>JACEFZ010005508.1:0-367013 GCA_014155875.1 Cepaea nemoralis
GCTATATGCCAACACACTTACTGCATGCTATATAGCCAACACACTTACTGCATGCTATATAGCAAACACACTTACTGCATGCTATATAGCCAACACACACACACTACATACTATATAGCCAACACACACTGCATGCTATATAGCCAACACACACACTGCATGCTATATAGCCAACACACACACTGCATGCTATATAGCCAACACACAATGTGTGCTATATAGATAACACACACTGCATACTATATAGCCAACACACCACTGCATGCTATATAGCCAACACACACACTGCATGCTATATAGCCAACACACACTGCATACTATATAGCCAACACACTTACTGCATGCTATATAGCCAACACACACACTGCATACTATATAGCCAACACACACACTGCATACTATATAGCCAACACACACACTGCATACTATATAGCCAACACACACACTGCATACTATATAGCCAACACATTTACTGCATGCTATATAGCCAACACACACACTGCAAGCTATATAGCCAACACACACACTGCATACTAAATAGCCAACACACACACTGCATGCTATATAGCCAACACACACAATGCCATACTATATAGCCACACAAACACACTACTGCATACTAATAGCAACACACCACTGCATGCTATATAGCCAACCACACACTCATACTATATAGCCACACACACACTGCATGCTATATAGCCAACACACACACTGCATAGCTATATAGCCAACACACACACTGCATGCTATATAGCCAACACACACACTGCATGCTATATAGCCAACACACACACTGCATGCTATATAGCCAACACACACACTGCATGCTATATAGCCAACACACTTACTGCATGCTATATAGCCAACACACACACTGCATGCTATATAGCCAACACACACACTGCATACTATATAGCCAACACACTTACTGCATGCTATATAGCCAACACACACACTGCATGCTATATAGCCAACACACACACTGCATGCTATATAGCCAACACACACACTGCATGCTATATAGCCAACACACTTACTGCATACTATATAGCCAACACACTACTGCATGCTATATAGCCAACACACACACTGCATGCTATATAGCCAGCACACACACTGCATGCTATATAGCCAACACACACTGCATACTATATAGCCAACACACTTACTGCATGCTATATAGCCAACACTACACACTGCATACTATATAGCCAACACACACTGCATACTATATAGACAACACACACTGCACGCTATATAGCCAACACACACTGCATGCTATATAGCCAACACACTTACTGCATACTATATAGCCAACACACACTGCACGCTATATAGCCAACAAAAACTGCATGCTATATAGCCAACACACTTACTGCATACTATATAGCCAACACACTTACTGCATGCTATATAGCCAACACACACTGCACGCTATATAGCCAACACACACTGCATGCTATATAGCCAACACACTTACTGCATGCTATATAGCCAACACACACACTGCATACTATATAGCCAACACACACACTGCATACTATATAGCCAACACACACTGCATGCTATATAGCCAACACACACACTGCATACTATATAGCCAACACACACACTGCATGCTATATAGCCAACACACACACTGCATGCTATACAGCCAACACACACACTCACATTGATTGCTATATAGCTAACACACACACTCACATTGATTGCTATATAGCTAACACACACACTCACATTGATTGCTATATAGCTAACACACACACTCACATTGATTGCTATATAGCTAACACACACACTCACATTGATTGCTATATAGCTAACACACACTCACATTGATTGCTATATAGCTAACACACACTCACATTGATTGCTATATAGCTACACACACACTTCACATTGATTGCTATATAGCTAACACACACTTCACATTGATTGCTATATAGCTAACACACACTCACATTGATTGCTATATAGCTACACACACACTCACATTGATTGCTATATAGCTAACACACACACTCACATTGATTGCTATATAGCTAACACACACACTCACATTGATTGCTATATAGCTAACACACACACTCACATTGATTGCTATATAGCTAACACACACACTCACATTGATTGCTATATAGCTAACACACACTCACATTGATTGCTATATAGCTAACACACACACTCACATTGATTGCTATATAGCTAACACACACACTCACATTGATTGCTATATAGCTAACACACACACTCACATTGATTGCTATATAGCTAACACACACACTCACATTGATTGCTATATAGCTAACACACACTCACATTGATTGATATATAGCTAACACACACACTCAAATTGATTGCTATATAGCTAACACACACACACTCACATTGATTGCTATATAGCTCACACACACACTCACATTGATTGCTATATAGCTAACACACACACTCACATTGATTGCTATATAGCTAACACACACACTCACATTGATTACTATATAGCTAACACACACACTCACATTGATTGCTATATAGCTAACACACACACTCACAGTTGATTGCTATATAGCTAACACACACCACACTCACATTGATTGCTATATAGCTAACACACACACTCACATTGATTGCTATATAGCTAACACACACACTCACATTGATTGCTATATAGCTAACACACACACTCACATTGATTGCTATATAGCTAACACGCACACTGCTTGCTATGTAGCTAACACACGCAACGCTATATTGCTAACAGACACACACAAGCACACACAGCGTGCTATAAAGCTAACACACACACACTGCTTTCTATATAGCCAACACACATACACTGCTTGCTATAAAGCTAACACACCTACACTGCATGCTATATAACTAATTCACACACACACTTCTTCCTGTATAGCTAAAAAAAAACGTGTTGCTAAACAGATAAAAACCACACAAAACGTTATTGATATATAGCTAAAGCACACACACTAACCTCTAGCTTTAAAGCTACACACACACATATACATACACACACAAGACACAACCACACACACAACCACACACACAACCCCCCCCCCCCCCCCCCCCACACACACACACACACACAAGACACAACCACACACACACACACACACAAGACACAACCACACACACATACACAGAAGGGGGGGGGGGGGGTAGAGATATCAGGCATGCTAGTCAAGGCAACCAAGGGAACTGATTTCAGAGTCTATCTGTAGCCTTGCTTATGGCTACCAAACAGAAGAACAACTAAACACGAACATTACACCTATCTGCACTACAATGCACTTGAGTTGGATGGCAGCTCTGTCAGCCAGACTAATTATATGTTGTACTAGCCAGGACATAAGGCGAGCCTGTCTGTGCTAGGACATAAGGCCAGCCCGTGAGCGCTAGGACCGGGACATCAAGGTTTCCAGGGAGGTGGCAGAGCCCAGGGAAGCCTGCGACAAGCCTGTTGTTGACGAGTGGTGGCCGAACAGCGATGACGTGGGGAACAACTTGTACCAGCCGATGACGATGTTGCTCAAGTCAAGGTCGTCCAGCAGAATCTGGGCCACACCCATGAAAACTTTCTTGTCCATGCGGCCGTAGTCTCCCCACACGGTCACCTGTACACATAACACAACAATATAGACAATAACAGCATAATAGCAGGACAACATAACACGTGCATTATATGGAGGTATCGATAACAACAGCATAATGACAAGACAATATAACACGTGGAGACCACAACAAATATACAGTCAAAGCTTTATGGTATTACGGACACTTTCATACATAGACAATTTCACACATGGACAATTTCACACATGGACAATTTCACACATGGACAATTTCACGTGTGCACAAGTGTGGAAAAATTGTCGGTAATATTGACATTCTCTATGATATATGACATTCACAGCCCCAAGTGCAGAGGTGGAGCCACACATATACAGACACACCCACATAATGACGCATAGATTCACACATTGACAGATAGATGCACTCACTGACAGATAGATTCACACACTGACAGATAGATTCACACACTGACAGATAGATGCACTCACTGACAGATAGATTCAAACACTGATAGATATATTCACACAATAGCAGATAGATTCACGAGATCACAGACACATCAAATCAAATCAAATCAAATCAAATCAACTTTATTAGGGTCACAAATTGGGCGCGCAGGCCCGTCTTACATTCGGCCCTTCCAATCACTCGTCTTTCGTTCATCAAGAGCATTATACATTTACATAGGAAGAAAAATAAACATTGTGAAAAGAATTTTGTAAACATAAACAAGGCTAATTACAATGTTATGAAGCCCATCTCCCACCTATCCATACATCACCCCATCCACACAACACCCCCACCTACCCACACACACGCGCACCAAGGGACACATACACACCCCCACCTACCGACACACACGCACACCAAGGGACACATACATACCCCACCAATCGACCCATCCCCCTCCCGCACATCCTCCACCCACACATACTGCCCTCACCTGATCCCCCAACCAAAACACTCTCGCCACCCACAAACATTCCCCCACCAACCCACACATCCCACATCCTACCGCACACATCCTCTCCCCACCCACACCTCAAACCACCCATCCCCCAGCCACATCTCCATCGACAACATATTCCCCACCCACACACACAATCCCCCACCAACCCACACATCGCACATCCACTCACACATCCCCAAAACCATACACACACATCCCCACCAACTGACATGTCCCTACCCCCCCCCCCCCCCCCCCCCCCCCCCACACATATCTCCCTAACCACCCATACATCCCCAATCCACTCACACACACCCCACCACCCACACATACAACTTCCACCCACCCACACATGCCTTAACCTAACCCCCCACCACACAATCCCCCACCCGCACATCACATACACCCCCTACCACGCACTATTCCCCAACCCACGCACCACACACACACATATCCCTCACCAACACATCCCCACTTACACACCACACACATATCCCCACCCACACACGCATTCCCTACCCGTCCACCAACACACACTCACTCACGCATACATCCTCCACTACGCACCCACACACCCCCACCCACCCACTCCCAACCAAACATCTCTCGATCATAATACCCCTACCCCCACACACATCCTCCACCCACTCACACATCCCACCCCGACACATACAACTCCCTCACCCACCTACACAGTCCCTAAGCCACTCACACACCCCCACCCACACATTCCCCATCCACACACACACATCTCCCACCCACACTCCCCCACATACTTCCCCCAACCACCACAATCCCTGCTCACCCACACATATACCCCACCCATACGCACATTCCCCACACCCATCACACACATCCCCCACACCACACACTAATCCTCCACCCATACCACCACAAACATACCCTCCACCCACACATCATTCACACATCCCCCACCAACACACCGCACACATATCTCAAACCCACACACCATACACTTCTCCCCACCCGCCCTTCCATCCCAAATCCACCCAACACAATCCCCTACCCACACAACCCCGCCTCCCACACATACTTCCTCAAACCATCCACACATCTCCACCCACATAAACACACATCCCCTGCATCCGTCCCATACACATATCCTCCACCCATTCACACATCCCCCACACCCATTCCAACACTCCCTACTTTCATCCCCCACACATCCATCCACACATCCCACCAACACCCACAAATACCACTACCCACCAAAACCCACACACCCCAACCCATCCAAATGCATACCCCCATCCACACACCCCCACCCACACATATTCCCACACTCACACACATCCTCCACATACACTCACACTTCCTCACATCTAGACACATACAAAATGTCTCACGTTAGTATTGAGACTAGTATGAACAAACTCCCACACTTTACTCACACACATACACTGACACTTGTCATGAGCAGTCTCATAAAAATGTTAAACATGGAGAAAAATGTGTACATAAAACATGTGTAACATCCTTACAGACAGATCCACACACTGCCAGACAGATCCACACACTGCCAGACAGATCCACACACTGACAGACAGATCCACACACTGACAGACAGATCCACACACTGATAGACAGACACATCCACACACTGATAGGCAGACACATCCACACATTGACAAACACATCCACACACTGACAGACAGACACATCCACACACTGATAGACAGACACATCCACAAACTGATAGACAGACACATCCACACATTGACAAACACATCCACACACTGACAGACAGACACATCCACACACTGATAGACAGACACATCCACACACTGATAGACAGACACATCCACACATTGACAAACACATCCACACACTGACAGACAGACACAACCGCACATTGACAAACAAATCCACACACTGATAGACAGACAGATCCACACACTGATAGACAGACAGATCCACTCACTGATAGCCAGACACATTCATACACTGACAGACAGACAGATCCACACACTGATAGACAGACACATCCACACACTGATAGACAGACACATCCACACATTGACAAACACATCCACACACTGACAGACAGACAAATCCACACACTGATAGACAGACACATCCACACACTGATAGACAGACACATCCACACATTGATAAACACATCCACACACTGACAGACAGACACAACCGCACATTGACAAACAAATCCACACACTGATAGACAGACAGATCCACACACTGATAGACAGACAGATCCACACACTGATAGACAGACACATTCATACACTGACAGTACAGACAGATCCACACACTGATAGACAGACACATTCATACACTGACAGACAGACAGATCCACACACTGATAGACAGACACATCCACACATTGACAACACATCCACACACTGACAGACAGACAAATCCACACACTGATAGACAGACACATCCACACACTGATAGACAGACACATCCACACACTGATAGACAGACACATCCACACACTGATAGACAGAAAGATCCACACACTGATAGACAGACACCTGTCTCTTATACACATATTCACACACTGATAGACAGACAGATCCACACATTGACAGATAGACACATGCACACACTGATAGACAGACAGATCCACACTTTGACAGATAGACACATTCACACACTGATAGACAGACAGATCCAACATTGACAGATAGACACATTCACACACTGACAGACAGATCCACACATTGACAGATAGACACATGCACACACTGATAGACAGACAGATCCACACATTGACAGATAGACACATTCACACACTGATAGACAGACAGACACATCCGCACATTGACAGATAGACACATGCACACACTGATAGACAGACACATTCACACACTGATAGACAAATCCACACATTGACAGACAGACAGATCCACACACTGATAGACAGACACATCTACAGACTGATAGACAGACACATCCACACACTGATAGATAGACACATCCACACACTGATAGACAGACAGATCCACACACTGATAGACAGACACATCCACACACTGATAGACAGACACATCCACACACTGATAGACAGACACATGCACACACTGATAGACAGACAGATCCACACACTGATAGACTGACAGATCCACACATTGACAGGCAGACAGATCCACACACTGATAGACAGACACATCCACACACTGATAGACAGACACATCCACATACTGATAGACAGACACATCCACACACTGATAGACAGAAAGATCCACACACTGATAGACAGACACATTCACACACTGATAGACAGACAGACACATCCGCACATTGACAGATAGACACATGCACACACTGATAGACAGACACATTCACACACTGATAGACAGACAGATCCACACATTGACAGATAGACACATGTACACACTGATAGACAGACAGATCCACACTTTGACAGATAGACACATTCACACACTGATAGACAGACAGACACATCCGCACATTGACAGATAGACACATGCACACACTGATAGACAGACACATTCACACACTGATAGACAGACAGATCCACACATTGACAGACAGACAGATCCACACACTGATAGACAGACACATCCACACACTGATAGACAGACACATCCACACACTGATAGACAGACAGACACATGCACACACTGATAGACAGACAGATCCACACACTGATAAACAGACAGATCCACACATTGACAGACAGACAGATCCACACACTGATAGACAGACACATCCACACACTGATAGACAGACACATCCACATACTGATAGACAGACACATCCACACACTGATAGACAGAAAGATCCACACACTGATAGACAGACACATTCACACACTGATAGACAGATAGACACATCCGCACATTGACAGATAGACACATGCACACACTGATAGACAGACACATTCACACACTGATAGACAGACAGATCCACACATTGACAGATAGACACATGCACACACTGATAGACAGACAGATCCACACTTTGACAGATAGACACATTCACACACTGATAGACAGACAGATCCACACATTGACAGATAGACACATTCACACACTGACAGACAGATCCACACATTGACAGATAGACACATGCACACACTGATAGACAGACAGATCCACACATTGACAGATAGACACATGCACACAATGATAGACAGACACATTCACACACTGATAGACAGACAGACACATCCGCACATTGACAGATAGACACATGCACACACTGATAGACAGACACATTCACACACTGATAGACACATCCACACATTGACAGACAGACAGATCCACACACTAATAGACAGACACATCTACACACTGATAGACAGACACATCCACACATTGACAAACACATCCACACACTGACAGACAGACAATTCCACACACTGATAGACAGACACATCCACACACTGATAGACAGACACATCCACACATTGACAAACACATCCACACACTGACAGACAGACACATCCACACACTGATAGACAGACACATCCACACACTGATAGACAGACACATCCACACACTGATAGACAGACAGATCCACACACTTGACAGACTAGACACATTCACACACTGATAGACAGACAGATCCACACTTGACAGATAGACACATTCACACACTGATAGACAGACAGATCCACACATTGACAGATAGACACATTCACACACTGACAGACAGATCCACACATTGACAGATAGACACATGCACACACTGATAGACAGACACATTCACACACTGATAGACAGACAGACACATCCGCACATTGACAGATAGACACATGCACACATTGATAGACAGACACATTCACACACTGATAGACAAATCCACACATTGACAGACAGACAGATCCACACACTGATAGACAGACACATCTACAGACTGATAGCAGACAGATCCACACATTGACAGACAGACAGATCCACACACTGGTAGACAGACACATCCACACACTGATAGACAGACACATCCACATACTGATAGACAGACACATCCACACACTGATAGACAGAAAGATCCACACACTGATAGACAGACACATTCACACTGATAGACAGACAGACCACTCCGCACTGATAGACAGAACACATCACACACTGATAGACAGACACATTCACACACTGATAGACAGACAGATCCACACATTGACAGATAGACACATGCACACACTGATAGACAGACAGATCCACACTTTGACAGATAGACACATTCACACACTGATAGACAGACAGACACGTCCGCACATTGACAGATAGACACATGCACACACTGATAGACAGACACATTCACCACTGATAGACAGACAGATACACACATTGACAGGACAGACAGATCCACACACTGATAGGACAGACACATCCACACACTGATAGACATCCACATCCACACACTGATAGACAGACAGACACATGCACACACTGATAGACAGACAGATCCACACACTGATAGACAGACAAATCCACACATGACAGACAGACAGATCCACACACTGATAGACAGACACATCCACACACTGATAGACAGACACATCCCACATACTGATAGACAGACACATCCACACACTGATAGACAGAAAGATCCACACACTGATAGACAGACACATTGACACACTGATAGACAGACAGACACATCCGCACATTGACAGATAGACACATGCACACACTGATAGACAGGACACATTCACACACTTATAGACAGACAGATCCACACATTGACAGATAGACACATTCACACACTGATAGACAGACAGATCCACATATTGACAGATAGACACATTCACACACTGACAGACAGATCCACACATTGACAGATAGACACATGCACACACTGATAGACAGACAGATCCACACATTGACAGATAGAAACATGCACACACTGATAGACAGACACATTCACACACTGATAGACAGACAGACACATCCGCACATTGACAGATAGAACATGCACACACTGATAGACAGACACATTCACATACTGATAGACAATCCACACATTGACAGACAGACAGATCCACACACTGATAGACAGACACATCTACACACTGATAGACAGACAGATCCACACACTGATAGAGAGACACATCCACACACTGATAGACAGACAGATCCACACACTGATAGACAGACACATTCACCTCACTTGATAAACAGACACCATCCACACACTGATAGACAGACACATCCACACACTGATAGACAGACAGATTCACACACGGATAGACAGACATATCCACACACTAATAGACATACAGATCCACAAACTGATAGACATACAGATCCACAAACTGATAGACAGACAGATCCACACACTGATAGACAGACAGATCCACACACTGATAGACAGACACATCCACACACTGATAGGCAGACACATCCACACATTGACAAACACATCCACACACTGACAGACAGACACATCCACACATTGATAGACAGACACATCCACAAACTGATAGACAGACACATCCACACATTGACAAACACATCCACACACTGACAGACAGACACATCCACACACTGATAGACAGACACATCCACACACTGATAGACAGACACATCCACACATTGACAAACACATCCACACACTGACAGACAGACACAACCGCACATTGACAAACAAATCCACACACTGATAGACAGACAGATCCACACACTGATAGACAGACAGATCCACACACTGATAGACAGACACATTCATACACTGACAGACAGACAGATCCACACACTGATAGACAGACACATCCACACACTGATAGACAGACACATCCACACATTGACAAACACATCCACACACTGACAGACAGACAAATTCACACACTGATAGACAGACACATCCACACACTGATAGACAGACACATCCACACATTGACAAACACATCCACACACTGACAGACAGACACAACCGCACATTGACAAACAAATCCACGCACTGATAGACAGACAGATCCACACACTGATAGACAGACAGATCCACACACTGATAGACAGACACATTCATACACTGACAGACAGACAGATCCACACACTGATAGACAGACACATTCATACACTGACAGACAGACAGATCCACACACTGATAGACAGACACATCCACACACTGACAGACAGACAAATCCACACACTGATAGACAGACACATCCACACACTGATAGACAGACACATCCACACACTGATAGACAGACACATCCACACACTGATAGACAGAAAGATCCACACACTGATAGACAGACACATTCACACACTGATAGACAGACAGATCCACACATTGACAGATAGACACATGCACACACTGATAGACAGACAGATCCACACTTTGACAGATAGACACATTCACACACTGATAGACAGACAGATCCACACATTGAAAGATAGACACATTCACACACTGACAGACAGATCCACACATTGACAGATAGACACATGCACACACTGATAGACAGACAGATCCACAAATTGACAGATAGACACATGCACACACTGATAGACAGACACATTCACACACTGATAGACAGACAGACACATCCGCACATTGACAGATAGACACATGCACACACTGATAGACAGACACATTCACACACTGATAGACAAATCCACACATTGACAGACAGACAGATCCACACACTGATAGACAGACACATCTACAGACTGAAAGACAGACACATCCACACACTGATAGATAGACACATCCACACACTGATAGACAGACAGATCCACACACTGATAGACAGACACATCCACACACTGATAGACAGACACATCCACACACTGATAGACAGACACATGCACACACTGATAGACAGACAGATCCACACACTGATAGACTGACAGATCCACACATTGACAGACAGACAGATCCACACACTGATAGACAGACACATCCACACACTGATAGACAGACACATCCACATACTGATAGACAGACACATCCACACACTGATAGACAGAAAGATCCACACACTGATAGACAGACACATTCACACACTGATAGACAGACAGACACATCCGCACATTGACAGATAGACACATGCACACACTGATAGACAGACACATTCACACACTGATAGACAGACAGATCCACACATTGACAGATAGACACATGCACACACTGATAGACAGACAGATCCACACTTTGACAGATAGACACATTCACACACTGATAGACAGACAGACACGTCCGCACATTGACAGATAGACACATGCACACACTGATAGACAGACACATTCACACACTGATAGACAGACAGATCCACACATTGACAGACAGGCAGATCCACACACTGATAGACAGACACATCCACACACTGATAGACAGACACATCCACACACTGATAGACAGACAGACACATGCACACACTGATAGACAGACAGATCCACACACTGATAGACAGACAGATCCACACATTGACAGACAGACAGATCCACACATTGACAGACAGACAGATCCACACACTGATAGACAGACACATCCACACACTGATAGACAGACACATCCACATACTGATAGACAGACACATCCACACACTGATAGACAGAAAGATCCACACACTGATAGACAGACACATTCACACACTGATAGACAGATAGACACATTCGCACATTGACAGATAGACACATGCACACACTGATAGACAGACACATCCACACACTGATAGACAGACAGATCCACACATTGACAGATAGACACATGCACACACTGATAGACAGACAGATCCACACTTTGACAGATAGACACATTCACACACTGATAGACAGACAGATCCACACATTGACAGATAGACACATTCACACACTGACAGACAGATCCACACATTGACAGATAGACACATGCACACACTGATAGACAGACAGATCCACACATTGACAGATAGACACATGCACACACTGATAGACAGACACATTCACACACTGATAGACAGACAGACACATCCGCACATTGACAGATAGACACATGCACACACTGATAGACAGACACATTCACACACTGATAGACAAATCCACACATTGACAGACAGACAGATCCACACACTAATAGACAGACTCATCTACACACTGATAGACAGACACATCCACACATTGACAAACACATCCACACACTGACAGACAGACAATTCCACACACTGATAGACAGACACATCCACACACTGATAGACAGACACATCCACACATTGACAAACACATCCACACACTGACAGACAGACACATCCACACACTGATAGACAGACACATCCACACACTGATAGACAGACACATCCACACACTGATAGACAGACAGATCCACACATTGACAGATAGACACATGCACACACTGATAGACAGACAGATCCACACTTTGACAGATAGACACATTCACACACTGATAGACAGACAGATCCACACATTGACAGATAGACACATTCACACACTGACAGACAGATCCACACATTGACAGATAGACACATGCACACACTGATAGACAGACACATTCACACACTGATAGACAGACAGACACATCCGCACATTGACAGATAGACACATGCACACATTGATAGACAGACACATTCACACACTGATAGACAAATCCACACATTGACAGACAGACAGATCCACACACTGATAGACAGACACATCTACAGACTGATAGACAGACAGATCCACACATTGACAGACAGACAGATCCACACACTGGTAGACAGACACATCCACACACTGATAGACAGACACATCCACATACTGATAGACAGACACATCCACACACTGATAGACAGAAAGATCCACACACTGATAGACAGACACATTCACACACTGATAGACAGACAGACACATCCGCACATTGACAGATAGACACATGCACACACTGATAGACAGACACATTCACACACTGATAGACAGACAGATCCACACATTGACAGATAGACACATGCACACACTGATAGACAGACAGATCCACACTTTGACAGATAGACACATTCACACACTGATAGACAGACAGACACATCCGCACATTGACAGATAGACACATGCACACACTGATAGACAGACACATTCACACACTGATAGACAGACAGATACACACATTGACAGACAGACAGATCCACACACTGATAGACAGACACATCCACACACTGATAGACATCCACATCCACACACTGATAGACAGACAGACACATGCACACACTGATAGACAGACAGATCCACACACTGATAGACAGACAAATCCACACATTGACAGACAGACAGATCCACACACTGATAGACAGACACATCCACACACTGATAGACAGACACATCCACATACTGATAGACAGACACATCCACACACTGATAGACAGAAAGATCCACACACTGATAGACAGACACATTGACACACTGATAGACAGACAGACACATCCGCACATTGACAGATAGACACATGCACACACTGATAGACAGACACATTCACACACTTATAGACAGACAGATCCACACATTGACAGATAGACACATTCACACACTGATAGACAGACAGATCCACATATTGACAGATAGACACATTCACACACTGACAGACAGATCCACACATTGACAGATAGACACATGCACACACTGATAGACAGACAGATCCACACATTGACAGATAGAAACATGCACACACTGATAGACAGACACATTCACACACTGATAGACAGACAGACACATCCGCACATTGACAGATAGACACATGCACACACTGATAGACAGACACATTCACATACTGATAGACAAATCCACACATTGACAGACAGACAGATCCACACACTGATAGACAGACACATCTACACACTGATAGACAGACAGATCCACACACTGATAGATAGACACATCCACACACTGATAGACAGACAGATCCACACACTGATAGACAGACACATTCACTCACTGATAAACAGACACATCCACACACTGATAGACAGACACATCCACACACTGATAGACAGACAGATTCACACACGGATAGACAGACATATCCACACACTAATAGACATACAGATCCACAAACTGATAGACATACAGATCCACAAACTGATAGACAGACAGATCCACACACTGATAGACAGACAGATCCACACACTGATAGACAGACACATTCACACACTGATAGACAGACACATCCACACACTGATAGACAGACACATCCACACACTGATAGACAGACACATTCACACACTGACAGTCAGATCCACACACTGATAGGCAGACACATCCACACACTGATAGACAGACACATCCACACACTGATAGACAGACACATTCACACTGACAGACAGACACATCCACGCACTGACAGACAGATCCACACACTGATAGACAGACAGACATATGCACACACTGATAGACAGACACATGCACACACTGATAGACAGACAGATCCACACTCTGATAGACAGACAGACACATGCACACACTGATAGACAGACACATGCATACACTGATAGACAGACAGACACATTCACACACTGATAGACAAACACATTCACACACTGACAGACAGACACATCCTCACACTGACAGACAGACACATCCACACACTGACAGACAGACACATCCGCACACTGACAGACAGACACATCCACACACTGACAGACAGACACATCCACACATTGACAGACAGACACATCCACACACTGACAGACAGACACATCCACACACTGACAGACACATCCGCACATTGACAGATAGACACATGCACACACTGATAGACAGACACATCCACACACTGATAGACAGACACATTCACACACTGACAGACAGACACATCCACACATTGACAGATAGACACATCCACACACTGACAGACAGACACATCCACACATTGACAGATAGACACATGCACACACTGATAGACAGACACATCCACACATTGACAGATAGACACATCCACACACTGACAGACAGACACATCCACACATTTACAGATAGACACATCCACACACTGACAGGCAGACACATCCACACATTGACAGATAGACACATCCACACACTGACAGACAGACACATCCACACATTGACAGATAGACACATCCACACACTGACAGACAGACACATTCACACATTGACAGATAGACACATGCACACACTGATAAACAGACACATCCACACACTGACAGACAGACAGATCCACACACTAACAGACAGACACATCCGCACATTGACAGATAGACACATGCACACACTGATAGACAGACGCATTCACACACTGATAGACAGACACATCCACACACTGATAGACAGACAGATCCACACACTGATAGATAGACACATCCACCCACTGATAGACAGACAGATCCACACACTGATAGACAGACACATCCACACACTGATAGACAGACACATCCACACACTGACAGACAGACACATCCACACACTGACAGACAGACACGTGCACACACTGATAGACAGACACCTCCATACACTGATAGACAGACACATCCGCACACTGACAGACAGACACATCCGCACATTGACAGATAGGCACATGAACATACAGGCATACACATATACAAACAGAGAGACACATTCACACACAAACAGACAGATGCACACACAGACAGATATGCAACAACAACAACAAAACTTTATTTTCAAAGGGTTAAGAATTGGGCACGCTGGCCCGTCTAACATTCTGCCTTTCTGTCACTCTCTGTCATACATTGCACAAACAGACAGATATGCACACACAGACAGACATATGCACACACAGACAGACATATGCACACACAGACAGATATGCACGCACAGACATATGTGCAGACACAGACATAGATGCACACAGATAAATATATCTGCCTATGCGGTTGTGGTAAGATACACACAGACAGGCAGATAGACAGACAGACCTGCAGTATGCGGTTATGGTAAGATACACAGACAGACATGCAGATAGACAGACAGACCTGCAGTATGCGGTTGTGGTAAGATACACAGACAGACATGCAGATAGACAGACAGACCTGCAGTATGCGGTTATGGTAGGGCTCACTCAGGAACAGCTGCTGCTGGTAAAGCGGGTCCAGCGTCCGTCTGGCCGTGGTTGTCTTCTCTTTCTCCACACAATGCTTGCCGTCGATGAGGTAGATCTTCACGTACGGAGCTGAAATAGAGGCCACAGTTAGGCTTGTTCCATCTCACAACACTCAACGGATAAACAGGTCGCCTTGTTCCATCTCACAACACAACGGATTAAACCAAAACGGGTGTCCACATTAATTCTTGTCTTTTGTCTACTCTCTCCCTCCCTTCCCCCCCCCCCCCCCCCCCCCCCCCCCGTTTTACATGAACATGTCTGCACATTATTCTTGGATTTTGTCCCCATACCGTTTTACTTGAGCATGTAACATTGATCTTGGCTGTTGTCCCCGCACCGTTTTACTTGAGCATGTCTCTACGTTGGTCTTGGCAGTTGTCCCCGCATCGTTTTACTTGAGCATGTAACATTGATCTTGGCAGTTGTCCCCGCACCGTTTTACTTGAGCATGTCTCTACGTTGGTCTTGGCAGTTGTCCCCGCATCGTTTTACTTGAGCATGTAACATTGATCTTGGCAGTTGTCCCCGCATCGTTTTACTTGAGCAAGTCTGTACATTATTATTTTCTTTTGTCCCCGCACCGTTTTACTTGAGCATGTCTGTCCATTATTATTTTCTTTTGTCCCCGCACCGTTTTACTTGAGCAAGTCTGTACATTATTATTTTCTTTTGTCCCCGCACCGTTTTACTTGAGCAAGTCTGTACATTATTATTTTCTTTTGTCCCCGCACCGTTTTACTTGAGCAAGTCTGTACATTATTATTTTCTTTTGTCCCCGCACCGTTTTACTTGAGCATGTCTGCACATTGATCTTGGCTTTTGTCCCCGCATCGTTGTACTTGAGCATGTCTGTACATTGATCTTGGCTTTTGTCCCCGCATCGTTGTACTTGAGCATGTCTGTACATTGATCTTGGCTTTTGTCCCCGCATCGTTGTACTTGAGCATGTCTGTACATTGATCTTGGCTTTTGTCCCCGCATCGTTGTACTTGAGCATGTCTGTACATTGATCTTGGCTGTTGTCCCCGCATCGTTTTACTTGAGCATGTCTGCACATTGATCTTGGCATGTCTGTATCAGTGATACTCTAGGTGTTTGTGTTCTTTGTGTGTGATAATATTCTCCCTCACCGAACACGTTGTCACGCCCAGCTGTGTGTATCCCAGAACATGATCACGCCCAGCTGTGTAGAGCCCAGCACGTGGTCACGCCCAGCTGTGTAGAGCCCAGCACGTGGTCACGCCCAGCTGTGTAGAGCCCAGCACGTGGTCACGCCCAGCTGTGTAGAGCCCAGCACGTGGTCACGCCCAGCTGTGTAGAGCCCAGCACGTGGTCACGCCCAGCTGTGTAGAGCCCAGCACGTGATCACGCCCAGCTCTGTAGAGCCCAGCACGTGGTCACGCCCAGCTGTGTAGAGCCCAGCACGTGGTCACGCCCAGCTGTGTAGAGCCCAGCACGTGATCACGCCCAGCTGTGTAGAGCCCAGCACGTGATCACGCCCAGCTGTGTAGAGCCCAGCACGTGATCACGCCCAGCTGTGTAGAGCCCAGCACGTGGTCACGCCCAGCTGTGTAGAGCCCAGCACGTGGTCACGCCCAGCTGTGTAGAGCCCAGCACGTGATCACGCCCAGCTGTGTAGAGCCCAGCACATGATCACGCCCAGCTGTGTAGAGCCCAGCACGTGGTCACGCACAGCTGTGTAGAGCCCAGCACGTGGTCACGCCCAGCTGTGTAGAGCCCAGCTGTGTGGACAGTTTACAGCTTGCCCACTGAGTGCCCTTGCTCACTGGCATGTCATATCAAGTTTGTGCCAGGTCTGATTGTCTGGTCTGTATAGTTCATCTATACTGGCATGTATGACGGAAGACTGCCTGGTAGTACCCACTTGGACATCCCTAGACTTCAATGTTAAGGTGGCAAGTACCCGTGTCTCTTGGACATCGTTAGACTTCAATGTGGAGGTGGCAAGTACTTGTGTTTGTAAAAAAGTCGCTTAAAAGTCGACAAGGTTGACTTCATCGCACCGGGTTTTATCCCATATGGCTCAGTCTCTTTCCGCAGCGCGGAAAGCGTCACACAAAGCACGAACTCCGTAGCTTTTAGCGACGACCCACAGGAGTCTCCGAAACATTTAACTCGTAAACCGAAGGGTGCGGCCCGGAATCGAACCCACAACCTTCGGAGCACGAGTCAAACGGCTTAACCACTTCGCCACAGAGACTCCCTTGTCTAGACTTTAATGTGGAGGTGGCATGGAACATTCAGCAGATCTATACATTCCGTACACTAACACATGATACAACGTTCAACATTCAGGTAAGACATACAATATTTACATCAACATGTGATACATCATACAAAACTCAGGTGAGACATAATATTTGCAGTAACATGTGATACAACATACAGTACTCAGGTGAGATGTACAATATTTACAGAAACATGTAATACAACATGCAACACTCAGATGAGAAATACAATATTTACAGTAACATGTGATACAACATACAGCACTTAGGTTAGATGTACAATATTTACAGTAACATGTGATACAACATACAAGACCCAGGTGAGACTACAATATTTACAGTAACATGTGATACAACATGCAGCACTCTGATGAGACATTCAATATTTACAGTAACATGTGATACAACATGCAGCACTCTGATGAGACATTCAATATTTACAGTAACATGTGATACAACATGCAGCACTCAGATGAGACATTCAATATTTACAGTAACATGTGATACAACATGCAGCACTCAGATGAGACATACAATATTTACAGTAACATGTGATACAACATGCAGCACTCAGATGAGACATACAATATTTACAGTAACATGTGATACAACATGCAGCACTCTGATGAGACATTCAATATTTACAGTAACATGTGAGACATTCAATATTTACAGTAACATGTGATACAACATGCAGCACTCTGATGAGACATTCAATATTTACAATAACATGTGATACAACATGCAGCACTCAGATGAGACATTCAATATTTACAGTAACATGTGATACAACATGCAGCACTCAGATGAGACATACAATATTTACAGTAACATGTGATACAACATACAGCACTCAGATGAGACATTCAATATTTACAGTAACATGTGATACAACATGCAGCACTCAGATGAGACATACAATATTTACAGTAACATGTGATACAACATGCAGCACTCAGATGAGACATACAATATTTACAGTAACATGTGATACAACATGCAGCACTCTGATGAGACATTCAATATTTACAATAACATGTGAGACATTCAATATTTACAGTAACATGTGATACAACATGCAGCACTCTGATGAGACATTCAATATTTACAATAACATGTGATACAACATGCAGCACTCAGATGAGACATACAATATTTACAGTAACATGTGATACAACATACAGCACTCAGATGAGACATTCAATATTTACAGTAACATGTGATACAACATGCAGCACTCAGATGAGACATACAATATTTACAGTAACATGTGATACAACATGCAGCACTCAGATGAGACATACAATATTTACAGTAACATGTGATACAACATGCAGCACTCAGATGAGACATACAATATTTACAGTAACATGTGATACAACATACAGCACTCAGATGAGACATTCAATATTTACAGTAACATGTGATACAACATGCAGCACTCAGATGAGACATACAATATTTACAGTAACATGTGATACAACATGCAGCACTCAGATGAGACATACAATATTTACAGTAACATGTGATACAACATGCAGCACTCAGATGAGACATACAATATTTACAGTAACATGTGATACAACATGCAGCACTCAGATGAGACATACAATATTTACAGTAACATGTGATACAACATGCAGCACTCTGATGAGACATTCAATATTTACAATAACATGTGAGACATTCAATATTTACAGTAACATGTGATACAACATGCAGCACTCTGATGAGACATTCAATATTTACAATACCATGTGATACAACATGCAGCAATCAGATGAGACATACAATATTTACAGTAACATGTGATACAACATACAGCACTCAGATGAGACATTCAATATTTACATTAACATGTGATACAACATGCAGCACTCAGATGAGACATACAATATTTACAGTAACATGTGATACAACATGCAGCACTCAGATGAGACATACAATATTTACAGTAACATGTGATACAACATGCAGCACTCTGATGAGACATTCAATATTTACAATAACATGTGAGACATTCAATATTTACAGTAACATGTGATACAACATGCAGCACTCTGATGAGACATTCAATATTTACAATAACATGTGATACAACATGCAGCACTCAGATGAGACATTTAATATTTACAGTAACATGTGATACAACATGCAGCACTCAGATGAGACATACAATATTTACAGTAACATGTGATACAACATACAGCACTCTGATGAGACATTCAATATTTACAGTAACATGTGATACAACATACAACACTCAGATGAGACATACAATATTTACAGTAACATGTGATACAACATACAGCACACAGGTTAGATGTACAGTATTTACAGTAACATGTGATAAACATACAACACTCAGATGAGACATACAATATTTACAGTAACATGTGATACAACAAACAACACTCAGATGAGACATACAATATTTACAGTAACATGTAACAACAGTGCACCAACTGACCAGGCAACACTCTGGCCCCAGGCTTGGGCATGAGACCTCTGGCTCTGATGACCTCAACCTCCAGATGACCCTTGCGGTCGTAGAGGCCTAGCTGAATCTCGCCCAGGCACGGAGCTCCAAGCACCTGTCTTCCTACAAGCTGAGACGGGCCCAGCCCATCCACAAACTCACCCAGTTGGCCTTCTTGTCCCATCTTCATGCCGGATTGCAGGTATATGCTGGCAGAGAAATACAACATACCTCCTTTTATACACATCCCCCTGGATAGAGTTGTCATGGTTGAAATCAGAGGCAAACCGTACATTTCAGTAGAATACCAGAATATGCACCAACAACAAACATAGTGATGGAGAAATACACATATTATATGAGGAAGTTTAAACGGCGATACCCCCCTGCCCTGTCTTCACCTTAGCGACATAGGGGGGTTTGCGTGTTCCAATGATACCCGGAGCTAAGGGCAGCTTCTGGAAGGGTTTCCCATGTCGGACAGGTCAAGGGGCAGGAACCAGATGAAGAGAGACACACCTGCTGTCTTGTATGTAGAATGGGGATAGTCAAAGACTAGGAACCAGATGAAGAGAGACACACACCTGCTGTCTTGTATGTAGAATGGGGATAGTCAAAGACTAGGAACCAGATGAAGAGAGACACACACCTGCTGTCTTATGTGTAGAATGGGGACAGTCAAAGGCTAAGGAGAGCACACCCGAAAAATGCTTGTCAAAGTCGAATGTACTGAGCCACAGGCTTTACAAAACTGTTCAATGCAACTCAATCAATCCATGATGCCACACAATTGTAAATCAGAACGGTGATAATCCCGTGAAGTTCCGCCAGGCGGTGACAGTAACGGACCCCCTGCCTCGAGGGGTTCCACCCACTGCTACTGGTGTAGCGGACCCCCTGCCTCGAGGGTTTCCACCCACTGATACTGGTGGTCACCTCCCCCTGTGCTGCGGAGTCAAGGCACAGAGGAGTAGGTTAAGAGCTACTGACCAAACACCCTAGACCAGTGGTTCCCAACCTTTTTGTGCTATGCCCCACCTAAGCCTTTCTAAAATTTTTATGCCCCTCCACATATACATTATTTTTAATATTCAAAAATTGAAATGTTCACTAAAGAAACTTGAATGATAGGTTTTAGGAAGAAATCAATAGTAAATTATTGAGCAAACACAGTAAGTAAATTTTCAAAACATATAATAGAGAACTGAAATTCAAGTACAAAATAATTTTAATGAAAGATTTTTCTATATTATTTTAATTATTAGTAATTATTTATGATTTAAATTTAGTGAGATCCTTGCGCTTGATGCTTGCTGCAAAGGCATTTTATGTCAGGTTCCAGTTTAGTTAACTTCAGTCTCAAGTCTCCCCGTTTTGTTATATCTAACCGATTTCTTCCATTTTCGAATTGCCCCCCTTAACAATCGAATTGTCCCCCTGTGGGGCGTGGGCCCCACGTTGGGAAACACTGCTCTAGACAGTCAACATACTACAGTGGAATGCCGAAGGAGTTTCTAACAAGAAAATCCCTCTAACAAATCGTCCTCATAGAGGCAGAATAGATGTGGCATGCATTCAAAAGACACACCTCAACGCCAACTACAGATTTTCAGTCAGAGGATATCAGGCCACACGTTTCGACCGCAAAGGACACAAAAGAGGAGTTCTAATACTTTCACGAAATACAATTCCTAGCAGTGAAGTATCTTTGAACTATGACAACCAAACGGAAATTATAGGTGTTGATATAATGATACCCTGGTGTAGGGTAAAGAGAGAGGGATAGTACCTCACGCAGAGATATGACCGAAGAGTGGTCACGCGTAGAGATATGGCTGGAGAGTGGACAAGCGCAGAGATATGGCAGGAGAGTGGACACGGATAGAGATATGACCGGAGAGTGGACAAGCACAGAGATATGACCGAAGAATGGACAAGCAAAGAGATATGGCCGAAGAGTGGACAAGCACAGAGATATGGCTGGAGAGTGGACAAGCACAGAGATATGGCTGAAAAGTGGACAAGCACAGAGATATGGCTGGAGAGTGGACAAGCACAGAGATATGGCTGGAGAGTGGACAAGCACAGAGATATGACCGAAGAGTGGACAAGCACAGAGATATGGCTGGAGAGTGGACAAGCACAGATATATGGCTGGAGAGTGGACAAGCACAGAGATATGGCTGAAAAGTGGACAAGCACAGAGATATGACCGGAGAGTGGACAAGCGCAGAGATATGGTTGGAGGTGGGGCAGACAGCTAATAGAACAGGGACGACTGAAAAATATCTTAAAGTCAATGGACAACAGAAAGAAATCTTAAAGTCAATGGACAACAGAAAAAAAAGTACACATGACCAATAAGAATATGGTCGGATCAATAAAAAAACAAGAGATAAGTGCGTAAAAGCAATACATAATTGGTGAAAGGAGCAGAGCAATAAAACTGAATGACATTCTATTACAGATACAAACAATATCACAAACAATATCACAAACAATATCACAAACAATATCACAAACAATATCACAAACAATATCACAAACAATATCACAAACAATATCACAAACAATATCACAAACAATATCACAAACAATATCACAAACAATATCACAAACAATATCACAAACAATATCACAAACAATATCACAAACAATATCACAAACAATATCACAAACAATATCACAAACAATATCACAAACAATATCACAAACAATATCACAAACAAACCAGCGAGCTCAAGGGAATAATAATCAGAGTTAAAACAGGATGTCTGGAATCACACACAGGAAGAATAGTCAGAGTTAAACATGATGTTTGGAATCAAAAACAGGAAATATATTATTGGAAGAATATGCTATAAAAAGAGATGGCATAGATACATAACAGAGTTGTATGGTGGAGAAAGAGATGAAATGAGTAAATAAGAGAGTTGTATGGTATAGAAAGAGATGGGATGTGTGATGTGTCCTCGTGTATCATGTACACGACATATTTCTGTGACAAGCGAGGGCTGTGTGATGTGTTGTCGTGTATCATCTATATTATATATTTCTGTGACAAGCGAGGGCTGTGTGATGTGTTCTCGTGTATCATATATATGACATATTTCTGCGACAAGCGAGGGCTGTGTGATGTGTCCTCGTGTATCATGTATATTGTATATTTCTGTGACAAGCGAGGGCTGTGTGATGTGTCCTCGTGTATCATGTATACGACATATTTCTGTGACAAGCGAGGGCTGTGTGATGTGTTGTCGTGGATCATCTATATTATATATTTCTGTGACAAGCGAGGGCTGTGTGATGTGTCCTCGTGTATCATGTATACGACATATTTCTGTGACAAGCGAGGGCTGTGTGATGTGTTGTCGTGTATCATCTATATTATATATTTCTGTGACAAGCGAGGGCTGTGTGATGTGTTCTCGTGTATCATATATATGACATATTTCTGCGACAAGCGAGGGCTGTGTGATGTGTCCTCGTGTATCATGTATATTGTATATTTCTGTGACAAGCGAGGGCTGTGTGATGTGTCCTCGTGTATCATGTATACGACATATTTCTGTGACAAGCGAGGGCTGTGTGATGTGTTGTCGTGGATCATCTATATTATATATTTCTGTGACAAGCGAGGGCTGTGTGATGTGTCCTCGTGTATCATGTATACGACATATTTCTGTGACAAGCGAGGGCTGTGTGATGTGTTGTCGTGGATCATCTATATTATATATTTCTGTGACAAGCGAGGGCTGTGTGATGTGTCCTCGTGTATCATATATATGACATATTTCTGTGACAAGCGAGGGTGTGTGATGTGTTATTATGTATAATGTATATGACATATTTCTATAACAAGCGAGGGCTGTGTGATGTGTTGTCGTGTATCATCTATATTATATACTTCTGTGACAAGCGAGGGCTGTGTGATGTTTTCTCGTGTATCATATATATGACATATTTCTGCGACAAGCGAGGGCTGTGTGATGTGTTGTCGTGGATCATCTATATTATATATTTCTGTGACAAGCGAGGGCTGTGTGATGTGTCCTCGTGTATCATATATATGACATATTTCTGTGACAAGCGATGGTGTGTGATGTGTTATTATGTATAATGTATATGACATATTTCTATAACAAGCGAGGGCTGTGTGATGTGTTGTCGTGTATCATCTATATTATATACTTCTGTGACAAGCGAGGGCTGTGTGATGTTTTCTCGTGTATCATATATATGACATATTTCTGCGACAAGCGAGGGCTGTGTGATGTGTCCTCGTGTATCATGTATATTGTATATTTCTGTGACAAGCGAGGGCTGTGTGATGTGTCCTCGTGTATCATGTATACGACATATTTCTGTGACAAGCGAGGGCTGTGTGATGTGTTGTCGTGGATCATCTATATTATATATTTCTGTGACAAGCGAGGGCTGTGTGATGTGTCCTCGTGTATCATATATATGACATATTTCTGTGACAAGCGAGGGTGTGTGATGTGTTATTATGTATAATGTATATGACATATTTCTATAACAAGCGAGGGCTGTGTGATGTGTCCTCGTGTATCATATATATATATATATATATATATATATATATATATATATATATATATATATATATATATATATATATATATATATATATATATATATATATGACATATTTCCGTGACAAGCGAGGGTGTGTGATGTGTTATTATGTATTATGTATATGACATATTTCTGTGACAAGCGAGGGCTGTGTGATGTATCATCGTGTATCATGTATATGACATATTTCTGTGACAAGCGAGGGCTGTGTGATGTGTCCTCGTGTATCATGTATATTAAATATTTCTGTGACAAGCGAAGGATGTGTGACGTGTTCTTGTGTAACATGTATATGTCTCCGGCGCATCTCTAGCAGAGGGTGATAGGGTCTATCCCACAGTACATTGCCAAAACAAGTGACGAATCATGGGATGTTGTCCTGTGGAGAGTATAAAAGCTGTGGCGCGAAAATATATTTCCCTCTCTGACCAAAGACAGTGGCGGTCAGAGAGGTGCACATACCTATTCTAATGTGGAGAAGCCTTGAGTCGGCCTTTCCCTGCCATGATTTAAGCGGGAGGGCACAAATGCCCCTAGGTCTGGACATAACTGGTCTGTGTGGTCCACTGTTCCAGTCATTTGGGCGAACATGCGTGTTGATGGGTTCTGGTAGACCCAGAGAAATACTGATTGGCAGCAGTGGGAGCCCGCTTTGCAGTGGCCACTGAACGTGATTGTCATGTGCAGCCCTGGGTCTTCATTACCCTCACAACTGAACTGACCATAGCTATGTGCATGTCTCTGTGTTGGTGTTGTAATTCTGTTGCTATAAGATGTCCAGACTGGTTTACTGATGTGGTTTCCGCTGGTTGTACCTGGTGCACTCAATGGACCTGGATTGGTTACAGAGGTCTGGATAGATGTGGGATGCATCCCACAGTTGACCCCCGATGCTGAACTGTAACCATTTACGCTGCTGTACCCTGTACCCCAATGATGTATATCGGTGTCCCCGAACTGTACACCCCATGTTTGTATTTATGATTGTGTTCCCGTGGTTGCCTTTGTTTCAGTTCTTTTGTTGTCATGTTCTTATTTGTTTGAGGATGTGAGTACCTAGTTATATGTAGAACACAACCCGTTATTATTGCCACACCAAGTTGTCCTTGCTGCTGTATGTTATGTCTGGATTTCATTTGTCACTGTATCATTAGATTTTGTTACTAAACGTTCCTGTTTTTTGCTATTGATTAGTTTGTTTCGTTTGTGCTTGAGTTACACTCACTAATGCAGGTATTGTCCAACCCTGCAAGTTACTGTCAGGAATTAGAGAAGATATTCTGATTCCCTGTCCAAGATACTGAGTTTCTTCCGATCTTTATTTCTTTACTTTTCTTGTTAACCGAGGAAATGGGATGCGGTTTTCTTTATCTTCATTTCGCTCTTTTCTTCTTCTCTGACCCACGGGCAGTCAGCGTTGCTTTATACTGTACCTCTGATTACAGTGACAAAGGTACTGAAGTTCCACTTTTCCCTTTCTTCCTCCGGTTGCAAGTGGCGAGCCTGCTCCTACGATAACTGATAGCCTGTAGATTGCTCTGTTGGAAACAGTTGCCGGTATTTAATGCTATGAAATCTACAATCTTGTTACTCACCAGTTTGGCTCTATGAGGTTAACAAATCACAAACATGTCGTCTGCTACTCACGCGCTGGACGAGTCGCTGCTGATGCTGCCGATGCTACCGTCATTGGAGTCCTTGCTGGCTTGTTTGGCTATGCCTCCCCTGAGATCCACGGGTCCAATCTCCTCACTCCGCTGAAAGGAACTCTTCTGCTTCTTGCGACCTGTTGTATCAGTACAGCCATTCATTTAGTGACACGGCCTGTTTCCTGATACAGTGGTACATTCGCTTACGACTTGAACAACTGCACATCGCTGTGTGGACATCATGTGTGAAGATAATGTGTGGGGATAATGTGTGAGAAGATAATGTGTAGGCATCATGTGTGTGGAGATATGTAGACATTGTGTGTGGAGATAATATGTAGACATCATGTGTGGAGATAATATGTAGACATTGTGTGTGGAGATAATATATAGACATCATGTGTGGAGATAATATGTAGACATCATGTGTGGAGATAATATGATGTCTACATATTATCTCCACACATGATGTCTACATATTATCTCCACACATCATATCATCATATTATCTCCACACATCATATCATCATATTATCTCCACACATGATGTCTACATATTATCCCCACACATGATGTCTACATATTATCTCCACACATGATGTCTACATATTATCTCCACACATCATATCATCATATTATCTCCACACATGATGTCTATATATTATCCCCACACATGATGTCTACATATTATCTCCACACATGATGTCTACATATTATCTCCACACATCATATCATCATATTATCTCCACACATGATGTCTACATATTATCCCCACACATGATGTATACATATTATCTCCACACATGATGTCTACATATTATCTCCACACACATGATGTCTACATAATATCTCCACACACATGATGTCTACATATTATCTCCACACATGATGTCTACATATTATCTCCACACATGATGTCTACATATTATCTCCACACATGATGTCTACATATTGTCTCCACATATGATGTCTACATATTATCTCCACATATGATGTCTACATATTATCTCCACACATGATGTCTACATATTATCTCCACATATGATGTCTACATATTATCTCCACACACACAATGTCTACATATTATCTCCACATATATGATGTCTACATATTATCTCCACACATGATGTCTACATATTATCTCCACACATATGATGTCTACATATTATCTCCACACATGATGTCTACATATTATCTCCACACATCATATCATCATATTATCTCCACACATGATGTCTACATATTATCCCCACACATGATGTCTACATATTATCTCCACACATGATGTCTACATATTATCTCCACACATCATATCATCATATTATCTCCACACATGATGTCTACATATTATCCCCACACATGATGTCTACATATTATCTCCACACATGATGTCTACATATTATCTCCACACACATGATGTCTACATAATATCTCCACACACATGATGTCTACATATTATCTCCACACATGATGTCTACATATTATCTCCACACATGATGTCTACATATTATCTCCACACATGATGTCTACATATTGTCTCCACATATGATGTCTACATATTATCTCCAAATATGATGTCTACATATTATCTCCACACATGATGTCTACATATTATCTCCACATATGATGTCTACATATTATCTCCACACACACAATGTCTACATATTATCTCCACATATGATGTCTACATATTATCTCCACACATATGATGTCTACATATTATCTCCACACATGATGTCAACATATTATCTCCACAAATATGATGTCTACATATTATCTCCACACATGATGTCTACATATTATCTCCACACATGATGTCTACATATTATCTCCACACATGATGTCTACATATTATCTCCACATATGATGTCTACATATTATCTCCACATATGATGTCTACATATTATCTCCACATATGATGTCTACATATTATCTCCACATATGATGTCTACATATTATCTCCACATATGATGTCTACATATTATCTCCACACATAATGTCTACATATTATCTCCATGCATCATATCTTCATATTATCTCCACACATGATATCTACATATTATCTCCACACATGATGTCTACATATTATCTCCACACAAGATGTCTACATATTATCTCCACACATGATGTCTACATATTATCTCCACATATGATGTCTACATATTATCTCCACACATGATGTCTACATATTATCTCCACATAATGTCTACATATTATCTCCACACATAATGTCTACATATTATCTCCACATATGATGTCTACATATTATCTCCACATATGATGTCTACATATTATCTCCACATATGATGTCTACATATTATCTCCACATATGATATCTACATATAATCTCCACATTTATGTCTACATATTATCTCCACACATGATGTCTACATATTATCTCCACACATCATATCTTCATATTATCTCCACACATGATGTTTACATATTATCTCCACATATGATGTCTACATATTATCTCCACACATGATGTCTACATATTATCTCCACAAATATGATGTCTACATATTATCTCCATAAATATGATGTCTACATATTATCTCCACATATGATGTCTACATATTATCTCCACACATGATATCTACATATTATCTTCACACATGTGATGTCTACATATTATCTCCACACATGATGTCTACATATTATCTCCACATATGATGTCTACATATTATCTCCACACACACAATGTCTACATATTATCTCCACATATGATGTCTACATATTATCTCCACACATGATGTCTACATATTATCTCCACATATGATGTCTACATATTATCTCCACACATGATGTCTACATATTATCTCCACACATATGATGTCTACATATTATCTCCACACATGATGTCTACATATTATCTCCACACATGATGTCTACATATTATCTCCACACATATGATGTCTACATATTATCTCTACATATGAAGTCTACATATTATCTCCACACCTAATGTTTACATACTATCTCCACACACACAATGTCTACATATTATCTCCACTCACACAATGTCTACATATTGTCTCCACACATGATGTCTACATATTATCTCCACACATGATGTCTACATATTATCTCCACACATGATGTCTACATATTATCTCCACATACATGATGTCTACATATTATCTCCACACACATTATGTCTACATATTATCTCCACACATGATGTCTACATATTATCTACACACATGATGACTGCATATTATCTCCACACATGATGTCTACATATTATCTCCACACATATGATGTCTACATATTATCTCCAAAATATGATGTCTACATATTATCTCCACACATGATGTCTACATATTATTCTCCACGCATCATATCTTCATATTATCTCCACACATGATATTTACATATTATCTCCACACATGATGTCTACATATTATCTCAACACAAGATGTCTACATATTATCTCCACACATGATGATTACAAATTATCTCCACATATGATGTCTACATATTATCTCCACACATGATGTCTACATATTATCTCCACATAATGTCTACATATTATCTCCACACATAATGTCTACATATTATCTCCACATATGATGTCTACATATTATCTCCACATATGATGTCTACATATTATCTTCACACATGATGTCTACATATCATCTCCACACATCATATTTTCATATTATCTCCACACATGATGTCTACATATTATCTCCACACATGATATCTACATATTATTTCCACACATGTGATGTCTACATATTATCTCCACAAACATGATGTCTACATATTATCTCCACACATGATGTCTACATATTATCTCCACACATGATGTCTACATATTATCTCCACACATATGATGTCTACATATAATCTCCACATATGATGTGTACATATCTCCACACCTAATGTTTACATATTATCTCCACACACACAATGTCTACATATTGTCTCCACACATGATGTGTACATATTATCTCCACATATGGTGTCTACACATTATCTCCACACATGCTGTCTACATATTATCTCCACACATATGATGTCTACATATTATCTCCACACATGTTATCTACATGTTATCTCCACACATATGATGTCTACATATTATCTCCACAAACATGATGTCTACATATTATCTCCACACATATGATGTCTACATATTATTTCCACACCTAATGTCTACATATTATCTCCACACATGATGTATACATATTATCTCCACACATGATGTCTACATATTATCTCCACACATGATGTCTACATATTATCTCCACACATGATGTCTTCATATTATCTCCACACATATGATGTCTACATATTATCTCCACACATGATGTCTACATATTATCTCCACACATGATGTCTACATATTATCTCCACACATGATGTCTACATATTATCTCCACAAATATGATGTCTACATATTATCTCCACATATGATGTCTACATATTATCTCCACACCTAATGTTTACATATTATATCCACACATATGATGTCTACATATTATCTCCACACATATGATGTCTACATATTATCTCCACACATATGATGTCTACATATTATCTCCACACATATGATGTCTACATATTATCTCCACACATATGATGTCTACATATTATCTCCACACACATGATGTCTACATATTATCTCCACAAATATGATGTCTACATATTATCTCCACACATGATGTCTACATATTATCTCCACACCTAATGTTTACATATTATCTCCACATATATGATGTCTTACATATTATCACCACACACATGATGTCTACATATTATCTCCACACATATGATGTCTACATATTATCTCCACACATGATGTCTACATATTATATCCACACATAATGTCTACATATTATCTCCACACATGATGTCTACATATTATCTCCACACATGATGTCTACATATTATCTCCACAAATATGATGTCTACATATTATCTCCACATATGATGTCTACATATTATCTCCACACCTAATGTTTACATATTATCTCCACACATATGATGTCTACATATTATCTCCACACATGATGTCTACATATTATCTCCACAAATATGATGTCTACATATTATCTCCACATATGATGTCTACATATTATCTCCACACCTAATGTTTACATATTATATCCACACATATGATGTCTACATATTATCTCCACACATATGATGTCTACATATTATCTCCACACATATGATGTCTACATATTATCTCCACACATATGATGTCTACATATTATCTCCACACATATGATGTCTACATATTATCTCCACACATGATGTCTACATATTATCTCCACACATGATGTCTACATATTATCTCCACACATGATGTCTACATATTATCTCCACAAATATGATGTCTACATATTATCTCCACATATGATGTCTACATATTATCTCCACACCTAATGTTTACATATTATATCCACACATATGATGTCTACATATTATCTCCACACATATGATGTCTACATATTATCTCCACACATATGATGTCTACATATTATCTCCACACATATGATGTCTACATATTATCTCCACACATATGATGTCTACATATTATCTCCACCACATGATGTCTACATATTATCTCCACAAATATGATGTCTACATATTATCTCCACACATGATGTCTACATATTATCTCCACACATGATGTCTACATATTATCTCCACACATGATGTCTACATATTATCTCCACACATATGATGTCTACATATTATCTCCACACTTGATGTTTACATATTATCTCCACACATAATGTCTACATATTATCTCCACACATATGATGTCTACATATTATCTCCACACATATGATGTCTACATATTATCTCCACACTATGATGTCTACATATTATCTCCACGACATATGATGTCTACATATTATCTCCACACATATGATGTCTACATATTATCTCCACAACATGATGTCTACATATTATCTCACAACTATGATGTCTACATATTATCTCCACACATGATGTCTACATATTATCTCCACACATGAATGTCTACATATTATCTCCACATATATGATGTCTACATATTATCTCCACACCATGATGTCTACATATTATCTCCACACAATGATGTCTACATATTATCTCCACACATGATGTCTACATATTATCTCCACACATGAATGTCTACATATTATCTCCACACATGATGTCTACATATTATCTCCACACATGATGTCTACATATTATCTCCACACATGATGTCTACATATTATCTCCACATATGATGTCTACATATTATCTCCACACTATGATGTCTACATATTATCTCCACACAATGATGTCTACATATTATCTCCACACATGATGTCTACATATTATCTCCACACATGATGTCTACATATTATCTCCACACATGATGTCTACATATTATCTCCACACATATGATGTCTACATATTATCTCCACACATAATGTCTACATATTATCTCCACACATATGATGTCTACATATTATCTCCACACATATGATGTCTACATATTATCTCCACACATATGATGTCTACATATTATCTCCACACATATGATGTCTACATATTATCTCCACACATATGATGTCTACATATTATCTCCACACACATGATGTCTACATATTATCTCCACAAATATGATGTCTACATATTATCTCCACACATGATGTCTACATATTATCTCCACACATGATGTCTACATATTATCTCCACACATGATGTCTACATATTATCTCCACAAATATGATGTCTACATATTATCTCCACATATGATGTCTACATATTATCTCCACACCTAATGTTTACATATTATATCCACACATATGATGTCTACATATTATCTCCACACATATGATGTCTACATATTATCTCCACACATATGATGTCTACATATTATCTCCACACATATGATGTCTACATATTATCTCCACACATATGATGTCTACATATTATCTCCACACACATGATGTCTACATATTATCTCCACACATATGATGTCTACATATTATCTCCACACATGATGTCTACATATTATCTCCACACCTAATGTTTACATATTATCTCCACATATATGATGTCTACATATTATCACCACACACATGATGTCTACATATTATCTCCACACATATGATGTCTACATATTATCTCCACACATGATGTCTACATATTATATCCACACATAATGTCTACATATTATCTCCACACATGATGTCTACATATTATCTCCACACATGATGTCTACATATTATCTCCACAAATATGATGTCTACATATTATCTCCACATATGATGTCTACATATTATCTCCACACCTAATGTTTACTATTATCTCCACACATATGATGTCTACATATTATCTCCACACATGATGTCTACATATTATCTCACAAATATGATGTCTACATATTATCTCCACATATGATGTCTACATTTTATCTCCACACCTAATGTTCTACATATTATATCCACACATATGATGTCTACATATTATCTCCACACATATGATGTCTACATATTATCTCCACACATATGATGTCTACATATTATCTCCACACATATGATGTCTACATATTATCTCCACACATATGATGTCTACATATTATCTCCACACATATGATGTCTACATATTATCTCCACATTTATGTCTACATATTATCTCCACACATGATGTCTACATATTATCTCCACAATATGATGTCTACATATTATCTCCACATATGATGTCTACATATTATCTCCACACCTAATGTTTACATATTATATCCACACATATGATGTCTACATATTATCTCCACACATATGATGTCTACATATTATCTCCACACATATGATGTCTACATATTATCTCCACACATATGATGTCTACATATTATCTCCACACATATGATGTCTACATATTATCTCCACACACATGATGTCTACATATTATCTCCACAAATATGATGTCTTACATATTATCTCCACACATGATGTTTACATATTATCTCCACACATGATGTCTACATATTATCTCCACACATGATTTCTACATATTATCTCCACAAATATGATGTCTACATATTATCTCCATGCATATGATGTCTACATATTATCTCCACACCTAATGTTTACATATTATATCCACACATATGATGTCTACATATTATCTCCACACATATGATGTCTACATATTATCTCCACACATATGATGTCTACATATTATCTCCACACATATGATGTCTACATATTATCTCCACACATATGATGTCTACATATTATCTCCACACACATGATGTCTACATATTATCTCCACAATATGATGTCTACATATTATCTCCACACATGATGTCTACATATTATCTCCACACCTAATGTTTACATATTATCTCCACATATATGATGTCTACATATTATCACCACACACATGATGTCTACATATTATCTCCACACATATGATGTCTACATATTATCTCCACACATGATGTCTACATATTATATCCACACATAATGTCTACATATTATCTCCACACATGATGTCTACATATTATCTCCACACATGATGTCTACATATTATCTCCACAAATATGATGTCTACATATTATCTCCACATATGATGTCTACATATTATCTCCACACCTAATGTTTACATATTATCTCCACACATATGATGTCTACATATTATCTCCACACATATGATGTCTACATATTATCTCCACACATATGATGTCTACATATTATCTCCACACATAATGTCTACATATTATCTCCACACATATGATGTCTACATATTATCTCCACACATATGATGTCTACATATTATCTCCACACATGATGTCTACATATTATCTCCACACATGATGTCTACATATTATCTCCACACATATGATGTCTACATATTATCTCCACACATGATGTCTACATATTATCTCCACACGATGTTTACATATTATCTCCACACATATGATGTCTACATATTATCTCCACACATATGATGTCTACATATTATCTCCACACATATGATGTCTACATATTATCTCCACACATATGATGTCTACATATTATCTCCACACATATGATGTCTACATATTATCTCCACACACATGATGTCTACATATTATCTCCACACATATGATGTCTACATATTATCTCCACACATGATGTCTACATATTATCTCCACACATGATGTCTACATATTATCTCCACACATGATGTCTACATATTATCTCCACAAATATGATGTCTACATATTATCTCCACATATGATGTCTACATATTATCTCCACACATAATGTTTACATATTATCTCCACACATATGATGTCTACATATTATCTCCACACATATTATGTATACATATTATCTCCACACATATGATGTCTACATATTATCTCCACACACATGATGTCTACATATTATCTCCACACATATGATGTCTACATATTATCTCCACACATGATGTCTACATATTATCTCCACACATGATGTCTACATATTATCTCCACACATGATGTCTACATATTATCTCCACACATGATGTCTACATATTATCTCCACATATGATGTCTACATATTATCTCCACACATAATGTCTACATATTATCTCCACACATGATGTCTACATATTATCTCCACACATATGATGTCTACATATTATCTCCACACATATGATGTCTACATATTATCTCCACACATATGATGTCTACATATTATCTCCACACATATGATGTCTACATATTATCTCCACACACATGATGTCTACATATTATCTCCACACATATGATGTCTACATATTATCTCCACACATGATGTCTACATATTATCTCCACACATGATGTCTACATATTATCTCCACACATATGATGTCTACATATTATCTCCACACACATGATGTCTACATATTATCTCCACACATATGATGTCTACATATTATCTCCACACATGATGTCTACATATTATCTCCACACATGATGTCTACATATTATCTCCACACATGATGTCTACATATTATCTCCACACATGATGTCTACATATTATCTCCACAAATATGATGTCTACATATTATCTCCACATATGATGTCTACATATTATCTCCACACATGATGTCTACATATTATCTCCACACATGATGTCTACATATTATCTCCACACATGATGTCTACATATTATCTCCACAAATGATGTCTACATATTATCTCCACACATGATGTCTACATATTATCTCCACACATAATGTCTACATATTATCTCCACACATATGATGTCTACATATTATCTCCACACATATGATGTCTACATATTATCTCCACACATGATGTCTACATATTATCTCCACACATATGATGTCTACATATTATCTCCACACATATGATGTCTACATATTATCTCCACACATATGATGTCTACATATTATCTCCACACATGATGTCTACATATTATCTCCACACATGATGTCTACATATTATCTCCACATATGATGTCTACATATTATCTCCACACATGATGTCTACATATTATCTCCACACATGATGTCTACATATTATCTCCACACATGATGTCTACATATTATCTCCACACATATGATGTCTACATATTATCTCCACACATATGATGTCTACATATTATCTCCACACATATGATGTCTACATATTATCTCCACACATATGATGTCTACATATTATCTCCACACACATGATGTCTACATATTATCTCCACACATGATGTCTACATATTATCTCCACACATGATGTCTACATATTATCTCCACACATGATGTCTACATATTATCTCCACACATGATGTCTACATATTATCTCCACACATGATGTCTACATATTATCTCCACACATGATGTCTACATATTATCTCCACACTTAATGTTTACATATTATCTCCACACATATGATGTATACATATTATCTCCACACATATGATGTCTACATATTATCTCCACACATGATGTCTACATATTATCTCCACACATATGATGTCTACATATTATCTCCACACATATGATGTCTACATATTATCTCCACACACATGATGTCTACATATTATCTCCCCACACATGATGTCTACATATTATCTCCACACATGATGTCTACATATTATCTCCACACATATGTTTACATATTATCTCCACACACATGATGTCTACATATTATCTCCACACACATGATGTCTACATATTATCTCCACACATATGATGTTTACATATTATCTCCACACATGATGTCTGACATATTATATCCACACCTAGATTGTCTACATATTATCTCCACACTATGATGTCTACCATATTTATCTCCACACTATGATGTCTACATATTGTCTCCACAAATAGGTGATTTCCTACATATTGATCTCCACATATGATGTCTACATATTATCCTCCCACACCTGATGTCTAACATATTATCTCCACACCATATGATGTCTACATATTATCTCCACACCTAGGTATTCTACATATTATCTCCACATCTATGTATTCTACATAATTATCTCCACACATATGTATGTCTACATATATAGCTCCACCACATATGATGTCTACATATTGTCCCCACACATATGATGTCTACATATTATCCTCCACACATATGTCTACATATTTCTCCACACATGATGTCTACCTATTATCTCCACAAATATGATGTCTACTATTATCTCCACATATGATGTCTACATATTATCTCCACACCTAATGTTTACATATTATATCCCCACATTGATGTCTACATATTATCTCCACACATATGATGTCTACATATTATCTCCACACACATGATGTCTACATATTATCTCCACACATATGATGTCTACATATTATCTCCACACATATGATGTCTACATATTATCTCCACACACATGATGTCTACATATTATCTCCACACATATGATGTCTACATATTATCTCCACACATGATGTCTACATATTATCTCCACACATGATGTCTACATATTATCTCCACACATGATGTCTACATATTATCTCCACAAATATGATGTCTACATATTATCTCCACACTATGATGTCTACATATTATCTCCACACATGATGTCTACATATTATATCCACACATGATGTCTACATATTATCTCCACACATATGATGTCTACATATTATCTCCACACATATGATGTCTACATATTATCTCCACACATATGATGTCTACATATTATCTCCACACATATGATGTCTACATATTATCTCCACACATAATGTCTACATATTATCTCCACGCATATGATGTCTACATATTATCTCCACACATGATGTCTACATATTATCTCCACACATGATGTCTACATATTATCTCCACACACATGATGTCTACATATTATCTCCACACATGATGTCTACATATTATCTCCACACATATGATGTCTACATATTATCTCCAACATGATGTCTACATATTATATCCACACATATGATGTCTACATATTATCTCCACACATGATGTCTACATATTATCTCCACACCTATGATGTCTACATATTATCTCCACACATATGATGTCTACATATTATCTCCACAATATGATGTCTACATATTATCTCCACACATAATGTCTACATATTATCTCCACACATAGATGTCTACATATTATCTCCACACAACATGATGTCTACATATTATCTCCACACATGATGTCTACATATTATCTCCACACATGATGTCTACATATTATCTCCACACACATGATGTCTACATATTATCTCCACACTTAATGTTTACATATTATCTCCACACATATGATGTATACATATTATCTCCACACATGATGTCTACATATTATCTCCACACATATGATGTCTACATATTATCTCCACACATATGATGTCTACATATTATCTCCACACATATGATGTCTACATATTATCTCCACACATATGATGTCTACATATTATCTCCACACATATGATGTCTACATATTATCTCCACACATGATGTCTACATATTATCTCCACACATATGATGTCTACATATTATCTCCACACATATGATGTCTACATATTATCTCCACACTATGATGTCTACATATTATCTCCACACATATGATGTCTACATATTATCTCTACATATGATATCTACATATTATCTCCACACATATGATGTCTACATATTATCTCCACACATATGATGTCTACATATTATCTCCACATATGATGTCTACATATTATCTCCACACATGATGTCTACATATTATCTCCACACATCATGTCTTCATATTATCTCCACACATAATATTTACATATTATCTCCACACATGATGTCTACATATTATCTCCACACATATGATGTCTACATATTATCTCCACACATGATGTCTACATATTATCTCCACAACATGATGTCTACATATTATCTCCACACATATGATGTCTACATATTATCTCCTACATATGAGTCTACATATTATCTCACACATATGTCTTACATACTATCTCCCACACACACATGATGTCTACATAATTATCTCCACTCACACAGATGTCTACATATTATCTCCACACATGATGTCTACATATTATCTCCACACATGATGTCTACATATTATCTCCACACAATGATGTCTACATATTATCTCCACACATGATGTCTACATATTATCTCCACACACATGATGTCTACATATTATCTCCACACATGATGTCTACATATTATCTCCACACATGATGATCTACAATTATCTCCACATATGATGTCTACATATTATCTCCACACATGATGTCTACATATTATCTCCACATAGATGTCTAACTATTATCTCCACGACATAAATGTCTACATATTATCTCCACATATGATGTCTACATATTATCTCCACATATGATGTCTACATATTATGCTTCACACATGATGTCTACATAGCATCTCCACACAGCATATTTTCAATATGTATCTCCACACATGATGTTCTACATATATCTCCACACATGATATCTACATATTATTTCCACCACATGTGATGTCTACCTATGTTATCTCCACAAACCATGATGTCTAAATATTATCTCCACACATGATGTCTACATATGATCTCCACACATGATGTCTACATATTATCTCCACACATATGATGTCTACTATATTATCTCCACATATGATGTGTACATATCTTCCACACCTAATGTTACATATTATCTCCACACACACATGTCTACATATTTCTTCCACACTATGATGTCTACATATTATCTCCACATATGGTTTCTACACATTATCTTCCACACATGCTGTCTACATATTATCTCCACACATGATGTCTACATATTATCTCCACACATGATGTCTACATATTATCTCACACAATGATGTCTACATATTATCTCCACAACATGATGTCTACATATTATCTCCACACATTATGATGTCTACATATTATCTCCAACACATGATGTCTACATATTATCTCCACACATGATGTCTACATATTATCTCCACACATGATGTCTACATATTATCTCCACACATGATGTCTACATATTATCTCCACACATGATGTCTACATATTATCTCCACACATATGATGTCTACATATTATCTCCACACATGATGTCTACATATTATCTCCACACATGATGTCTACATATTATCTCCACACATGATGTCTACATATTATCTCCACACATGATGTCTACATATTATCTCCACATATGATGTCTACATATTATCTCCACACCTAATGTCTACATATTATCTCCACACATATGATGTCTACATATTATCTCCACACATATGATGTCTACATATTATCTCCACACATATGATGTCTACATATTATCTCCACACATATGATGTCTACATATTATCTCCACACATATGATGTCTACATATTATCTCCACACACATGATGTCTACATATTATCTCCACAATATGATGTCTACATATTATCTCCACACATGATGTCTACATATTATCTCCACACATGATGTCTACATATTATCTCCACACATGATGTCTACATATTATCTCCACAAATATGATGTCTACATATTATCTCCACATATGATGTCTACATATTATCTCCACACCTAATGTTTACATATTATATCCACACATATGTCTACATATTATCTCCACACATATGATGTCTACATATTATCTCCACCATATGATGTCTACATATTATCTCCACACATATGATGTCTACATATTATCTCCCACACATGATGTCTACATATTATCTCCACAAATATGATGTCTACATATTATCTCCACACATGATGTCTACATATTATCTCCACACCTAATGTTTACATATTATCTCCACATATATGATGTCTACATATTATCTCCACAACATGATGTCTACATATTATCTCCACACATATGATGTCTACATATTATCTCCACACATGATGTCTACATATTATATCCACACATAATGTCTACATATTATCTCCACACATGATGTCTACATATTATCTCCACACATGATGTCTACATATTATCTCCACAATATGATGTCTACATATTATCTCCACATATGATGTCTACATATTATCTCCACACCTAATGTTCTACATATTATCTCCACACATATGATGTCTACATATTATCTCCACACATATGATGTCTACATATTATCTCCACACATAGATGTCTACATATTATCTCCACACATATGATGCTACATATTATCTCCACACATATGATGTCTACATATTATCTCCACACATATGATGTCTACATATTATCTCCACACATATGATGTCTACATATTATCTCCACACATGATGTCTACATATTATCTCCACAAATATGATGTCTACATATTATCTCCACATATGATGTCTACATATTATCTCCACACCTAATGTTTACATATTATATCCACACATATGATGTCTACATATTATCTCCACACATATGATGTCTACATATTATCTCCACACATATGATGTCTACATATTATCTCCACACATATGATGTCTACATATTATCTCCACACATATGATGTCTACATATTATCTCCACACACATGATGTCTACATATTATCTCCACAAATATGATGTCTACATATTATCTCCACACATGATGTCTACATATTATCTCCACACATGATGTCTACATATTATCTCCACACATGATGTCTACATATTATCTCCACAAATATGATGTCTACATATTATCTCCACATATGATGTCTACATATTATCTCCACACCTAATGTTACATATTATATCCACACATATAATGTCTACATGTTATCTCCACACATATGATGTCTACATATTATCTCCACACATATGATGTCTACATATTATCTCCACACATATGATGTCTACATATTATCTCCACACATATGATGTCTACATATTATCTCCACACACATGATGTCTACATATTATCTCCACAAATATGATGTCTACATATTATCTCCACACATGATGTCTACATATTATCTCCACACCTAATGTTTACATATTATCTCCACATATATGATGTCTACATATTATCACCACACACATGATGTCTACATATTATCTCCACACATATGATGTCTACATATTATCTCCACACATGATGTCTACATATTATATCCACACATAATGTCTACATATTATCTCCACACATGATGTCTACATATTATCTCCACACATGATGTCTACATATTATCTCCACAAATATGATGTCTACATATTATCTCCACATATGATGTCTACATATTATCTCCACACCTAATGTTTACATATTATCTCCACACATATGATGTCTACATATTATCTCCACACATATGATGTCTACATATTATCTCCACACATATGATGTCTACATATTATCTCCACACATATGATGCTTACATATTATCTCCACACATATGATGTCTACATATTGTCTCCACACATATGATGTCTACATATTATCTCCACACATATGATGTCTACATATTATCTCCACACATGATGTCTACATATTATCTCCACACATGATGTCTACATATTATCTCCACACATATGATGTCTACATATTATCTCCACACATATGATGTCTACATATTATCTCCACACATATGATGTCTACATATTATCTCCACACATATGATGTCTACATATTATCTCCACACATGGTGTCTACATATTATCTCCACGCATATGATGTCTACATATTATCTAAACACATATGATGTCTACATATTATCTCCACACGTATGATGTCTACATATTATCTCACATATGATATCTACATATTATCTCCACACCTAATGTCTACATATTATCTCCACACATATGATGTCTACATATTATCTCCACACATATGATGTCTACATATTATCTCCACACATATGATGTCTACATATTATCTCCACACATATATGTCTACATATTATCTCCACACATATGATGTCTACATATTATCTCCACAACATGATGTCTACATATTATCTCCACACATATGATGTCTACATATTATCTCCACACATATGATGTCTACATATTATCTCCACACCTAATGTCTACATATTATCTCCACACATGATGTCTACATATTATCTCCACACATGTTATCTACATATTATCTCCACACATATGATGTCTACATATTATCTCCACACATGATGTCTACATATTATCTCCACACACATGATGTCTACATATTACCTCCACACATGATGTCTACATATTATCTCCACACATGATGTCTACATATTATCTCCACACATGATGTCTACATATTATCTCCACACATGATGTCTACATATTATCTCCACACATGATGTCTACATATTATCTCCACACATGATGTCTACATATTATCTCCACACATATGATGTCTACAAATTATCTCCACACATGATGTCTACATATTATCTCCACACATAATATTTACATTATATCTCCACACATGATGTCTACATATTATCTCCACACATGATGTCTACATATTATCTCCACGCACATGATGTCTACATATTATCTCCACTCACACAATGTCTACATATTATTTCCACATACATGATGTCTACATATTATCTCCACACACATGATGTCTACATATTATCTCCACATATGATGTCTACATATTATCTACACACATGATGTCTGCATATTATCTCCACACATGATGTCTACATATTATCTCCACACATATGATGTCTACATATTATCTCCACACATATGATGTCTACATATTATCTCCACACATGATGTCTACATATTATTCTCCACGCATCATATCTTCATATTATCTCCACACATGATATCTACATATTATCTCCACATATGATGTCTACATATTATCTCCACACATGATGTCTACATATTATCTCCACATAATGTCTACATATTATCTCCACACATAATGTCTACATATTATCTCCACATATGATGTCTACATATTATCTCCACACATGATGTCTACATATTATCTCCACACATGGTGTCTACATATTATCGCCACGCATATGATGTCTACATATTATCTAAACACATATGATGTCTACATATTATCTCCACACGTATGATGTCTACATATTATCTCACATATGATGTCTACATATTATCTCCACACCTAATGTTTACATATTATCTCCACACATATGATGTCTACATATTATCTCCACACATATGATGTCTACATATTATCTCCACATATGATGTCTACATATTATCTCCACACATGTTATCTACATATTATCTCCACACATATGATGTCTACATATTATCTCCACAAACATGATGTCTACATATTATCTCCACACATATGATGTCTACATATTATCTCCACACATATGATGTCTATATATTATCTCCACACCTAATGTCTACATATTATCTCCACACATGATGTCTACATATTATCTCCACACATGTTATCTACATATTATCTCCACACATATGATGTCTACATATTATCTCAACACATGATGTCTACATTTTATCTCCACACACATGATGTCTACATATTAACTCCACACATCATGTCTTCATATTATCTCCACACATAATATTTACATATTATCTCCACACATGATGTCTACATATTATCTCCACACATGATGTCTACATATTATCTCCACACATGATGTCTACATATTATCTCCACACATGATGTCTACATATTATCTCCACACATATGATGTCTACATATTATCTCCACACATGATGTCTACATATTATCTCCACACATAATATTTACATATTATCTCCACACATGATGTCTACATATTAACTCCACACATGATGTCTACATATTATCTCCAGACATGATGTCTACATATTATCTCCACGCACATGATGTCTACATATTATCTCCACTCACACAATGTCTACATATTGTCTCCACACATGATGTCTACATATTATCTCCACACATGATGTCTACATATTATCTCCACACATGATGTCTACATATTATCTCCACATACATGATGTCTACATATTATCTCCACACACATTATGTCTACATATTATCTCCACACATGATGTCTACATATTATCTACACACATGATGACTGCATATTATCTCCACACATGATGTCTACATATTATCTCCACACATATGATGTCTACATATTATCTCCAAAAATATGATGTCTACATATTATCTCCACACATGATGTCTACATATTATTCTCCACGCATCATATCTTCATATTATCTCCACACATGATATTTACATATTATCTCCACACATGATGTCTACATATTATCTCAACACAAGATGTCTACATATTATCTCCACACATGATGATTACAAATTATCTCCACATATGATGTCTACATATTATCTCCACACATGATGTCTACATATTATCTCCACATAATGTCTACATATTATCTCCACACATAATGTCTACATATTATCTCCACATATGATGTCTACATATTATCTCCACATATGATGTCTACATATTATCTCCACACATGATGTCTACATATCATCTCCACACACATGATGTCTACATATTACCTCCACACATCATGTCTTCATATTATCTCCACACATAATATTTACATATTATCTCCACACATGATGTCTACATATTATCTCCACACATGATGTCTACATATTATCTCCACACATGATGTCTACATATTATCTCCACACATGATGTCTACATATTATCTCCACACATATGATGTCTACATATTATCTCCACATATGATGTGTACATATCTCCACACCTAATGTTTACATATTATCTCCACACACACAATGTCTACATATTGTCTCCACACATGATGTCTACATATTATCTCCACATATGGTGTCTACACATTATCTCCACACATGCTGTCTACATATTATCTCCACACATATGATGTCTACATATTATCTCCACAAATGTTATCTACATGTTATCTCCACACATATGATGTCTACATATTATCTCCACAAACATGATGTCTACATATTATCTCCACACATATGATGTCTACATATTATCTCCACACATATGATGTCTACATATTATCTCCACACCTAATGTCTACATATTATCTCCACACATGATGTATACATATTATCTCCACACATGATGTCTACATATTATCTCCACACATGATGTCTACATATTATCTCCACACATGATGTCTACATATTATCTCCACACATATGATGTCTACATATTATCTCCACACATGATGTCTACATATTATCTCCACACATAATATTTACATATTATCTCCACACATGATGTCTACATATTATCTCCACACATGATGTCTACATATTATCTCCAAACATGATGTCTACATATTATCTCCACACATGATGTCTAAATATTATCTCCACGCACATGATGTCTACATATTATCTCCACTCACACAATGTCTACATATTGTCTCCACACATGATGTCTACATATTATCTCCACACATGATGTCTACATATTATCTCCACACACATGATGTCTACATATTATCTCCAAACACATGATGTCTACATATTATCTCCACACACATGATGTCTACATATTATCTACACACATGATGTCTACATATTATCTACACACATGATGTCTACATTTTATCTCCACACACATGATGTCTACATATTACCTCCACACATCATGTCTACATATTATCTCCACACATAATATTTACATATTATCTCCACACATGATGTCTACATATTATCTCCACACATGATGTCTACATATTATCTCCACACATGATGTCTACATATTATCTCCACACATGATGTCTACATATTATCTCCACACATATGATGTCTACATATTATCTCCACACATGATGTCTACATATTATCTCCACACATAATATTTACATATTATCTCCACACATGATGTCTACATATTATCTCCACACATGATGTCTACATATTATCTCCACACATGATGTCTACATATTATCTCCACGCACATGATTTCTACATATTATCTCCACTCACACAATGTCTACATATTGTCTCCACACATGATGTCTACATATTATCTCCACACATGATGTCTACATATTATCTCCACACATGATGTCTACATATTATCTCCACATACATGATGTCTACATATTATCTCCACACACATGGTGTCTACATATTATCTCCACACATGATGTCTACATATTATCTACACACATGATGTCTACATATTATCTCCACACATGATGTCTACATATTATCTCCACACATATGATGTCTACATATTATCTCCACACATATGATGTCTACATATTATCTCCACACATATGATGTCTACATATTATCTCCACACATATGATGTCTACATATTATCTCCACACACATGATGTCTACATATTATCTCCACACACATGATGTCTACATATTATCTCCACACCTAATGTTTACATATTATCTCCACATATGATGTCTACATATTATCTCCACATATGATGTCTACATATTATCTCCACATATGATGTCTACATATTATCTCCACATATGATGTCTACATATTATCTCCACATATGATGTCTACATATTATCTCCACACACATGATGTCTACATATTACCTCCACACATCATGTCTTCATATTATCTCCACACATAATATTTACATATTATCTCCACACATGATGTCTACATATTATCTCCACACATGATGTCTACATATTATCTCCACACATGATGTCTACATATTATCTCAACACATGATGTCTACATATTATCTCCACACATATGATGTCTACATATTATCTCCACACATGATGTCTACATATTATCTCCACACATGATGTCTACATATTATCTCCAGACATGATGTCTACATATTATCTCCACGCACATGATACATATTAACTCCACACACATGATGTCTACATATTATCTCCACAAATATGATGTCTACATATTATCTCCACACATGATGTCTACATATTATCTCCACACCTAATGTTTACATATTATCTCCACATATATGATGTCTACATATTATCACCACACACATGATGTCTACATATTATCTCCACACATATGATGTCTACATATTATCTCCACACATATGATGTCTACATATTATCTCCACACATATGATGCTTACATATTATCTCCACACATATGATGTCTACATATTGTCTCCACACATATGATGTCTACATATTATCTCCACACAAGATGTCTACATATTATCTCCACACATGATGATTACATATTATCTCCACATATGATGTCTACATATTATCTCCACACATGATGTCTACATATTATCTCCACATAATGTCTACATATTATCTCCACACATAATGTCTACATATTATCTCCACATATGATGTCTACATATTATCTCCACATATGATGTCTACATATTATCTCCACATATGATGTCTACATAATATCTCCACATATGATATCTACATATAATCCATATAATCTCCACATATGATGTCTACATATTATCTCCACACATCATATCTTCATATTATCTCCACACATGATGTCTACATATTATCTCCACACATGATATCTACATATTATCTCCACACATGTGATGTCTACATATTATCTCCACAGACATGATGTCTACATATTATCTCCACACATGATGTCTACATATTATCTCCACACATGATGTCTACATATTATCTCCACACATATGATGTCTACATATTATCTCCACATATGATGTGTACATATTATCTCCACACCTAATGTTTACACATTATCTCCACACACACAATGTCTACATATTGTCTCCACACATGATGTCTACATATTATCTCCACATATGGTGTCTACACATTATCTCCACACATGCTGTCTACATATTATCTCCACACATATGATGTCTACATATTATCTCCACACATGTTATCTACATATTATCTCCACACATATGATGTCTACATATTATCTCCACAAACATGATGTCTACATATTATCTCCACACATATGATGTCTACATATTATCTCCACACATATGATGTCTACATATTATCTCCACACATAATGTCTACATATTATCTCCACACATAATGTCTACATATTATCTCCACACATGATGTCTACATATTATCTACACACATGATGTCTACATATTATCTCCACACATGATGTCTACATATTATCTCCACACATATGATGTCTACATATTATCTCCACACATATGATGTCTACATATTATCTCCACACATATGATGTCTATATATTATCTCCACACATATGATGTCTACATATTATCTCCACACACATGATGTCTACATATTATCTCCACACACATGATGTCTACATATTATCTCCACACCTAATGTTTACATATTATCTCCACACATGATGTCTACATATTATCTCCACATATGATGTCTACATATTATCTCCACATATGATGTCTACATATTATCTCCACATATGATGTCTACATATTATCTCCACACATGATGTCTACATATTATCTCCACACATGATGTCTACATATTATCTCCACGCATCATATCTTCATATTATCTCCACACATGATATCTACATATTATCTCCACACATGATGTCTACATATTATCTCCACACAAGATGTCTACATATTATCTCCACACACATGATGTCTACATATTATCTCCACACCTAATGTTTACATATTATCTCCACATATGATGTCTACATATTATCTCCACAAACATGATGTCTAAATATTATCTCCACACATGATGTCTACATATTATCTCCACACATGATGTCTACATATTATCTCCACACATGATGTCTACATTTTATCTCCACACACATTATATCTACATATTACCTCCACACATAATATTTACATATTATCTCCACACATAATATTTACATATTATCTCCACACATGATGCCTACATATTATTTCCACACATGATGTCTACATATTATCTCCACACATGATGTCTACATATTATCTCCACACATGATGTCTACATATTATCTCCACACATGATGTCTACATATTATCTCACATCACATGATACTATCCAGTGTCATCCACCGGGCACTGGAATGCCAATTATTCTTCCTCACGACGCTTGGAGGCAAAAGTGGTAGATGGTGATGATGAAAATGATAATGATGGTAATCTGTGTGGTATCTGTATGTCGTAATTAAGTGTATGTGAGACTCAAGTGTATATAATAACTAGCTGACCCGGCCCGGCTTCGCCCAGACCCTGGTGGGGAGCATCTCATTTAATTCATGTAAGTAGTCATATAGGCTCCCGTTCCCGTTCTCGACTATCTATCTATCTATCTATCTATCTATCTATCTATCTATCTATCTATCTATCTATCTATCTATCTATCTATCTATCTATCTATCTATCTATCTATCTATCTATCTATCTGTCTGTCTGTCTGTCTGTCTGTCTGTCTATCTGTCTGTCTGTCTGACCCGGCCCGGCTTCGCCCAGACCCTGATGGGGAGCATCTCATTTAATTCATATAAGTAGTCATATAAGCTCCCGTTCCCGTCCCCGACTATCTATTGTCTGTCTGTCTGTCTGTCTGTCTGTCTGTCTGTCTGTCTGTCTGTCTGTCTGTCTGTCTATTATTAGAAAGAGCACTTGAAAGATCTTTACATCTTCCCCCAACAATTAACTTGGGTAAATGGAGCGTCTTATTTAATTCATATTCGGCCCCTGCTCCCGTTCCCGTTCCCAAAAAAGACGACCCGGCCCGGCTTCGCCCAGTCCCTGATGGGCAGGAAATCATTTAATTCATATTCGGCGGTGGGAGGAGGAGAAGGGAGGAGGAGAAGACAGGAGGAGGGAGGAGTAGGAGGGAGGAGGGAGGAGGAGGAGGAGGGGAGGAGGAGGGGGAGGAGGAAGAGGGAGGAGGAGGGAGTAGGAAAATGAGGAAGAGGGAGGAGGAGGGAGAAGGAGGGTGGAGGAGGAGGGAGAAGAAGGGAGGAGGAGGAGGAAGAGGAGAGAAGAGGACGAGGGAGGAGGAGGGGGAGAGGGAGGAGGGAGGAAAGAGGAGGAGGAAGGAGGAGGAGGGAGGAGGAGGAGGGGGAAAGGGAGGAGGAGGAGGGAGGTGGAGAGAGGAGGAAGAGGGAGGAGGAGGGAGGAATAGGAGCGAGGAGGAGGAGGGAGGAGAGAGGAGGAGGGATTAGGAGTAGGAGAGCGAGAAGGAGGGAGGAGGAGGGGGGAGGAGGAGAAAGAGAAGGGTAGGAGGAGGAGGAGGGGAGAGGAGGAGGGGGAGGAGGATTATAACGCATATGCCTGTAGATAACTGCAGCGAAAAGGTCCACCTATTTGAGAAATATGCAACAATTTTACATATATAGCAATTCTATTAGAAGTTATGTCCCCTCGCTATATATACATTATAATGTAGATTAAATATTAAATAATAATATGAAAACATGTTTGTACACTAAAAAAAACTATGACAGTTGGTAGCACGGGAATGATTAGAAGAAGTGTAGAAAATTTCATCTCAATCGGATGGACCGTTCGCGAACGCATAAAGGACACACAGACAGACGGAGATTCTCTTGTATATGTATAGATTATGTGTTTTACATTATATGGTAATAATGTGTACATAGTAATTATGCGTATTATGTGTATATGGTAATTATGTGTATATGGTAATTACATGTATATGGTGATTATGTGTATATGGTATTTATGTGTATATGGTAATTGTGTGTATTGTGTGTATATGGTAATTATGTGTATTATGTGTATATGGTAATTATGTGTATTGTGTGTATATGGTAATTATGTGTATATGGTAATTATGTGTATTGTGTGTATATGGTAATTATGTGTATATGGTAAGTATGTGTATTATGTGTATATGGTGATTATGTGTATATGGTAATTATGTGTATTGTGTGTATATGGTAATTATGTGTATTATGTGTATATGGTAATTATGTGTATTGTGTGTATATGGTAATTATGTGTATATGGTAATTATGTGTATATGGTAATTACGTGTATATGGTAATTGTGTGAATATGGTAATTATGTGTATATGGTAATTGTGTGTATATGGTAATTATATGTATTTGTTAATTATGTGTATTATGTGTATATGGTAATTATGTGTATATGGTAATTATGTGTATTTGTTAATTATGTGTATTTGTTAATTATGTGTATAATGTGTACATGGTAATTATGTGTATTGTGTGTATGTGGTGATTATGTGTAATATGTGTATATGGTAATTATGTGTATATGGTAATTATGTGTATTATGTGTATATGGTAATTATGTGTTTATGGTAATTATGTGTATATGGTAATTATGCGTATTATGTGTATATGGTAATTATGTGTAAATGGTAATTATTTGTATATGATGATTATGTGTATGTGGTTATTGTGTATTATGCGTATATGGTAAGTATAATAAGACGGAGATTCTCTTTTATATGTATAGATTATATGTTTTACATTATATGGTAATAATGTGTACATAGTAATTATGCGTATTATGTGTATATGGTAATTATTTGTATATGGTAATTATGTGTATATGGTAATTACATGTATATGGTGATTATGTGTATATGGTATTTATGTGTATATGGTAATTGTGTGTATTGTGTGTATATGGTAATTATGTGTATTATGTGTATATGGTAATTATGTGTATTGTGTGTATATGGTAATTATGTGTATATGGTAATTATGTGTACTGTGTGTATATGGTAATTATGTGTATATGGTAAGTATGTGTATTATGTGTATATGGTAATTATGTGTATTGTGTGTATATGGTAATTATGTGTATTATGTGTATATGGTAATTATATGTATTGTGTGTATATGGTAATTATGTGTATATGGTAATTATGTGTATTATGTGTATATGGTAATTATGTGTATTATGTGTATATGGTAATTATGCGTATTGTGTGTATATGGTAATTATGTGTATTATGTGTATATGGTAATTACGTGTATATGGTAATTGTGTGCATATGGTAATTATGTGTATATGGTAATTGTGTGTATATGGTAATTATATGTATTTGTTAATTATGTGTATTATGTGTATATGGTAATTATGTGTATATGGTAATTATGTGTATATGGTAATTATGTGTACTTGTTAATTATGTGTATAATGTGTATATGGTAATTATGTGTATTGTGTGTATGTGGTGATTATGTGTATATGGTAATTATGTGTATATGGTAATTATGTGTATTATGTGTATATGGTAATTATGTGTATATGGTAATTATGTGTATATGGTAATTATGTGTATATGGTAATTATGTGTATTATGCATATATGGTAATTATGTGTATATGGTAATTATGTGTTTATGGTAATTATGTTTATATGGTAATTATGCGTATTATGTGTATATGGTAATTATGTGTAAATGGTAATTATTTGTATATCATGATTATGTGTATGTGGTTATTGTGTATTATGCGTATATGGTAAGTATGTGTATATGATAATTATGTGTATATGGTAATTATGTGTATGTGGTAATTATGTGTATGTGGTAATTATGTGTACATACAAATTATTTCTATTATGTGTATATGGTAACTATGTGTATAGTGTAATAATATGTATTATGTGTATATGGTAATTATGTGTGTATGGTAATTATGTGTATGTGGTAATTATGTGATTATGGTAATTATGTGTACATGATAATTATGCGTATTATGTGTATATGGTGATTATGTGTATGATGTAATTATATGTATTATATGTATATGGGTAATTATGTGTATATGGTATTTATAATGTATATGGTATTTCCATATATATATATATATATATATATATAGATATATATATATATATATATATATATATATATATATATATATATATATATATATATATGGTAATTATGTGTATTATTTGTATATGGTAATTATGTGTATTATGTGTATGTGATAATTATGTCGGTGTCAGGTCTTAGTCAGATATGACTGAGTTACCGTATGATAGTAGACGGTACTGCCTGCTTTTTATTAGCGCCGAATGTTCCGCGGCGCTTACCAAACCCGACACCCCATATTGTGCTAACGGCTTCGGGCGGAAGAGCGCAATTAGGAGGGTACAAGCCTTACCCTGGTGCGAGGAAATGCAATCTAAAGATTAAATATCATGGCAGGGCAGGCCAGGCCCTAAGCCTTGGTTGGCAGCTGGTCTAGGATCGAAGCTCCGACAGGCGGACAGTTAGAACATTGCTTTGCTGATACAGCAGCTTCTGCAGCTTGTCTTGTTCCAGATGTAGAGGTGTTACCTTTCCTCTGGAGTGAACTAGGCAGGCCGAGAGAGGGATCATGCTGCATGGGCAACACATGATCTCTATATTTTATCCCAGGCTTTGTGCTATGGAGAGGTATAACTTCATCCCTGGTCTTAACCGGTCTCGGAATCAAAGCGAGAGGCAACTGTTACGGGTTATAAGTCCTTGTCAGTTGGCGTAGACATGGGGCGGCACGCGTTGCCTCTGACGGTGGGAGACACCTACAGGTGTCACTGATCAGCTACCGCCCGCCTCAAGCTGGGCATCCCCCAGCCAATTGTTGCTGATCCGCCACAGCCTACCTGCTTCAAGGGGTGCTTGGGGCTGGGACAAAATCTGAATCGCAGGCTGTAAAACGAATGCACCAGATACTGTTTCTCCTGCATAGGTTATCAGGAGTGGGCAAGAGTCACTCAATCTACAAATCCATCAGGTAATAGAGCTATGCTGGCGAGAAGGACAAGTCCCACGGGATTTCAAAAACTCAAGCATCATAACATTGAAAAAGATCAAGGCCGATCGGAGCGATTGTAACAACTATAGGGGTATCTCACTTATGTGTATTGTTGGAAAGGATTTGCCAGAATTGTTCTGCGCACACTTCAAGTCCTAGGAGATCAAGTCTACCCCGAATCACCGTGTGGCTTCCAACAGAACCAGTCTATTTATATGATATTCTCACTGCGACACATGCAAGCAAAATACAGTGAAAAGAATCAGCCACTGTTTATTGCGTTAATTGACCTCATAAAGGCATTTGATTTGGTCAGTCGTGAGGGTCTGTTCAAGGCACTAAAAAGATCGGTTGCCCACCAACTCTTCTGTCCATTGTGGAATCGTTCCACACAGGCATGAAAGATATAATAAAGTTTGATGGTGAAACTTCAGAAGAGTTTGACTTCAAGAGTGGAGTTAAACAAGGTTGTGTACTATCCCCCACCCTCTTTGGAATATACTTTTCACTTCTACTGAAATATGCCTTTCGTGATCAGAATGGTGCTATATACATTAACTCACACTCAGATGGTGGACTCTACAATACTCAGAGATTGAAGGCAGAAATATCAGAAATGGAATAAAGACAAAGAAGAAAATGATTGGAAATAAGTCACACATCGGGCGTGTGAGACGCAAGATGGTGCGTGATGGTGAAAATGATAATGTGTTCACATGCATCCACGAACATTTACAGCGTGAATTGGCCTTATCATCCACATTCGCCACCGCCATGGGTTGTAGTTATTATGCCTTTTTGAAGCACAATGTAACAAACTATCGTCTGTCAAGGCGGCAAGGTGCCAATGATGAACGATAATTGTGTGTGTAAGTGTAAAGGATAATTATGTGTATATGGTAAATATCAGTATTATGTGTACATAGTCAAATGTGTATATAGTCAAATGTGTATATAGTCAAATGTGTATATAGTCAAATGTGTATATTGTCAAATGTGTATATAGTCAAATGTGTATATAGTCAAATGTGTATATGGTCAAATGTGTATATAGTCAAATGTGTATATAGTCAAATGTGTATATAGTCAAATGTGTATATAGTCAAATGTGTATATGGTCAAAATCAAAGGCAAATCAATAGTTGCTTCAGTGGCGGCTGCTTCACTCCCTGTTTTGTGATCCGCTGGTTTCATCAGCTGCTGTCGCGTAATGAGATCACCCACATGAATCGGTTGTTCATAATATCTACAGACTTGCCCACTATATACCTCCCACACACATCTGCACACGTCCACACACACACACATACATCTACAGACGTGCCCACTATATAAATCCCACACACATCTGCACACGTACAGACACACACAGACACATACACACACATCTACAGACGTGCCCACTATATACCTCCCACACACATCTGCACACGTCCACACACATACACACACACATCTACAGACGTGCCCACTATATACCTCCCACACACATCTGCACACGTCCACACACACACATACATCTACAGACTTGCCCACTATATACCTCCCACACACATCTGCACACGTCCACACACACATCTACAGACGTGCCCACTATATACCTCCCACACACATCTGCACACGTCCACACACACACACACATACACACACACAGAGACACGAGCATACACAGACTCGTTACCTGCCAGATGTGTGGCACTGCTACTCTTTCTGTTCAGCCCAACCAAAGCTGCCATCTTGTGGCCGATACTGGGTCGTCGCTTCCTGCTCTCCGTGGCCGGGGCAGTGACAGCAGAGTCAGAGACGCTGCCATCATTCTCCTGACTGTCACTGCTGGAACTGCGAACCGATTGTGCCTTCCGTTGAGGTATGGTCGTTCTACTCTCCATCTTTGAAGTAAACTCACTGAAATTGCAGAGAAATCATATCTACACGTCTACTAACACATTGTTCGATACTTAATTCAGGATTTGTACAGTGGCGCGAAGGAGCAAACCTGGAATATCAACAATTGTAGAATGATCCAAAAACAACAACCATTAATCTGGAACTAAGAAATTTGCGAAACGATCCAAAAATAACAAATAGAGAATCTGGAACTAAGAAAATTGTGGAATGATCCAAGAATAACAAATAGAGAATCTGGAACTAAGAAAATTGTGGAATGATCCAAGAATAACAAATAGAGAATCTGGAACTAAGAAAACTACATCATGATCCAAGAATAACAAATAGAGAATCTGGCACCAAGAAAAGTGCCGAATGATCCAAGAATAACAGATAGAGAATTTGAAAGTAAGAAAAGTGTAGAATGATACAAGAATAACAAATAGAGAATCTGGAACTAAGAAAATTTCGGAATGGTCTAAGATTAACAAATAGAACACCTGTAACTAGGAAAGTGCAGACTGGTCCCGTAATAACAACTAGCACATCAGAAACTGTTAGAATTAGTGGAAGGATTCGGGAATAACATCTGCCATGTGGGAAACTGAGAACATTGTAGAATGATCCAGAAATTAGAACTACGAAATCGAGAACAGTTAGAAGAAATGACAGAATGATACGGGAGTCAGAACTAGAAATTCAACAGCTAAGAAAACTGCAGCCTGTTCCAGGAATAGCAACCGTCACATCAGGAATAGAGAAAAGTGAAGATTCCATTCCATTATGCACGACCCCCAACCTCGCTCAACCTCAGAAGAGAAATTATATTAGGGTCCATCGCCTGGCTCAGATTAATAATCATGTGACCGAGACAGCCACAAAAAGGATAGTAATTTGAAGGTGATTGTTTTTCAAAGAGGATGATGATGAAAGTGAAGAATGATTCGTCTTATTCTTTGATTCTTAATATCCTTATAGTTTATGCTGTGTGGCGTTAGTGGTCATGTCTGTCCACAGCCCCCTGTCTCGTTTGCTGCCAATCATGTCTGATACTGACTTGTTTCCATGCCATGATGTCAGACTGTCTTGTATCTTCTCTCTCTGTCTCCCCTGCCTCCCCTGCCCTCCAAGTTTACCGCTGTGACTACAAATAAGTACGAGTCTTCAGGGTGTGGACTGTCCTGTCCTACCTGCCAGCAGGTTATGATGGACTAGTCTCAGGTATGGGTACCGGGGTAGGGGTATCCCATCTCATAGCAGAGGTAAGGTGCCTCCTTCCCTCCGCTAGCCTACGGGACACAATGGGCAAGGCGTAGTACTTGTCTAGCCAACCCCCCCCCCCCCCCTAATCAGGGTTATGTGAAGCCATGGGTGCAGGTCGTGGATGAGGTTGAAGACCAGCCGACAGATTTTTGTAGGTTATGGTCTCCAATTTTACGTCGGCTAGCAGAGGATGTCTCTTTTGTATGTGGAGACAATGGCTAAGGTCATCAACCAGTATGATTACTGCTAAAAAGGAAAGCCAAGGCAAACTACCTTCTTTAAAGATGACATGAAAGTCATGTTTTGTAGTTTAACAGAAAATCAGACAAACGGCGTAAACGGGCACTACATAGGAGCAGCCTCGCCCGGTAGGGGTAGTCATGTGAACCAGGCGACTCCAGACCGTCAGCAAGCGACTGAGTGCAAAAGATTACCATCATTTAAAGTGGGAACATGGAACGTTAGAATTATGAGTGGGGGGTGGCAAATTTGATAATATTAAGAAAGAAATGAGAAGATTGAACATTAACATGTTAGGTAAATGTGAGACCAGATGGAAAAGAATGGGCATGATAACATCCTAGGAATAAAACATAATCCATTCTGGTGGAGAGACAAAACAGCGAGGGGAAGCACGTGTAATGGATATGGAGACATCAAAATCGTTCAAAAGATATTGGATTTCCAAAAGAAATCAGGAACCTTGGAATGTGATCAACATCGAACAATTAGTATAATGAGCCACATCACAAAGATTTTGCTAAGTATTATAATGCAAAGAGTTAGGAAGAAAATACAACCTGAAATAGGGGAAAAACAATGTGGGTTTGTAGAAGGAAAGGGTACAGTAAATGCTGTGTATATGCTGCGAACAGTTATTGAACGTGCTATAGAAGTAAGCAGTTACATAAATACACATACATAGTATTGTTTGGCGCTCACAGAAGGAGAAGAGGGAAGTAGAGACTAGATGACGCACTAGACAACATAACATTTGAAAGAAATAGTTACCGACCGGGATTCGAACCTGTCACCTCCAAATGACGACAGCGCCTCACTCCAGGAACAAGTGTACTTCGACGCATGACCAACTAGACACTTCAAAAAAGTGTCTTTATTAGTCATGTCTATCATATACATGAACCTACAACTATGGAATACGGACATAATTCGAACCAAACCATTGAGATAGCACCACAGGTCTCATAATTTATATTAAACCAGAATAGATCAAATAACAAACACACAAACACATCAGACAGTAATGCTGTGACAAGTATAATAACAAACATTTAAAGAAGACAAATGATTGGTTGGTCCTAATGCTGTGCACGTATTACACAGGAAATAAATAGGGGAACCCGGTGAGGCCACACTATAGAGATAGGACCATAGGAAGTAATATAGATATTATTATTATTATTATTATTATTATTATTATTATTATTATTATTATTATTATTGGCCTATCAAGTCGGCAGGGGATCTTCATACTGCTCGTAGAAAAACTAAGAAGTATAAACGGTCAATGTATCAAGAAGAGATAAGATCAGAAATGAAGAAATCAGGACTAAAGTAGGGGATATAGCTGCACTAGATTTTATTAGAAAGCAGCAAGTCAAATGGTTTGGCCATGTAAGAAGGTTACCAATGAACAGTAAACCACAACAAGCAATAATGTACAGACCAGATGGAAGCAGAGGAAGAGGCCGACCACGTAACCGATGGAGGCAGGGAATAACAGAGTACATGGGAATATCGATACATGAAGCCCATAAGCGGGCACTCTACCGCTGTTTATACTTCACCCCGACACCGCAAGATACAAGAATAACATGATGAGATGAGACATATTATTATATTATAGATGGATTAGATTATCTATTATATAAATATATAAATAGCACCATAGGAAGGTAGCGCCATACAGAAGTAAACACAGATCTACACCGTTGCTTTATTGACTACACAAAGACTTTCGATAAAGTGAGACATGTCTACATTTTAAGGATGCTTGAAGATCTACAAATTGATGGAAAAGACATTAGACTTGTATAACAACATATATTGGAAACAACAAGCTGCCATAAGAATTGATAATGAAGTAGGTCAACATCAGCCTATTAAGAGAGGTGTGAGACAGGGATGTGTAATGTCTCCAGATCTTTTTTCCCTGTACAGTGAAAGTATTTTCAGAAAGATAGAAGATATGGGAGGAATCAACATTGGGGGACGATGCATCCATAACATTAGATACGTAAATGATACAGCCTTGATTGCAGACAATGAACAGGGAAATGACCATACATGTAACCTATTATGATGTTTCCAAGTTTTGTCTTTAGGCAGCCTGCTGATGTACGTGTTCTTTGATTAGTAAGCTCCCAACATTTTTGTGTGCATTAGTTTGGTATTTTTAATGTTGTGTTGTTTTTCAATTTCTATGCAATTTTTCTCGAGCCATGCTTCTCTTGTCTCCTTACATAATGTTCTGACTTTTCTATGAAGTTCTTCCTATTTGGCAGGATTATTTTTTGTTCTGTCTTCTTGTCTCCATTAGTTGTAGAATTTCTTCAGTCATCCATGTCTTACAACCCATTTTCTTTAATTTTGTAATAGTTTATTTCTGCAGCCAAACTGATTAAATTCTTCAACATTTCCCATTGATCATCCACATCTTGAAATAGGATGTATAGAGAATATATCAAATTTGTTCTTTACTTCTATGTTAAAATTATCTAGTATTTTTTTGTCAGTTTTTAATTTGCACAAATCACATTTAGGGTTTCCTTTTATATACTTGACTTTCTTTAACTTTACCCTCAATATGCCTCTAATTAATCTGTAATCACTGTAACATTCTGCATTTGGAACTATTTTTACGACTGTTAACGCATTTCGAAACCTTCTGCTAATCAGGATGTAATCTATCTCGTTTTTAATACTGCTGTCTGGACTCCTCCATGTCCATAATATTCTAGAATGTTTCCCTCACCCATTTCTTGCTCTTTTGCCGATTCTATACATCTATACCATCTTTCGTTTCGCTCTCCCAAACCATGGTTGCCTACACTGCATCCATCGCCTTGATTTCCTACCTTTGCGTTGAAATCACACATTATGGAATGTATTTCTGATGTTTTTGTTACAGTTCTTCAAAGCAGACTCCATGTCATTATAAAAACCCTCTATACTTTCTTCACTGCATTCACTTGTTCGTGCATATATTTGAATTACATGTATTTTAAAAGGTCTTCCGTTTAATTTTACTAATAGAACTATGTCTGACACAGCCCAATATCCTTTAACATAATTTGATGTTTGCCGATCCACCATAATGGTTACACCTCTTTGCCGTTCTTCTCCCTCAGAATAAAAAAAATCTTACAAGCCTTTCTTGTCTTGATCCCTGCCCCTTTCCATATCGCTTCGCACATTCCGAACATATTGATCTTCTCTCTTTCCATTTCTTGTTTGATGTTTTCTAATTTTCTATCTGCATTCATTGTTCTAACATTCCAATAGAATACAAAAGAAAATTTTGTTTGTGTGAATTACAGATGGGTAAAACATCTCAATGTTGGCATTTACAACGATACAAAGATGTGTGTAAGCGGGACATGATTGATACATGCATTGATAATGAACACTGAGAACAAGTCGCGGCCGAAATTGTTGCATGGAGGACAAACATCAGAAATGGAATAAAGACAAAGGAGAAAATGACTGCAGATAGGTCACACACTGAGGGAGTGAGACGTAAGATGGTTATCGTTGGTTAAATTGCATCAAATTCACCAATTCACATGCAGGTGCGAGTCTACCTACATCGGTAGAACAGAGCGGCAGTTACACAGCAGGGTTGTTGAACACATAACTAACTGGATTGATAAGATACTACACATAGGCGATGGGATCATGGGAAGGCCGACACACCACAATTACAAACTTTCGGCGTCGTCCATTGCACGGGACGTCTTGGAAACCGGTTATGTAATTGATAGAGAGTGATTTTCGCGTCTTGTTTAATACATAAAATAATCGCTTGTTACAGTCTGCATAAGCCATCATGATTAATCTACAGAGGCCAGTTTTGTTCAAACAGAAAGACATGATAGTCAGTTTAAAATTACCGTGGGAGTCTCCGTGGCGAAGTGACTCGGGCTCCGATGGTTGTGGGTTCGATTTCTGTTTACGAGTGAATATTTTAGGAGATGCCTGTGGATCGTCACTGGAGCTACGGAGTTCGTGCTTTGTGTGACGCTTTCCGCGCTGAGGAAAGAGACCGAGCCATATGGGATAAGACCCGGTGCAATGAAGTCGACAATGTCGATTTTAAGCGACTTTTTTTTAATTACCGTGGTAGACAATTGATATTACTGTGCGAACATGTGTATATTTCAGCTTGAAGGATGTGTCTAGCTAGTTTACTCTACGTTGTGTGACTTCTGCAGTATGTATCTGACGAGATGCAGCGAAATATGCCAGGCAATAAATCGTACAATCTATATAATTGTAAACACCGAATCTGTTCACTCCTTGTATGTTTCATTTTCTTGTGAAATAAGAGATAAGTTGTGGTATTGCTTAGGCGTTTCGCTACAATGATATATAAAAGAAACAACACACACACACACACACACACACACACACACACACACACACACACACACACACACATATATATATATATATATATATATATATATATATATATATATATATATATATATATATATATATATCATCATCAAGTGCCGTGAACTTAACCATGTACATCATAATCACTATATTGCTTTTTTTAAAACCGTATTATGTATATGACAATGTATTAATTCATGATGTGTGATTATTGTGTTATTTTAACAACTATGAGTTTCATTGTTTCTTTTATATATCACGTATATGTGTTTTTGTGTCTTTTCGTCTAAGTGTCTATAAATGTATGTGGCAAGAATATGATGCTGTTGTTTATACACTACTCATACCTACAGCGCTTAGGCATTAGACAGTAAAACATCTTTCCCCCAAATAAACCACGCCCAAAGAAAGCAATAATACGAACATCTCTACCCCACAGAAAAAAAAAACAACAACAGAGCGGTGGAATCGATAACAGTTACTTTTCAAATACAGCTGCCCGCTACCACAGAAAAATATCGATTGTTCATACAGTAATTTTCTCCCCTAATTATTGACTTTGGTGGATCCATTTCGTGACATCATCGCAAAGGCGTTCGTAGCCTTATACAATGATACATTCTGTCGACTTAATGGTGTATATTTGAGGAGCGGATCTATGAATACTAGCCGTAAATGGCATATAATACTACTGGTGTATAGTTATAGAGCGGCTCCGCGAATACCAACCATAACAATATATAACACTACTGGTGTATATTTGTGGAGCGGCTCTACAAATACAACTACACATAATACTACTCACACCAAGAAACACAAAATTTGATCTATGTCCACTGAAGATTACAGAGATAAAAGATAAATTAAGCATAGAGGTAATGACCAGATTTTATGCAATGTCCTATCTTGAGAGTCTATTACAAAATGTAGGTGACCAGTGATAAATATAAAAGAAATCTGTCAGTCAAGCTGCAGTAACAATTATCCCAAACATGTAGATAATGGGACGTCAGAAATGAGGGACGGGAGAGATCTCAAACCTCATGGAAATAAGGAGACATAACAAAAATAATCATGACAAATGTGAAGATTCACAGGAAAATTAGAAAATTCTGCAAGAGGCAAAAACAGCATGGTTTGAGGTAATTGCTGGAAAATTGAAAACATCACATGTGCTACCAAATTAATGCACACAAAAATTAATGACGTCACTAAGAGAGGAACGCACACTTCAACGGTTTGTCTAACAACCAAAATTTATCGCCCCGTGTGTTTGTTGTCATTATATCACCGGTGTTAAGTATCACTTGACACCGACATGTATTACCCCTTGTGTTTGCTATCACTATATCACCGGTGTTAACCATCACTTGACACCGCCATCTATTAGTATTACCCCTTGTGTTTGCTATCACTATATCACCGGTGTTAACCATCACTTGACACCGCCATCTATTAGTATTACCCCTTGTGTTTGCTATCACTATATCACCGGTGTTAACCATCACTTGACACCGCCATCTATTAGTATTACCCCTTGTGTTTGCTATCATTATATCACCGGTGTTAACCATCACTTGACACCGCCATCTATTACCCCGTGTGTTTGCTATCACTATATCACCGGTGTTAACCATCACTTGACACCGCCATCTATTACCCCTTGTGTTTGCTATCACTATATCACCGGTGTTAACCATCACTTGACACCGCCATCTATTACCCCTTGTGTTTGCTATCACTATATCACCGGTGTTAATTATCACTTGACACCGCCATCTATTAGTATTACCCCTTGTGTTTGCTATCACTATATCACCGGTGTTAACCATCACTTGACACCGCCATCTATTACCCCGTGTGTTTGCTATCATTATATCACCGGTGTTAACCATCACTTGACACCGCCATCTATTACCCCTTGTGTTTGCTATCATTATATCACCGGTGTTAACCATCACTTGACACCGCCATCTATTACCCCGTGTGTTTGCTATCACTATATCACCGGTGTTAACCATCACTTGACACCGCCATCTATTACCCCTTGTGTTTGCTATCACTATATCACCGGTGTTAATCATCACTTGACACCGCCATCTATTACCCCTTGTGTTTGCTATCATTATATCACCGGTGTTAACCATCACTTGACACCGACATTTATTACCCCTTGTGTTTGCTATCACTATATCACCGGTGTTAATCATCACTTGACACCGCCATCTATTACCCCTTGTGTTTGCTATCACATCGCTATCTACATGTGTATTTGATACCAATGCGCAATCATGAAACAAACACACAAACAAACACAGACATACATACACACATAAACACACGGGAAACGAGGCAAATACACAAACACATTTCGCCCGCGTGTTGCCGGGGCCCATACGGGGGAGCAAATTATAGTAACACTGTTGCCTACCATGCACGTCGTAAGAAGCGACTAAGGAGGCTATGGTTCCGTCGGCCTGCTACTGAGTGAGTGCGTGGCGTGACACTGTGAGCTTTGAATTTCGCGTGGACTATTGTTACATCTGTTCGCAGTTTGTAACATGAACTGTATGTTCGGAACGATGGTGGCCGGCTGTTGCTGGATTGACTGATTTGCCTTTTCGGTTCACGAGTGCATTTTTCAGGAGACTACTGGGAGTCGTCGCTGGAGCTACAGAATTCATGCTTTGTGCGGCGCTTTCGGTGGGTCGCCCTGTGGAAAGAGACCGAGTCATATGGGATAAAACCCGGGTCAATGAAGTCTTTCTGGTGACTGCCATTTCCATCGACAATAAATTGTATTTCTCGTGGAGGACTTTTGTGATGGCATTCTGGCGGCGGCATTATGCACAGTGTACTTGTGCGGGCTGTTGGCTTGCCGATACTCCTGTCTATTCCATTGTTCACATAGGGCAGTGAGGATCATTTTGTGTGATATTAATTGGCACAGGAACGGAGCATATGGGGACGACCCGTTGCCATGAAGTTGGAACCACGACTAACTAACTAATACACAAACACAAAAATAAATACACCTCTATAGTTCGCGGCGACTGCACTAGCCAGGCGGTCTTAATACCTCAGGTTCAAGACCCCCCTGTCCCACACCGCAAGGTGCTATAGGCAGTACATGACCGTTTGTTGTTGTAGACATATTTACTAAGAAGTAAATAATCAGAGAAACAAACAATGGGACACTTATATAACCATGCTTGAGCACAGACTGAGAAACACACAGAGACATAGACAGCAAGAATTCACACACACACATACACAGCAAGAATGCACACATACATACACATATAACCATGCTGGAACACAGACTGAGAAATAACACACACACACACACACACAGACACACACATACACAGAGAAAAAGCAGACACATATCACACAGCATACACATAGAACACACCACATATATATCACACAACATAGGCATAGAACACCACATAGACATATCACACAACAGACACATCACACAACTTATACAGAGAAACAACAACAAAAAACAAACATACATACACAGAGACAGACAGGATGTGTACCTGAGTGTACACAGAGACAGACAGGATGTGTACCTGAGTGTACACAGAGACAGACAGGATGTGTACCTGAGTGTACACAGAGACAGACAGGATGTGTACCTGAGTGTACACAGAGACAGACAGGATGTGTACCTGAGTTTCCTGCGGGGTCTCTCGGACTGGGTCGACCTGACACTGACCGTACTGACCTTGCTGACCTCTGACCTGTCGCTGGTTTCTGAAACATCACTGACCACGTCGTCTGACATGTCAGGGCTGAACTCTGAGTGATACAACAACAACAACAGTCACAGAAGCAATATTATCAACAACAACAACAACAACAACAACGATATCAATGCCAGGGGTCAGCAGAACTGGCACTGTTGTTACAGTATAAATAATTGCTTGTTGGTGTGCACAGACTCATGGCTCATATGAGTTAACATTGCCAGAGTACAGGATGGCTGACTTTCAGTGAGTTACTGTTTAATTTTGAGTAGCTGGTGACATCTTTATGTAGCTGATTATTATTTGTACAGAGTTCGTACTTGTCGTGAACAACACTTTGAGTGCCTGGTTATAATGTGATACCTTAACTCTAACATTCTTCGTCTATCAATCCAGAATCACAGAGCAAGACATTCACTATATAAAGTCAACATGCCGCCGTACATATGTCTGCCATCTATTACACTGATCGCATTTATAATGTCTAGCATGATCACAGCTATCTATCACAATTCACGATAATAATATGAGTAATAATAATAATTAAAAGTATAATATATTTCAGATTCAAAAGATTGTGATACCAACAAGATAATTGGATAGCTCTGCAGCTGGGCACAGAAGGACAGTCACTTGTCGCGACAGTCGGATTGGACTGTCAAAGCCTGAAGTAACAAAACTCCATGTGGATGTGGAAGGCAAGGGAAAACCACCATATTATCTTGCCAAGTTTTCATGACTAAACACACTTCAATGTCAGTAAACGGCGTCAACGACTGTCTTAGGACATCCTCGTCCGGTCAGGACAGTCAAGTGCCACGGGAGCCACCAAACTGTCATCCAGAGACTGGAGACTGCATCTTAATTAAATACGTTTAAAATAGGTACATGGAATGTTAGAATGTTAAATGAGCTTGGAATGTTACACGATGTTATGTTGTTGTTGTTGTTGTTGTTGTTGTTGTTGTTGTTGTTGTTGTTTGTCCGTCAAGAATGATGATGACCATATATTTCATCTAGTGGGGTTGAAAGTATGGAGCTATGAGTTCTAAGATGGCTGATAAGGCCTATTTTGGCTTGAAATATTCTTTAACAATGTGGACAAAGAATGCTTGACGTCTCTGGAGGAGGATCTCCTGCAGTGGTTTTTCTGTCCTGCCTTTTCTTCACAGCTCTTGCAGTCCTGGTTGCCTCACACGTGACTGCACCCTAGTGTAATGATGCACGCGACGAATTTCGATCTCTGGCTGTAGTCTCCCAGGTGTCATGATGAATTCCAAAAGCATTCAGTGAAATTTTCAGTGTCTTTAAAGCGTTTCCTCTGGCCGCCTTAGGAGCGTTTACCACAACGCAACTCGTCGTTAAAAAAAAAATCGTTTAGGGAGCCTGTGATCTGGCATGCGAGTCAAGTGACCAGCCCAGCGAATCTGATTCTTCATTAGTGGAGTATGGATACTGGGCATGGACGCTCTTTCTAGGACTTCAGTGTCAGGGATCTTGTCTTGCCATTTAATCTTCAGTAACTTCCTAAGGCAGACTGTGTGGAAGTGGTTTAATTTCCCAGCATGTCGCTGATAAACAGTCCTAGGTTTCACATGCATATAGCAGTGTGGATAATACAACTGCTTTGTAGACTGAATGTTATAAGTGAAATGGAAAGTATGAAATTGAATATCCTAGGCATAGGTGAGATGAGATGGAAGGGATCAGGCAAAATTATAAAGGGAAAACACAATAATTTATTCTGGAGGGGATGCACACGAAAAAAGGAGTAGGGCTAATATTTGATAAACAAACAGCCAACATCAATTAATGGTTACTGGTGTATTTCAGAGTTATTATGGTCGCATTGAAAGGCAAGCAAATAGATATAAATATTGTGCAAGTATACGCACCAACAACAAGCAGTAGTGATGAAGAAATACAACATTTTTACGATGAATTAGACATGGCAATGTTTCAAATTAAATCACAAGACATAAAAATAATACCTGGTGATTTTAATGCAAAAGTAGGAAAAAGAAAAATGGCGGTTGTAGTGGGGAATTATGGTTGAGGTACAAAAAATGGCGGATGTAGTGGGGAATTATGGTTTAGGTACAAAAAATGGCGGATGTAGTGGGGAATTATGGTTTAGGTACAAAAAATGGCGGATGTAGTGGGGAATTATGGTTTAGGTACAAAAAATGGCGGATGTAGTGGGGAATTATGGTTTAGGTACAAAAAATGGCGGATGTAGTGGGGAATTATGGTTGAGGTACAACAAATGGCGGATGTAGTGGGGAATTATGGTTTAGGTACAAAAAATGGCGGATGTAGTGGGGAATTATGGTTTAGGTACAAAAAATGGCGGATGTAGTGGGGAATAATGGTTGAGGTACAAAAAATGGCGGATGTAGTGGGGAATTATGGTTTAGGTACAAAAAATGGCGGATGTAGTGGGGAATTATGGTTTAGGTACAAAAAATGAACGAGGAGAACAACTAATAGAACAGGTAAGTATCAATGATATCATCATCATCATCACCATCATCATCATCATCATCATCATCATCATCATCATCATCATCATCATCATCATCATCATCATCTTCCACTTCTGCCGTCAAGCGTCGTGGGGAGGAATAATTTGCGTTCCAGCGCCCGATGGGCGGCACTGGATAGTGTCATTCCGTGTGGTTGTACAATGTCTTTGATGTCGTCAATCCATTTTCTTCTTGGACGTCCTCTTGGTCTCGTCGCAGATGATCTTTGATGTAAGGCCAGTGATGGTAGTTGTTGGTGTTGCATTCTAACGACATGGCCAAACCACTTGATCTTCTGTCTTTCAATAAATGTGGCACAAGGTGTTGATCCCACTGTCTGTCTGATAACAGCATTTCTTACTCGGTCTCGGATTGTTAAGTTGGCAGCTCTCCTCAGGCATCTCATCTCGCAGGTGTTGATTTTGCGAAGGTGTGATTTGGATAAAGTCCAGGTTTGAGATTGGTAGCATAGGGTTGGTGTGAATATGCTGTTTATTATCTGTCGTTTTGCGGACATGGGTATATTTGGATGTTTCAGTAAGGGTGATAGTTGATATGTAAGTGCACTAGCTTTTTGACATCTGATTTCAATTTCTCTGTCCAATCTGCCATCTTCTGTGATCATACTTCCAAGATATTTGAATTCTTTAACTTGTTTCAGGGTTGTGCTATTTATCTGTATACTTAATGGGCCCGGCGATCTGCTAACTTGCATTACTTCGGTTTTGGCTGTGTTTATACTCATATTGTATCTGCTGCAGGTTGAACTCAGATTATTAATATGATGTTGTAGTCTGCCCTCATCGCTGTAAAACAGGCACTGATCGTCTGCAAATAGAAGTTCATTTATTTCCTGTGGATCAGTTGTTTCATCTGGAGTAAAGAGTTCTAAATTTTCTGAATCTGTTCTGTCAAGACTTGCTTCTTTGGATATTCTGTCCATGTAGACATTAAATAGCAGAGGAGAGAGCACTTGGTTTAAAAACCATAAAAGGCGACTTTACACATGGAAAAGCCCTGATAAGAAAGTACTCAACCTAACTGACTACATACTTATTAATAAAAGGTTTCGAAATGCGATAATTAATGCACAGACAATGCCTGGTGCTGACTGTAATAGTGATCATGTACCACTATGTGGACTAATAAAAGTAAGACTGAATAGAAGAACAAAAAGTGGTTATGAACATGAGACTTAATAAAGAGGTTTTGAAGGTAGATAAAGAAATTAAAGAACAATACGGAGTGATTGTGAAAAATAGGTACAATGCAATAGCTAAAATACAGAATATAAACGAACAATGGGAAATGTTAAGAGATTCCATTCATCAAACGAGAAAAGAAATATTACCGGAGAGAAGCCAAAAGGCTAAAGAACAAATGGATGACTGAAGAAATATTCAAGTTGATGGCCAAAAGACAATTATAATTATGACAGCATTTGCCACATCTTTTCATTCCATTTCTAATAGTCAACACAGCTGTCAAACTCTTGATGCTCAGTCTGTTCCGCAATTTTGATTTTATAACTCCCATATGACTGAAGGCGAATCGTAATGTACAGGAGACAAATGAAAATCGTAAATTGATTAGAGAAATTAGACGTAGACAGTCAAAGTTTTTTGGACATGTTAAGAGAAGAAATGGATTGGAGAACTTATTGACAACTGGCAAGATCGAAGGGAACAGACCAAGAGGAAGACCGAGAGGAAAATACCTGGATGGCTTGGCCACATGGCATGGACGAGACAGTAACACTGAGCTGATCCTCGACACTGGTGATCGAGTGAAATGGAGAGTCATGACCGCCCACGCTTTCCGGCATGGCACATGATTGATTGATATGACTGAAAATACGCTCCACATCCACATTAGAATGAGGTAAAATGAGCACAGTTAAAGCTAAATCTGTAAGATCTTGGAAAGGATTTTCACCGGTGGCATCCCTGTATGAGGCTATTTCTGCCCAAAGTCCAAGTATGTCAGAGGTCTGTGTCCACTGCATATGATGAAGTTTTCTCCACTGGAAATCGAAGCGGGTGAGAGTAGCTGCATCTTCTACAAACATTTTAGCAAGATCCAATATACATGGCTTCATCTTTATTAATGGTTGGTCGGCTTTCTGATGTTTCGTTGTATTCTTGTGCCTCTCAATATCACTTAACCTGGCTGCCATTGAACATTTGCAATATTTGCAAAAACATCTTAGTATTATCCCCTTCTACTTTTGACAACCATTCTAGAAATCTCGAGTCAATGAGCCACATGTTCTCTGAAATATTGAGAATATTTCTTGCTCATGGTGAAACACAAATATGCTTAAATGAAAGGATAATGTAGACACCACGAAATTATGAACTCGATTACAAGCTTAATATATTGACGTTTGGACTTGTCTACAATATGGCGTTCGCTTTTGGCTAAATTGTATTAAAGGGTGTTAAATTAGTTGAATATTGCGCGGTAACGTACTAAGGCTGTTATACTCCCTCGCTTCAGTTCAAATTCGGTTTTTTAGTGTTCCCAAAATGATTTTTAAAGTAATTTTTACCCAACACAACAAAAAGCACCATAAAGCACCCTAAACAATTGTGAAGCACCAAATTCGCGCGGCCAGCGCCAACTGCAACATTTATGGCACCAAATGATTTGAAAAAAAAGCACAACATTTGGTGCGAAAAGCGTCAAAATGGCAAGACTGATTGTGACTTTATTAGGTCAGTTGTAGTATTATTACTGTAATTATTTGTTGATTGCTCACCTTTATGCCGTCTGGATCTGTGGTGGCCCCTGTCAGCATCTCTGCCTCGTTCATGAGTCTTGCCACTGGTTCTTTCTCTCATTCTCTCCACTCGATCGTGGGAGATACTGCGGTCGCGATTGCGTCCAGCCATGTCGCCATGTCGACCTTGATGGCGGCGGACTAGTGTTGCCCCATCTTCAGGATAAGGTCTGCCCAGCCTCTGAGGCTTCTGTGCCAGCCTCATCTTCATCTTCATCATCTGGGTGCGCTCCTCCAGGTCCTGGGTGACTGCAAGAGTTGTCGTGTCCAGAACAAAAAGACGTCACAGCATCCGGGTGTGGTGGGTGGTAGAGACAATATAAAACTGGGTTAGAAATACTCAGAGATGCTAGGACAGTGCGGTCAACTGATGGGGCGGTAACTATTTGGTGTCCTTGTGATATCTCAGCGCTGTAGCTAAGTTATATAGATTCAAGTTAGCGTACACATACAGGCAATATGACTATATACAAGTTGTGTACAAGTACAGATAATATTACTGTACAAGTGTGTGTACAAATACAGGTAATATTAACATACAAGTAACTGATCACACATGGTACATCCCATAGAACGAGAAGTGGACAGACCACATATTACTGAGGGTTAGAGAGTACCATTTATATTGTCTTCAGCAACTATATTTTGTTTGAGAGATTATCATTCCCCGGTAAGGTTAACCCGGTCAACAAATGCCCGCAGAAGTCGGATGTGTCGGCCTAACGGCGCAAGAACGCAGCTCTGCTGTAAACAGGCACAACGCAATCACATCCGGAAAAAAAAACTCCGGATGAACGCAGAAGAAGAGGAAGAAGATTATCATTTATATTGTCTACAGCAACTATATTTTGTTTGAGAGATTATCATTTATATTGTCTACAGCTATTATATTTTGTTTGAGAGATTATCATTTATATTGTCTACAGCTACTATATACTGTTATAACGATATCATATTGGTAAGTTATATACTATATTGTGTTATACTGGAGGTGTTGCTGTGCGACAGCCTTATTCGGTCATGGGCATTTCAGCAGTAGATTGTTGATCCCAGGTCGCAGGGAAATTCACATTATTTAGAGTCTTTAGAAGTAGGAGAGGGTGACGAAAATTCGCTCTGCTGATCTGCCTGACTAGAAACACAGGTGTGTGTGTGTGTGGTGTGTGTGTGTGTGTGTGTGTGTGTGTGTGTGTGTGTGTTGTATATCATAGTTAAATGTGTTTATAGCTGGACAAGTCAGATATGATCCTTCATCACTGGAGTATGTAGCATCTGCATGTGATAGCTCCACTGAACTGGAAGCATTTTATAAGTGAATACTGTGCAACATGGACAGTCAGAACTGGCTGAGAATACTGCAATAGAGGCTGGTTAGTCCTTATAACATTAAGTGTTATCTTGTGATAGCAGTAGTACAACTGGAGATGATGGCAAAGTGGGTAATTTGACGATACTACAAAGATTATTGCATTCAACAATTGATTTAATCATCATGTAGGAATTAACATGTAGGAATATAGGTATTTAATACTCGTGGATGCATTGATTCATACCTGGTGTCAGGTCTTGTCAGATATGACTGAGCTACCGTATGACAGTAGACGGTACTACCTGCTTTCTGTCAGCATCCAATGTTGGGTCTTAGACATGACTGAGCTACCGTATGACAGTAGACGGTACTACCTGCTTTCTGTCAGCGTCGAATGTTGGGCGGCGCTTACCAAACCTGACACCCCACATTGTGCCAACGGCTTCGGGCGGAACAGCGCAATTGGGAGGGTACCTTGGTGCGAGGAAATGCAACCTAAAGACAAAATGTCATGGCAGGGCAGACCAGGCCCTAAGCCTTGGTTGGCGGCTGGTTTAGGATCGAAGTTCTGACAGGTGGACAGTTAGAGCATTGCTTTGCTGATACAGCAGCTTCTGCAGATTGTCATGTTTCAGATGTACTGGTGTAACTTTCCTCTGGAGTGAACCAGGCAGGCCGAGAGAGGGATCATGCTGCATGGGCAACGCATGGTCTCTATAATTTAGCCCAGGCTTTGTGCTATGGAGAAGCAATAACTCCATCCCTGGTCTTAACCGGTCTCGGAATCAAAGCGAGGAGTAGCAGTTACGGGTTATAAGTCCTTGTCAATTGGCGCAGACATGGGGCGCCACGGGTTGCCTCTTACGGTGGGAGACATCTACAGGTATCACTGATCAGCTACCGCCCGCCTCAAGCTGGGCAGCCCCCGGCCAATTGGGTGCTGATCCACCATAGCCTGCCTGCTTCAATGGGTGCTTGGGGCTAGGACAAAATCTAAATCGCAGGCTATTAAATCAATGCACCAGGTACTAATAAAAATAGAAACCTCAAGCTATGGCTTGCAAACTGGAAGAAAAGAACCATGTGTCCATGATTTTTCACTGACCTGACGAATGTTGACGATGTGAGAAAAACGGTTGTCATTGATGCCGAACTAAAACGTCTTAACATTGATATTGCTGGCCTGCAGGAGACTCGCCTCGCTGAAGAAGGATCACTCAAAGAAAACAATAAAGGCAACACGGTGTAGGCTTTGCAGTGAAGAATTCGCTACTGAGAATGATTGAAATTCCAGCTGGAGGTAATGAAAGACTATTATCCCTGCGCTTAGCAACCTCTTGTGGTTTTGCCACCATTATCACTACATATGCATCGACACTCACTTCCTCTGATGATGTGAAGGATTCATTCTATGAGGAGTTAAGACTCTGTGATCTAGGCAGTTCCAAAATCCGACCACATTTATATGCTCGGTGATTTCAATGCTCGTGTGGGCAAGGACTCCAGTTAATGGCCAGTGTGCCTTGGTAAATACAACATCGGTCGCATGAATGAAAATGGGCAAAGGCTGCTGGAGCATTGCACCAGAAATGACCTATGTATTACAAACTCCTTTTTTAAAACAAAAGAGCTGCATAAGGTCACATGGAAACATCCAAGATCCGGCCATTGGCACCAGATGGACTTCATCATCACACGGAAGCAACATCTGTACCAAACAGCATTAACTCGAAGTTAAGGCGTGTAACGTCTAGCCTGGGTACAGCTGTCATATCTACCACTATTACAGGCGTGTAATGTCTAGCCTTGGTACAGCTATCCAATCTAGCATGGGTACAGTTATTACGTCTACACTGGGTAAGGTTTGTCACATCTAGCTGGGGTATATCTATCACATCTGACATTGGTACAGGTGTGTCACGTCTAGCCTGGGTACAGATATGTCACATCTAGCCTGGGTACAGATATGTCACATCTTGCCTGGGTACAGATATGTCACATCTAGCCTGGGTACAGGTGTGTCACATCTAGCCTGGGTACAGGTGTGTCACATCTAGCCTGGGTACAGATGTGTCACATCTAGCCTGGGTACAGATATGTCACATCTAGCCTGGGTACAGATATGTCACATCTAGCCTGGGTACAGATATGTCACATCTAGCCTGGGTACAGATATGTCACATCTAGCCTGGGTACAGGTGTGTCACATCTAGCCTGGGTACAGATATGTCACATCTAGCCTGGGTACAGATATGTCACATTTAGCCTGGGTACAGATATGTCACATCAAGCCTGGGTACAGCTCTGTAACATCTAGCCTGGGTACATGTATGTCACATCTAGCCTGGGTACACGTGTGTCACATCTAGCTTGGGTACAGATATGTCACGTCTGGCTTGGGTACAAGTGTGTCACATGTAGCCTGGGTGTCAAGTCTAGCCTGGGTTAAGGTGTGTAACGTCTAGCCTGGGTTAAGGTGTGTCACGTCTAACCTGGGTTTAGGTGTGTCAAGTCTAGCCTGGTTACAACTCTGTCACATGTGGCCTGGCCAAATGGTTGCTATCAGACTGGATGTGTTCTAGTTTTGAGACGCGTTCACTGACCTCTATCTCTGCTGGCTTTCTGAACGTCCAGCGGTATGGCGGGTAGTTGTCGCTTCTTCGGCGAAGGCGTGCTGTTCGGTGTCGCTCCTAGAGACCGCGAGGACGGGGCAGGACACGGCCATTGGGAAGATCCTGCCACACCCATAGACCTGAATGATAGAGGCATCATTTTTAATGTTACAGGAGGCAACATGCGGTTTGGTATTTGTAACATACACGGAAACCACATATCAGGTATGACATATGTAACATACATGAAACAACATCGGTTTGACATGTGTAACATACACGGAAACAACATCCGGTTTAACATGTGTAACATACACGGAAAAAACAAAGATGCGATATAGGTAACATACAGGGAAACAACATAGGTGTGATATAGGTAACATACAGGGAAACAACATAGATGTGATATAGGTAACATACAGGGAAACAACATAGATGTGATATAGGTAACATACAGGGAAACAACATAGATGCGATATAGGTAACATACAGGGAAACAACATAGATGCGATATAGGTAACATACAGGGAAACAACATAGATGTGATATAGGTAACATACAGGGAAACAACATAGATGTGATATAGGTAACATACAGGGAAACAACATAGATGTGATATAGGTAACATACAGGGAAACAACATAGATGCGATATAGGTAACATACAGGGAAACAACATAGATGCGATATAGGTAACATACAGGGAAACAACATAGATGTGATATAGGTAACATACAGGGAAACAACATAGGTGTGATATAGGTAACATACAGGGAAACAACATAGATGCGATATAGGTAACATACAGGGAAACAACATAGATGTGATATAGGTAACATACAGGGAAACAACATAGGGAAACAACATCCAGTGTGACATGTGTAACATACACGAAACAAAGTGCGTTGATATGCGTAACATACACGGAAACAACATAAGCGTGATATATGTAACATACATTTAAACACAATACGTGTAGTATATATAACATATAGGGAAACAACACAGGTGTGACATATGTAACATAAAGGGAGACAAATTAGGTGTGACAAGCAACATATAGGGGAAACAACATAGGTGTGATATGATGACAGACTGGGAAATAACATCCAGTTTGATATATGTAACAGACAGGGAAATAACATCCAGTTTGATATATGTAACAGACTGGGAAATAACATCCAGTTTGATATATGTAACAGACTGGGAAATAACATCCAGTTTGATATATGTAACAGACTGGGAAATAACATCCAGTTTGATATATGTAACAGACTGGGAAATATTATCCAGTTTGATATATGTAACAGACTGGGAAATATTATTCAGTTTGATATATGCAACATACTGGAATTCAACATACGGTTTGACATGTGTAACATACATGGACACCACATATTAGGTGTGACATATGTACCATACAGGGTAACATCAGATGAGACATAATAACATATAATGAAACAAGAGATGTGACATATGTATCATACAGGGAAACAAACTTTGTGACATATGTAGTATACAGGGAAACAACAGATGTGACATATGTAGCATACAGGGAAACAACAGAGCTATGAATTATGTGACTGTGCTATGAATTCTGTAAATGAGCTATGAATTACGTGACTGTGCTAAGAATTCTGTAAATGAGCTATGAATTACGTGACTGTGCTAAGAATTCTGTAAATGAGCTATGAATTATGTGACTGTGCTATAGCTTCTGTTAATGAGCTATGAATGATGTAACTATGAGTTATGTGGCTGTGCTGTGAATTATGTGGCTGTGCTGTGAATTATGTGACTGTGCTGTGAATTATGTGACTGTGCTGTGAATTATGTGGCTGTGCTGTGAATTATGTGGCTGTGCTATAGCTTCTGTTAATGAGCTATGAGTGATGTAACTATGAGTTATGTGGCTGTGCTGTGAACTATGTGGCTGTGCTGTGAATTATGTGGCTGTGCTGTGAATTATGTGGCTGTGCTGTGAATTATGTGGCTGTGCTGTGAATTATGTGGCTGTGCTGTGAATTATGTGGCTGTGCTGTGAATTATGTGGCTGTGCTGTGAATTATGTGGCTGTGCTGTGAATTATGTGGCTGTGCTGTGAATTATGTGGCTGTGCTGTGAATTATGTGGCTGTGCTGTGAATTATGTGGCGGTGCTGTGAATTATGTGGCTGTGCTGTGAAATATGTGGCTGTGCTGTGAATTATGTGGCTGTGCTGTGAATTATGTGGCTGTGCTGTGAATTATGTGGTGGTGATGTGAATTATGTGGCTGTGCTGTGAATTATGTGGCTGTGCTGTGAATTATGTGGCTGTGCTGTGAATTATGTGTCTGTGCTGTGAATTATGTGGCTGTGCTGTGAATTATGTGTCAGTGCTGTGAATTATGTGGCTGTGCTGTGAATTATGTGGCTGTGCTGTGAATTATGTGAAGGCGAGATGTATGTTCCTAATAAAGTGTACCTGATGTCAGGTGGTGACAATGACCTTGATGCGTCTTGAAGTGACCTTGCATGACTTGGGGACCTGGCATGTTTCACCGAGCCTTCTCTTGATGGTGACCTTGACCTTTGTCCTCCTGTACCGCCATCTTGCACTGCCAGCTTCCTTGTTGCAGATGTGTGTCGCTGACCGCACCCAGGACTGTCACCTACAGTGGCTGAAATATCAATACCCAGAATGTCACACCTGTAACTACTGAAATATCAACATCTTTAATGTCACACCTGTAATTACTGAAATATCAACATCCTCAATGTCACGCCTGTAACTACTGAAATATTAAAATCCTTAATGTCACACCTGTAACTACTGAAATATCAACATCCTCAATGTCACAGCTGTAACTACTGAAATATCAACATCCAGAATGTCACACCTGTAACTACTGAAATATCAACATCCTCAATGTCACACCTGTAACTACTGAAATATCAACATCCTCAATGTCACGCCTGTATCTACTGAAATATTAAAATCCTTAATGTCACACCTGTAACTACTGAAATATCAACATCCTCAATGTCACGCCTGTATCTACTGAAATATTAAAATCCTTAATGTCACACCTGTAACTACTGAAATATCAACATCCTCAATGTCACAGCTGTAACTACTGAAATATCAACATCCAGAATGTCACACCTGTAACTACTGAAATATCAACATCCTCAATGTCACACCTGTAACTACTGAAATATCAACATCCTCAATGTCACACCTGTAACTACTGAAATATCAACATCTTTAATGTCACACCTGTAATTACTGAAATATCAACATCCTCAATGTCACGCCTGTATCTACTGAAATATTAAAATCCTTAATGTCACACCTGTAACTACTGAAATATCAACATCCTCAATGTCACACCTGTAACTACTGAAATATCAACATCCTCAATGTCACACCTGTAACTACTGAAATATCAACATCTTTAATGTCACACCTGTAATTACTGAAATATCAACATCCTCAATGTCACGCCTGTAACTACTGAAATATTAAAATCCTTAATGTCACACCTGTAACTACTGAAATATCAACATCCTCAATGTCACGCCTGTATCTACTGAAATATTAAAATCCTTAATGTCACACCTGTAACTACTGAAATATCAACATCCTCAATGTCACGCCTGTATCTACTGAAATATTAAAATCCTTAATGTCACACCTGTAACTACTGAAATATCAACATCCTCAATGTCACAGCTGTAACTACTGAAATATCAACATCCAGAATGTCACACCTGTAACTATTGAAATATCAACATCCTCAATGTCACACCTGTAACTACTGAAATATCAACATCTTTAATGTCACACCTCTAACTACTGAAATATCAACATCTTTAATGTCACACATGTAACTACTGAAATATCAACATCCTCAATGTCACACCTGTAACTACTGAAATATCAACATCTTTAATGTCACACCTGTAACTACTGAAATATCAACATCTTTAATGTCACACATGTAACTACTGAAATATCAACATCCTCAATGTCACACCTCTAACTACTGAAATATCAACATCTTTAATGTCACACCTGTAACTACTGAAATATCAACATCTTTAATGTCACACCTGTAACTACTGAAATATCAACACCCAGAATTTCACATCTGTAACTACTGAAATATCAACATCCTCAATGTCACACCTGTAACTACTGAAATATCAACATCCTCAATGTCATACCTGTAACTACTGAAATATCAACATCCTCAATGTCACACCTGTAACTACTGAAATATCAACATCTTTAATGTCACCCCTGTAACTACTGAAATATCAACATCCTCAATGTCACAGCTGTAACTACTGAAATATCAACATCCAGAATGTCACACCTGTAACTACTGAAATATCAACATCCTCAATGTCACACCTGTAACTACTGAAATATCAACATCTTTAATGTCACACCTGTAACTACTGAAATATCAACATCTTTAATGTCACACATGTAACTACTGAAATATCAACATCTTTAATGTCACACCTGTAACTACTGAAATATCAATATCTTTAATGTCACACCTGTAACTACTGAAATATCAACATCCTCAATGTCACACCTGTAACTACTGAAATATCAACATCCTCAATGTCACATCTGTAACTACTGAAATATCAACATCCTCAATGTCACATATATTATCTATACCAGACAAAAAACACTACAGTATATTATCTGTGACAGATAGGATAAATCACAGTCTATATTATCTCTGACAGACAGGACAAATCACAGCCTATATTATCTGTGACAGACAGGACAAATCACAGCCTATATTATCTGTGACAGAAAGGACAAATCACAGCCTATATTATCTGTGACAGACAGGATAAATCACAGCCTATATTATCTGTGACAGACAGGACAAATCACAGCCTATATTATCTGTGACAGACAGGATAAAACACAGTCTATATTATGTACTATCTGATCTTCCTAGCATGGGGATCTCACTACCAGATCGTTTTCTTATTATGTTTTCTTGTTTCTTATGTTTGCTACACTACAGGTGAGAATGTGATATGACATACCTTTTGCTACACTACAGGTGAGAATGTGATATGACATACCTTTTGCTACACTACATGTGAGAATGTGACATGACATACCTTTGGCCACACTGGCACTGTCATCCAAGTCCAGCTCCGACAAGTCGCTGTCACTGAGGCCTCTGGAGCTGACAGCAGGTGACAGATGGTCTGTCCTGACGTCATACTGGCCTTTACTGCTTCTCTGTGACAGTCAGAGGAAGTAACCGAGTAACCAGAGTTTTACGAATAACTGTTCTGTACAACTGTGCAAATCATACATTTTGTATGTGTTACTTCTCAAGATAGTCCCCGCCTGGCAACACACGTGGTACACCGATGTCCTAGCTTGTTGATGCCGTCTAGGAACCAGTTTTGGGGTGGGGCCGTAAAAAGCCTTTTGCACCTCTTCAATTACCTCGCTGTCCTCTGACAGGTGACACACCTTCTTGTGCCATTGATTAGTTTACTATTCCCTCAATCAAACCACGCCAAGTTGACACATCTTCTTGTGTCCATTGATTAATTTACTATTCCCTCAACCAAACCACGCCAAGTTGACACATCTTCTTGTGTCCATTGATTAGTTTACTATTCCCTCAACCAAACCACGCCAAGTTGACACATCTTCTGTCCATTGATTAATTTACTATTCCCTCAAACAAACCACGCCAAGTTGACACATCTTCTGTCCATTGATTAGTTTACTATTCCCTCAACCAAACCACGCCAAGTTGACACATCTTCTTGTGTCCATTGATTAATTTACTATTCCCTCAACCAAACCACGCCAAGTTGACACATCTTCTGTCCATTGATTAATTTACTATTCCCTCAACCAAACCACGCCAAGTTGACACATCTTCTTGTGTCCATTGATTAGTTTACTATTCCCTCAACCAAACCACGCCAAGTTGACACATCTTCTTGTGTCCATTGATTAATTTACTATTCCCTCAACCAAACCACGCCAAGTTGACTGTCACAGTCTTAGATCTCTATGGGATCTGAACTCGGGCTCACACAGGCAACAAACTCCGTTAGATACAACATAGCAACATTTATTTATATAATATATACAGTGCGCTGGCGAAGTGGGGTTTGACAAGCCCGCACTTGACAAGTTGCGTATCACAGAGGTTTTACATCACACATGATTGTAACAAACAATTCTAAGCAACTATCTAGCATATGTCTACGACCCTTAAATACACATGGGTCTGAACTATCAAGTCCCCCTAAGGTAAGCCCTGTTGCTTCTCCGATCTCCAGTCTGTCTCTGCCGTTTCACACGTGTCGCAATCCGACACGGGTGGTAACTCTATCCGAGTTTCTCGTGGACCCCGTAATCGGCGGGCCACATCAGTGTCCACGGGACAGTGGACACACTGACCAGTCCTTCGAGAAGGCTCTGGATTCTTCAAGCCTTCGAGTGACTCACTTCTTTCCCTTGAGCGGGAGTTTTAGCCCTTCGCCACTATCTCTTACTTTATGTTGGTTACCGCCCATATGTGAGGCTGTGACAGGAGTCCCCCTCTCCCCCCTGATTTGATGGGTTATTATAAGGTAATTAGTTTTGTACTAATTCTATCACAGAATCACATAAAGTCGGTGTTTGTAGTTTGGTGAATAGTAACTTGGCAATCTATATATCTGCATCAACACTCATGTATTCTACCATACACCACTTCACGATGATTTGCTGATGAGGTCTCTCTCTTCTGTGTCCTTAAAAATGCTTATCTGACCGAAGTTACGTGACGTTTCCTAGTTGTTTTTACAACCCGTCCTTCTCAAGTATCCCACTGATACCAAGATAATTAAACTCTGTGTAAGAGAGTATTAACAAGACAAAAGTCTTGGCTAATTAAGTGCACCTGCAAATCTTGTCCTGTGTGTGCATTTCAATACACTTTTACTTTCGTATGTTGTATAATGCTGAATATGTAGTTACGCTGTTGTTTTATCCCCTCTGACTACCTGTGTCCCTGTTGGCTTGTTAGTGTATTGACTAATATGTTGCTGCTTCTAATAAAGTGACTGTATTCTAATTGTTAGTGTTCAGTTTTGAGTTTTGTATAAAGTGTGTGCTCAATGTGTGGTTTATCTCCAAGCGTCACGAGTTGGGATATCCTTTGTCATGAATTACCCCAATGTGTGTAATGCATGATCGGGCATTCCAAGCAGTGGCGCTTAGATGTAGTGTCTTAAATACTAAACATGTATCAACAATTTAGACAGGTAATACATTTTACATGAAAGACGCAGACAAATTAAAATAAATACGTTTTGCGTACAATTTGTCCGCTCAGTATATCGCTCTCTCATTTAATTCATTCACCCTGTCATTCACACATCTTTCACACAAAATAGTATTTAGTTAAAATATCTAAATAAAGTTGAGGTAAGTCTTACTGCCCTTAGAAAAACGGATTAGGCGATATGTTCCCTTTAAGATAATAAGTACTTTTTGTACGAGTATTCAAAAAATGGTTCATAACTTAAATAGAGAAAATTGCATAGGAAGAATATTTCGCCTATGAGTGGAAATACCTGTAATATTATGGTAGAAAATATACAAGGTATAGGTTGACATATTTTATATACATAATTCAACACAAGTATCATACATATTAAATACTATTAAATTAATTAACTAACTAACTAAATCCAACGACGATGTGTGCGTTGTCCTCCTGTTGTCCGCGTGTCATGCCATGAATGTTAACGGATAATATGGCTGTCTCTTGAATGTTGTAATCGACGTAGTTCTATTCCGGCTGTTTGCACAGTTTCTTAGCAACAGCAAGTATGCAATGTTCTTAATGTCGAGTATAAAGTGTTCTTAATGCTTTCATAATCACTGTCAGTTCACTGGTTGAAATCATTTCACAGATATTATCTATCGCTCGGATTGTTTCTAGAGCTTTGGTAATTGGTAGTATAGAGTTCTCAAAGTTTCACGTTCGTAGGATGTTATACGTAACCTATTCACTGGGGTGTTATTACTTCTAAATGAAAGTTCTCTAGCAGGTGTAGAGTTACACTGTTCTATGCCACAGAATAAAATATCACAGCTTCTTGTATGGCGAATTATTAATGTGCCTAATGTTATTCTGCTGGCGCATTCGTTTATCGCGATAAAATATCAGCAATAATGTTGTCAGTGCCTCTGATATGGCGGATTTCGAAGTCGAAATCTTGAAGAAGAAGACACCATCTTTGTAAACGATGGTTTTTAGGAAGACCTTGCTTAAGTACCAACAATGGCGAGTTATCGGTTAGCACAACAAAATGGGAACCTAAGAGGAACTTAGATAATCGGCGCATACAAAATAGTAGACTTAATGCCTCCAATTCCACCGTGGAATAATGGATTTCTGCCATTGTTCAGCTTCCGGCTTACGTAGAGTATTGGATGTCTCACTCCTTGCACTTCTTGCATAAGGCATCCTCCAATTGCGATAGCACTCGAATCTGTGGTCAAAATAAAGGGTATATCTATGTTTGGTAATCTTAATACTGGTGGGTTAGAAAAAATGGATTTCAATCTGCACATTGCATCCTCTAAGCGGGTACTTTTACAAAAATTTTCTGGATGATCTTTTGTCAACAGATTAGAAAAAACTGATGTGAGTTCTGCCCAGTTTGGTATAAACTTGGCATAATAGTTTATGAGACCTAATAAGCTTCTAACTTGTTTCTTTGTAGTAGGAATTTCTAGGTTGAGAATTTTCGATACAATTTTATCATCTGTCAACAGTTTGCCTTCGGAAATCCTATGACCAAGGAAGTCTATCTGTTTATAGCCTAATTCAACCTTGGAAGGTTTGATAGTAAGTCCAAAAAGAAAGATTTGGTTAAAGACTTGTTGGAGTGTAAGTAAGTGAGAAGTCATGTTAAAAGAATGAATGCATATATCATCAATATAAGATTGCACGTCCTTGATGCCGTTCAATAACAATCTAGTTAACTTGACAAATGTGGCGGGAGCGTTCTTGAGACCAAATGGAAGATATCTCCATTCGTACAACCCAAGAGGTGTAGCGAATGCTATTATATGTCTTGAAGAAGGGTGTAGTGGTACTTGCCAGTAACCTTTCGCTAAATCAACCTTAGAAAATAAGGATGATTGGAATATTTTCAACTTTCCATTCAAAGAAATTTCGTAGTCAACTTCCGAAATTCTTCTCACAATTTTAAATGGTCCCTGCCAAGAGGTTGATAGTAAATCTCTCTTGTCAGGTAGCAATAGTAAAATATCCTGATCTGGTTGTAATACAATCGTTTTTGCACCTTTGTTGGCGTACTGCCTGTACCTAAAACCTTTCTCCTGTAATGATGTTCTGGCCAGTATACAGGATCGAATGATTTTGTCTCTGGTGTCAGTGACTAAATCATAGGTGGCAACTGGTAATTGGGTATTTACATGTTGTGATATTATATCTTTGTAAATAGTGAGAGGTCCTCTTGGGTTCGCTCCATATATCAATTCGAAAGGAGAGAACCCTGTGCTTGATTGTGGGACTTCTCTATATGCGAACAGCACCGTTGGGAGAAGTATATCCCAATCGGCTGGATTTTCAGCTGTCACTTTGGATAACATATGTTTCAGGTCCCCATTTAGTTTTTCGCAAATTCCATTCGCGGCCGGTCGATAGGGACTGGTGAAACATTGTTTTATGCCTAGTAACTTAGTTACCGATTGAGTGGCATTAGATATGAACTGTGTTCCCCTATCTGAAATTATCTTCTCCGGGAAGCCAAAACGGGAGAATATCTGTAAAAATACGTCCGTCACATCCTTAGAGGAGATAGATTTTAATGGAATCATTTCTGGCCATCTCGAACATAGATCAACAAGTGTAAAAATATATCTATTTCCTTTGTTTGAGATGTGGTTCAAAGGACCTACTAAATCAACTGCCACGATTTGAAATGGCCTCGAGGCAGTTGTGGTTGATTGAATTTCTGCCGTAGGGTTTTTTCCCTTTTTAACCAGTTTCTGACATGTATCACATGATCTACAATAGGTTTTTATGTCTTGGCAAAATTTAGGCCAATAAAATTGGGTCAGGACTCTGGCTCGTCTTTTCGTAACCCATATGACCTCCGAAAGGTGAGTCATGGACTATATTTAGTACTTTCTCACGATGTGATTGAGGTAGAACTACTTGCTGTATCGTGGTCTGATCTCTGGTATATAATCTAGTTAGAACATTGTTCTTTATTCTTAAATGTCCATGAAGCATTTTTAGTCAATTTTGGTTTAAGTCCTACTAACCGAAAATATTGGGAAAGTGTAGGATCTGCTTTCTGTTCTTCTCCAAAATTAGTGGCGGTAGTGTTAGGTAATATGATTTCTAGCGACTCCTGAAGTTGGTCGGTGTGGGTTTTGTGTGTTGTCTGTCGTGTTATTGCATTAGTCTGTTGTGTGTGTTGTTGCACATCTACAGGCTTGGTAATTTGTGGATCGATGGCATCCTCAGTTCGAGGTTTTAAGTTGGTGGTATCACTGACAGGTTCAACCGCCCCTGCATTATGCACCTCGGTGAATTCATTTTGAATTACGTCATTGGTTGTCTCCCTTGTGCTTTTGGCAGTTTGAGACAAGCACGCGTGGTGTTTCCCTTTAGAATCGCTGTTTGGGTTCTGGATACAGTTTTTCTGCTCCCAATCTCTGATTTCCTTTTCAGAGCAAGATCTTATGTTGGGAAGATTCCCAAGGATAATCTCAGCGACAGGATTTTCTAGTACTGCGCACAATACTAGTCCTGATATAAACGGTGTGCGAATTTCGACAAGTGCTAGGGGGTATCTTTCGATCGTGCCTGCGAATGTGCGACAAGTTACGTATTTGTGTGTGTAGTCTTTGTCGTTAACTAATGTTTTTTTAATTCCACAAAGAGTTGCGCCGGAATCGCGTATTAATGTGCACTTTTTGTTATTTACAAAACCTGTTGTGAAATTTAATTTGCCTGTTGATGATAAGGCTGCGTTGGCCATTTCGTTAGAAACTGGGATTGTGTGGCCGCATAACAACGTTGTATCAAGCTGAAATTTTCTACAGGTGTTACATTTGTTATCTGTAATGGTGTCAATGATTTGCACTGCATTCCCTAGCTCACTCAAACTTTCATTCTGGTTGTCACATTCGTTCAGTTGTTCAATCTCTTCCTCTGAGGAAGTGTCAATTAGTGCGGCATTGGTCTGCTTCATTATCTTTCGCCCTTCACAAAATCGTGAATAATGTCCATAGCTGGAACAAAAATAGCATTTGACCGCTCTCTGATACGCATTTCTCTTGTTCTTTTGTTTCTCCACTATCATTTGGAGATGATGCGGATAATTCGGTGATTTGTCACACATCGCGTACTCTTCGTGTGTCAGATGACAATACTGGCACTTGACTGGTTTTGTGAACTTCGAGCGTTGTTTGAACTTATTTTCAGTTGGTTTTGAGTATTTAGTGTTTATAACTGCCGCTGTTTCATTTTGGCTCATGTTTAACTGGAAAATATCGCGGTTCGCTGTAAAAAATGCACTCCCCTTGGTTTCTACCTCTTGGATAGTTTTACAATCCATTTGTTTCAAAAATTTAGAAAAAGGTGTTGGAATTGTACTAACAATTTTGTCAATTATAATGAGTTCTTTCAGTTTGTCATGGTTGTTATTTGTTTTTGCTGAGTTTATCCACTTTGTGCAAATATCCTGAACTGTAGACACGTAGTCTATGAAGTTTGGTTAGGTTGTGGGGCTAATTTTGCGAACTGTTGTTGATAGCCTGCTGTATCTAGTGAGAAATGTTGGAGTATCCTTTGCTTTAAATAATCATAATCTTTCCTCATATCTTGTGGAACTGTCTCTATTACTTTTAAGGGCTCCAGTGCTAAATTTCTCATCAAAATAAATGACCAGTCAATTTTTGCGACCTTATGGTAGGTCATTAAACACTCAAAGTTTTCTAAGTATGCGCTGATAGAATCTCCTGAGCAGAATGCTTTAACGAGGCCTTTATATTTGTTGTATTTTTGTTCCTCTTCCTTACTTCTCATTTTATTTACTGACATTTCTAGGTTGGAGTCAATTTCCATTTGTTTTAGTCTTATCTGTGTCTCTGCATTTAACTGGGCTTGTTTGGCCGCGGCCTCAAGCTCCATTTGCTTCTCTTGAGCCTGCAGTTGCATTTTCTTTTCTTCAGCCTGCAATTGCATCTGCATCTTTTTCTCTTCTGCCTCAATTTGCATTTGTATCTTTTTCTCTTCTCTTTCTGATTGCATCTTTTTCTCTTCTCGTTCCATTGCTCTTTCCTCTCGTGCCATATTTTCTGAATGCGTCTTTTGTGCCCATTCTGACAGTTTCTCCTCTTTATATCCTAATCTAATACCTGCCTCAATACATTGTTCTAACGTTGACATCTTGTCTTTTAGTTGTTGTTAACTTTACTGAAATTAAATCCCTTAGAAAAATAGTTGAGGAGTAGAAATTTAGTTATCTCCCTTAATGTTTACATGAGCAAATACACATGAAAAGTTTTGTTGGTTATGATGTTAGAATATACATACAAATCAATGCATAGAAAAAATGTTACATGAATGGATGATGGTAAGTACCGCTTAGGGTTGCAATGAGCATGATATGAAACTCATCTTATTTTCCCTGAACTTGCGAATGTAGTCTTCTTCTCTCGCCACTGTTGGAGGATAGGTTACGTACACCCGATAATTCGCGGAACAATCTGAGATTGGAATCAAAAAAAAAATTAGTAACAGTCAAGTAAATGTCACAGTCATGTCAAATTTCATAATATTAACATCATTTGAAATGTTTCTGAAGAGGGACTAATACTAGTTCATTACTAGATAGCTGCAGAGTTTTTTTTTAAACTTTGTTCTGTATTAAACTTGATATAATTTAACTAATTTTTTTACTTGGCAACCAAGAGCTGTCTGAAACGTAAAGCTTGTGCCAAAACCGGCGATTGCCCCCAAATAGCCTGTCACAGTCTTAGATCTCTAGGGGATCTGAACTCGGGCTCACACAGGCAACAAACTCCGTTAGATACAACATAGCAACATTTATTTATATAATATATACAGTGCGCTGGCGAAGTGGGGTTTGACAAGCCCGCACTTGACAAGTTGCGTATCACAGAGGTTTTACATCACACATGATTATAACAAACAATTCTAAGCAACTATCTAGCATATGTCTACGACCCTTAAATACACATGGGTCTGAACTATCAAGTCCCCCTAAGGTAAGCCCTGTTGCTTCTCCGATGTCCAGTCTGTCTCTGCCGTTTCACACGTGTCGCAATCCGACACGGGTGGTAACTCTATCCGAGTTTCTCGTGGACCCCGTAATCGGCGGGCCACATCAGTGTCCACGGGACAGTGGACACACTGACCAGTCCTTCGAGAAGGCTCTGGATTCTTCAAGCCTTCGAGTGACTCACTTCTTTCCATTGAGCGGGAGTTTTAGCCCTTCGCCACTATCTCTTACTTTATTTTGGTTACCGCCCCTATGTGAGGCTGTGACATTGACACGTCTTCTTCTGTCCATTGATTAGTTTACTATTCCCTCAACCAAACCACGCCAAGTTGACACATCTTCTTGTGTCCATTGATTAGTTTACTATTCCCTCAACCAAACCACGCCAAGTTGACACATCTTCTTGTGTCTATTGATTAGTTTACTATTCCCTCAACCAAACCACGCCAAGTTGACACATCTTCTTCTGTCCATTGATTAGTTTACTATTCCCTCAACCAAACCACGCCAAGTTGACACATCTTCTTGTGTCCATTGATTACTTTGCTATTCCCTCAATCAAACCACGCCAAGCGTCCATCTGTTGCTACCTCCCATAGCTTCTTCCATGGCTTCCATATATTATTCATCTCTGTCTGTAATTCTCTTCTCCTTGTGTTTTTATGTCTCCTGTGCTTTCGTCTACCTTGTGACTCCCAGAAAAGAGAGTGTCTAGTTATATTGTCCTCAGATTTTCTCATGGGTGTTCTATCTTGTGGGCACCAGACAAGAGAGTGTCTAGTTATACTGTCCTTATGTTTTCTCACTTCTTTTTTCAAGAAGGGCATAATCTGGGTACCCAATTCTTAACCCTTTGAAAATAAAGATTGTTCGTTCGATCACTGTGTGTCCTATTCAGTGCCACCGTCTTTTCCACACCTCTTAGTTGGGTTAGTTAGTTAGTTAATTAGTTAGTTGGTTGCTTGGTTGGTTGGTTGGTTGGTTGCTTGGTTGGTTGGTTAGGTAGGTAGTTAGTTAGTTAGTTAGTTAGTTAGTTAGTTAGTTAGTTAGTCGAGTTCCAACTTCACGGCAATGAGTCGTCCCCATTATGTTCCGTTCCTGTGCCAGTAAATATCACACAAAATGCTCCCCACTGTCCAATGTTAAAAGTGGAATAGGCGGGAGTCTCGGCAATCCAACAGCCCGCACAGGTACACTGTGCATAATGCCGCCGCCAGAATGCCAACACAATATTAATCCACTAATATCACAGTTCATCGTCGATGGACTCGGCAGTCACCAGAAAGACCTCATTGACCCGGGTTTTCTCACAAGGCTCGGTCTTTTACCGCAGGGCGACCCGCCGAAAGTGTCGCATAAAGCACTAACTCCGCAGCTTCAGCGCCGACTCCCGGGAGTCTCCTGAAAAATGCACCCGTGAACTGAAAAGGACAATCAATCAATTCAGCAACAGGCGGTAACCATTGTTCCGAACATGCAGGTCACTGTACAGGACAGATGTAAAGGCATTCCCGGCGAATTTCACAGCTCACAATGTCGCCCGCGCACTCACTCAGTAGCAGGGCGACGGAACCATGTAATACCAGTCCAACATGAGGAAAATTCGATTGCAAACCGTAGCTGCAAGCACAAACATGCCACAGGCATTAATGGTTCAACGCCTAACCGCCATGTTGGCGACCGGAAGTCTTATTACTTCCACACCTCTTAGAACACAGGGGTGTGTCTAGTTCTCTCCATGAGCCCTACGTTAGTGATCCTGTCACACCATCTTACTGCCACTATTCTGAGCAGGCACCAGTTAGTAAGTATATTGTTCATTAGCTCATTAGTAATGACTGTAGTAGTTCTCCATGAGTTTCAGTAGTACCAACATAACACTGGAGTTAAAAATTCTAAGTGTGGTACTAAATTTAACTTCCTTTGACTTTCACAAATCTCCTAGCGCTAAGAAAGCTCTTCTTTCCTTCTGTTTTCTGATTGAATAGCTCTATCTGTTCCCCCATGTTTGTCCACATTGCTTCCCAAACAGGTGTATGATTATGTCCCTTGCAGTGAGGTTTCACGAAGGCAGATCGGGCTGTTACTGGCTTGATTTCATCTCATTATCTGTGTCTTTCCTCTAGGAATGTTTGGACCTCATTGTCGTGACCTCGTATCAAGTGTGATTAGTTTGATCCTGCCTGTGATAACGTGTGTAGTTATTAAGTTGCTTTGTTAGAGTCCACTGAATTCCATTTCTGGCGGTAGATGTTGTCTTCACGAGTCAGTAAAATAGTATTGGTGACAGAAGGCATCTCTGCCGTACTCCTGTTTTGGTTTTTATTTCAAATGTATCTGCTCCCCGCTCCTCTCCCCCGAAGAGAACTCTACATGTCATCATCATCATCATGTTCCATGCCGATAATCGTGGACGGTCATGTTTCGCCATTTCACACGCTCACCAGAGTCGTGGATCAGCTCCGTCTTCTTGTCTCGACCATGACGCGTGGCCACGCCATCCAGGTATTTACTTCTCTGCCGTCCCCTTGTTGTATTCCCCTCAATCTTGCCAGTTGTCAACAAGTTTTCCAAGTTATTTCTTCCCATAACGTGTCCACAAAATGGTAACAGTCTACGTCTAATTTCTCTAATCAGTTTACTGTTTTTATTTGTTCTTGTAGGACTTGGTCATTGGTTTTTCTGTCTGTCCATGGTATTCTTTGCATATTCCTCAGAAACCACATTTCCACAGCCATCATATGTTTTTCATCTTGACGACTCATTGTCCACGCTTCACATCCACACAAAAGTACAGGTTTTATGTAGCACCTCAACACTCCTTTGCTCATTGCAAATGACATCTTTTTATTGGTCAGTATGTTTTTCACTTTGCAAATGGCTACCTTCGCCATGACGATTCTTGTTCTAATCTCTTCAAGGCATCACCAAACAGTTCTGAGATAATTGTACCGATTCACTTGTGTAAGAATATTCCCATTTACTTGTATAATATGTGTCTTCTTAGAATTTAATTATAACCGTAGTTGTTCACTGCCATAAAGACCTGTTCATAATTCACACATCCAACATAAATTGACAAATGCAGTTCATTACTTTGTTCTATTATAATGCGCAATGTGACCATCTGGTCAGTGCAAGATCTGTTTGGTCAATGCAGGATCTGTTTGGTCAATGCAGGATCTGTTTGGTCAGTGCAGGATCTGTTTGGTCAGTGCAGGATCTGTTTGGTCAGAAGGCTGCCGGTTCATCTCTTTCTTGTCTAGCACTGACATCTCTTAATCTCTCCAGAATGATCCTGTTAAATATTTTCCTAGGCATAAATACTAGCGTGATTCCTCTATAATTGTCACGCTCCTCCAGATGCCCTTGCTGAGACAACTGGACCAGATCTCCCTCTCTAAGTCTGCTTGCAATTGTCCACACTCGCAGACTTCACCAAGTCATTTGTGCAACAGTTCAGTTCAAGTCTCTCTCCCTATATATTGATATATTTATATATTTATATATTTATATATTTATATTCCTACCAATTTCCTTGTGGTGTTGTAAAGGCCTCTGTGGTTGTCCTTGGCTGCTACATACCCGGCCGCCCTTGTTGCTGCATGCAATTATTGTCTGTAATCATCACTGATGTGCTTCTGATCTTGTCTCTTATTTGAGTTGGCTTTAAGGTTTTGTGATGTGGGATGTTTGTATTTAGTGCTTAGTTTTATTGGGTTTAGGGTTTTGTGATGTGGGATGTTTGTATTTAGTGCTTAGTTTTATTGGCTTTATGGTTTTGTGATGTGGGATGTTTGTATTTAGTGCTTAGTTTTATTGGGTTTATGGTTTTGTGATGTGGGATGTTTGTATTTAGTGCTTAGTTTTATTGGGTTTAGGGTTTTATGCTGTAGAAGGACTTTGGGAGAGAAAATGTTTGAGGTTTCCTCGTTTGTTAGATTAATTTGTCTAAGCTTAGTTTGCTCACCCATTGTTGCCGTTGCTGCCCAACTGTCTAATTCAGAGTTGGCCAACCTTTTCAGCAGGCGGGCCAAATTTCAGAAATAATATTTCCTGCCGGGCCACGTACCTATTTTTTTCCCCCCTTATTAAAGTAAACAAGCAAGCTTGCTACAGCTTCGACCACATCGTCGCTTCCCAGTAGGTGAGATCGTGGTCAAACGCTTGCCTGGTTTAAGGTTAAAAAAACAAAATCTTATTAATTAATTTATCCTTCCCTTTTAGGCGAGTATTAACGTCATTTAGGTGGCTAATTATTCGACCAGAAATGCAAAGTCGCAAACCCACTCTTTGTCTTCAAACTCTGGGATACTTTTCGACTTGCTTGCAAAGAATGATTGTATTTCTGTTGCAATTCAAACACTCTTTTCACCAATTTGGCACGGGTCAGCCATCTTACTTCTGCATAAAATGTAACGTCATTATATTCTGAGTCCAAAGACATTAGAAATTCTTGCAACTGACGGTGATTCAACCCGTTCGACTTCATGAAGATCACTATTTTGACGACCACTTTCATGGCATGGTCCATTTTGAGGGCCTTCGAACATAAATTCTTCTGATGAATAATGTAATGACATTTTATTTTAATTCGCATATCCTTTACAGGACATCGCTGTCAACATCAGCATCTTTCAGCTGATTGTTGATTTCTTGGCAAGATTATGCTCAGTAGTTTGCCATTGCTTTCTGAGCAGCCGGCTCAGTTATCCCGCAAGTCACAAACGTAGGGAAAACCGCTTCCAATTCTCGCGCGCTGCGTTATCCTGCGTGGATAAACGGGATTATGAAGAAAGTCGTGTAACCCCGTGGCCAGAGAGACCGGCAATGAAAATTTAGCATAGAAGTATTAACGACTTTGAAGGCCTCATTTTCAATCAATTTTACTAATCCTTCGTGTTTCCCAACCATTGCTAGAGCACCATCCGTTGTTAAGCCCGATAAGTTGTTTAGTTGTAACGAAAAGCGATTCAATGTCGATGTAACTACTTCTAACAAATCACATGACTTAGTAGTGTCCTTAAGTGGATACAGTGCTTCTAATTCTTCTGTCTTTTTTAAAATGGACATCAACACCCCTGATAAAAATTGCCAGTTGGGCAGTATCTGCCATATCTGTGCTTTCATCCACTGCTAGAGCATAAAATATAAACTTGGATGCTCGAATTTTCAAATTATCTTCTATATGTTTTCCAATGTCGTCCACACGCCTAGTAATAGTCTGACGAGACAGACTTATTTTTGAGAAATCCTTCTTCTTTTCTGGACACAGAATTTCAACGACGCTCTCCAAACATTCCTTAACCATTTCACCATCTGAATATGGCTTCGATTTTTTTTGCTAGTATCCTGGCTACTGCATAACTAGCTTTTACATAGCATGTTGACTCTGAACCCGCTCTAGTAAATATCCTTTGTTGTGCAGAAATTTTTTAAAAAGTCATTTACTTGGTCTTGTCGAAATTGCCCTTTGTACTCACAAAATGTATTTGCTTGGTTAGTCTCGTAGTGCCGTTTGATTTTACACTATTTCAAGACAGAAACAGATTTGTTGCATATCAAGCAACATGGGCTTTGTTTTAATTTCCAATTTAAAAAAATAGTTTATAGTCCACCTGTCTTGAAATCTTCTTAATTCTTCTGTGATTCTTCTCTTATTTGGTCCAATGTCTTTACTAGTTGACGCCATGGTTACGTAATACCTCAAATACACATAATGAATATTCACATAATAAAAACCCACATCAAAATAGTATTAATAATCTATATTAATCATACCTTTCTCACTGATGTTCTCACCCAGTATCCAACCAATATTATCTCTTCCTTCAACAACATCCACTCAGAGAAATATCAGGAACACAGAGTTCATACCTAATACCATAAAGTCTTTTCACAAACTAAAACACTATGGTTCCTACAGTCTATGGTCCATAATATTCCCTTTACGAATGTTCATGTTCAAGTCACTGGAGTAGAACTAGCGAGGTTAATAAGTTCCCAAGATGCACGCATTCATTCGGCTAAATGTTCCGGAATTGGGAGTATTCTGTGCAACATTCCCCAAGCGGTGAAATATCCCTGATAATAAATTTCCTCAGAAGTTATAAATATCCACAGGGCAGATAAACTTCAGGAGTTATAAATGTCCATCGTTCAGATAAAGTTCAGACTTTATAAATATCCACTGGTAAACTTCAAAAGTTATATATATCCATAGGGCAGATAAGCTTCAGGAATTATACATATCCATAGGGCAGATAAACTTCAAGAGTTCTAAATATCCATAATGATACTAGTCAAGGATGGAAATTATCCATAAATGATAAACGACTGGGCAGATATCTATGGTAATAAGTTTCAGGCGGTGAAAAATATCCACGATGATACCGTTCAGGTTTTAAAAATGTCCTCATGGATAAAGTTCAGGTTTTAAAATTGTCCTGATGGAAACAATCCAAGTTTTGTAAATATCCATCTGGATAACTGCCAGGTTTTGACAATGTTCATAACCCTTCTCCTGACCTTAACAACTAGCCATGAAGGTAAGGACTCAGCCAGTGCATTTACTTGAGTAGTAGATACATTGATGTTGGCCAAGCCATCCTCTTATATATATTGATCAGTCACTCAATGGAGTCCTATAATGTTGAGGTTGCCTTAAACCTGGAGAGCAAATAATATTAAGGAAACTCGGCTCTTACATCAATATGAATCCTTTTCATCCTGTGCCGATGAATCAGCCACTCTAAATGAGAACTAGAGCATTTGTACTATGTTTCCGGTTCGGCCAAGGTTCAGTCCACCATCCTGGAGTCCAAAAAACCCCACTGTATCCAATACGGAAAATACAGCTGGTCGCTAGAAAAGCATTTATCAGACTCCTTACAGTTCTCAATTTCACCCCTTAAAAACATCTCAATTCAATCCACCCACTCCATTTATTTTAATGTATCTATCCTAGGCACACTTTTGGCACAGAACGCGACACAGCTTGATGGGGATGGTGTCGCGGACAGGGCCGGGCTGGAGAAAGAGAGGGGGGGGGGGAATAGTGTTGCCATCTCCCGGCTTCTTGTCACCCACCAGACGGTCGCACGTGTTCATATGTCGTGTGGACGCAGTTTCAAACTCCTGTCAACTTCAAACGCCCCGGCGGTTAAGTGTTATGGTTAGAAAATTGGGCTTGACCTCGAATTAACATTGTGACCTCAGAATACACAGTTTAATAGGGAATCCAAGTGTCGTTGATATGCATACAATATTGGAAATATGTCACAACACTCATGATGTAATGTTCTTTTGGTGATATGTACAATAAAGTTAACATTTATGTGCATTTGACCTAGCTCCGCGGGCTGCAAAATGACTCCCGGCGGGCCGCATGCGGCCAGCGGGCCTCGCGTTGGCCACCCCTGGTCTAATTCATTACTTGGGTTTAGAGAAGCCCATTCTTAACCAACCTCTGTTTGAGACCCGTGGACTATCTTCCTCTTGATTACTCTCCCTGTTATTGGACATTTTGGGAACGGTGCGAGGTTTCTTCTCTGTCTGTCTTTTCCTTCTGTACTCCCTATCACCCCTCTTCTCTTTCTGTCTCTGCCTTCTGTACACCCTATCACCCCTCCTCTCTTTCTGTCTCTGCCTTCTGTACACCCTATTACCCCTCTCCTCTTTCTGTCTCTGCCTTCTGTACTCCCTATCACCCCTCTTCTCTTTCTGTCTCTTCCTTGTGTACTCTCTATCACCCCTCTTCTCTTTCTGTCTCTTCCTTGTGTACTCTCTATCACCCCTCTTCTCTTTCTGTCTCTTCCTTCTGTACTCCCTATCACCCCTTTTCTCTTTCTGTCTCTTCCTTCTGTACTTCCTATCATGTTTCTTCTATTTCTGTCTCTGCCTTCTGTACTTCATTTCACGCCTCTTATCTTTGACTCGAACGCAGTCAGCGTTGCGCTGCCTCTTCCTCACACCATCGCGTTTTCTTCGGTTAGGAATATATGCTGACAGTTGACAGGTGACAGTTGACAGCGACAGACATGGACACAGGCAATAAGTCATGGTATAACAGCAGCAATACCGGCCACAGCAAAGACTTGTGAACTTACCGCACGTGCGGGCGTGGGTGACGTGATGCTGGCACCGTCGGGATGATCTAATTGATAGCAATATGTCTCGTCATGAAGGTCAGCCCTGGACAGGTCTATCAACACCTGCAATCCAAATCTCCATTTCATGTGGCTGTGTGTGTGTGTGTGTGTGTGTGTGTGTGTGTACGTCTCTTTGTTTGTACGTTTCTGTATGTGTACGTCTCTGCTTTTGTATGTTTCTGTGTGTGTACGTCTCTTTGTTTGTATGTCTGTGTCTGCATCTGTGTGTGTGTCTGTGCCACTGTGTGTCTCTGTCAGTGTGTGTCTATCAATATCTGTCTGTGTTTGTGTGTACCTATGTACTGTGACTGTATGTGTCTGTACGTGTTTGTATCAGTGCATTTCATCTGAAACATGCCATCAGACACATACCATAAGACATACGCCATCTGACACATGCCATCAGCCACGCTATCAGACCCCCGCCATCGGACACATACCACATGACACATACCATTAGATACACGCCATCTGACACATACAACCTGATACATACAACCTGATACATACCACCTAACACATACCACCTGACACACGCTATCAGACCCGCGACATCTAACATATACCATCAGACACATACCACCAGACACATACCACCTAACACATACCACATGACACATACCATTAGATACACGCCATCTGACACATACAACCTGACACATACCACCTGACATATACCACCTGACACATACAACCTCACATATACCACCTGACACATACAACCTGACAAATACCACCTGACACATACAACCTGACATATACAACCTGACACATACAACCTGACATATACAACCTGACACATACAACCTGACACATACCACCTGACATATACAATCTAACACATACCACCTGACACACGCTATCAGACCCGCGACATCTAACATATATCATCAGACACACACCACCTGACACGTAATCTGACACATTCTATCAGACACACGCCACCTGACACGTAATCTAACACATTCTATCAGACACACGCCACCTGACAATACCTCCAGAATATATAATCTTACAATCCTCCCTTGTCTTAATCCCTGTCCCTTTCCACCTCGACTCACACAATCCTAACATGTGAATATTCCCTCTTCCCATTTCTTGTTTGATGTTTGTAGTATACATCTCGCAAACAGCCACACATCGCTGTTTGAATTTCCCCGCACTACCCTCCAGTTAGCAACAGCGCCAACAACAACCACTATAAGAATTAAATTTAAAAAAAAGAAAAGAGAGCTGATATGAAAAAGGAACGACAATATTCTAATTATAGCCGAAAAGGAGCTCAGCCATTGGTCACGAATCGACATGACGTCAGAGCCCAGTCGAGGAAGGACAGGAATAAAAATCGAGGACGAGAGAGAAATTCAGTGTGTGTAAAACGAAAATCCTTCAGCAATCGCTCAAAAGGAAAAGGTCCACTGGCTTGGTGTCCTCAACTCAGCAATCCATCTGAAGTTCAGCAACTCCAATAGAGGAAGAGAGAGAAGTACCGACCTACTAAGCAGCCAGCGAACGTGAAAAACCAAAACCTAGTCTGGAGCCTGAACCTGATGACGTAATGCTTGAAGAAGACATTCAACTATGTTGAAATTAATAGATAGATCCATCTAGATCCAGACCTGACTCTTGAAGAGAGCACCTGGATAGAGAGATGAAGAAGACTATTATGAAAGAAACTACCTGCAAGAGTTTCATCAAACACCTTTTTTCCGCGCTTCCATCCTGTTTCAGGATATTACGGTCAACACCAGCATCTTTCAGCTGTGCCATGGACCAATATGAGGGAGACAGCGGGAAACGGACAGAGTAAGAACATGGGTACAAGAGAAGTCGGTGGAGCAACAGATGATGATGAAGAAAGGGAAGTGACTCCAAGGAGTTGCGTATCACGTGACATTAGTTGTGTGGGACACGGGACAGACGGCAAGACCTGGTCAGTCTTGCCAGGGTCTTTGTACACGACGGTTGTGAAAAGCGAGTGCAGAAGTCAAGCGACATCAATTCAGCACACGCCGATGTCAAGCCAAGGTCGAGCCAAGCCGTAAGTTGGTAGTGAACGTTAGATAGAGTGTTTTAGAATCATCGCATGTCAGCCCACACCTGTTGGTAATGAGTGTATAACGGCGGCGATGACTTTCGAGAATAAACACTGACTACAATGGCGAGGACATTGGTTTGTTTGATATTCTCCGTTGTTACATGTTCCTGCTTACAACTGTCCTTGTGGCTGAACAGACGAGCCGGGAATCAGCTACTTGGCAAGCTGTATGTTGATTCCTAGGCTAGATTACGCTCATCAGCACGCCACGACTTTCTGAGCGACCGGCTCCATACTCTCATAAGTCACTGGCGCGACTCTAATCACTTCTAATTCTTGCGCGCTCATGTCAACCACGAGAGTATTCGGGGTTAACGGAGAAAGCTGATAACCTCTCGGCCAGGACTTAGGGCAGATAAATCTGTATCACCATAGATACAGCAGGGGATCATTACTTGTACCTGTGAGTGGCGAAACTAATCAACTAACATCAAGAGATTAGTCCAGCTAACATCTAACAAGAGATTAGTTCATCTAACATCTAACAAGAGATTAGTTCATCTAACATCTAACAAGAGATTAGTTCAGCTAACATCTAACAAGAGGTTAGTTCAGCTAACATCTAACAACAGATTAGTCCATCTAACAAGAGATTAGTCCAGCTAACATCTAACAAGAGATTAGTCCAGCTAACATCTAACAAGAGATTAGTCCAGCTAACATCCAACAAGAGGTTAGTCCAGCTAACATCTAACAAGAGATTAGTCCAGCTAACATCTAACAAGAGGTTAGTCCAGCTAACACACCTCTGAAGCCATCTAACAAGAGATTAGTCCAGCTAACACACTTTTGAAGCCATCTAACAAGAAATTAGTCCAGCTAACACACTTCTGAAGCCATCTAACAAGAGATTAGTCCAGCTAACACACTTTTGAAGCCATCTAACAAGAGATTAGTCCAGCTAACACACTTCTGAAACCATCTAACAAGAGATTAGTCAAGCTAACACACTTCTGAAGCCATCTAACAAGAGATTAGTCCAGCTAACACACTTTTGAAGCCATCTAACATGAGATTAGTCCAGCTAACACACTTTTGAAGCCATCTAACATGAGATTAGTCCAGCTAACACACTTTTGAAGCCATTTAACAAGAGATTAGTCAAGCTAACACACTTCTGAAGCCATCTAACAAGAGATTAGTCAAGCTAACACACTTCTGAAGCCATCTAACAACAGATTAGTCCAGCTAACACACTTCTGAAGCCATCTAACAAGAGATTAGTCCAGCTAACACACTTTTGAAGCCATCTAACAAGAGATTAGTCCAGCTAACACACTTCTGAAGCCATCTAACAAGAGATTAGTCCAGCTAACACACTTTTGAAGCCATCTAACAAGAGATTAGTCCAGCTAACACACTTCTGAAGCTATCTAACAAGAGATTGGTCCAGCTAACACACTTCTGAAGCCATCTAACAAGAGATTGGTCCAGCTGACACACTTTTAAAGCCATCTAACAAGAGATTAGTCAAGCTAACACACTTCTGAAGCCATCTAACAAGAGATTAGTCCAGCTAACACACTTCTGAAGCCATCTAACAAGAGATTAGTCCAGCTAACACACTTCTGAAGCCATCTAACAAGAGATTAGTCCAGCTAACACACTTCTGAAGCCATCTAACAAGAGATTAGTCCAGCTAACACACTTCTGAAGCCATCTAACAAGAGATTAGTCAAGCTAACACACTTTTGAAGCCATCTAACAAGAGATTAGTCCAGCTAACACACTTCTGAAGCCATCTAACAAGAGATTAGTCCAGCTAACACACTTTGAAGCCATCTAACAAGAGATTAGTCCAGCTAACACACTTCTGAAGCCATCTAACAAGAGATTAGTCCAGCTAACACACTTCTGAAGCCATCTAACAAGAGATTAGTCCAGCTAACACACTTCTGAAGCCATCTAACAAGAGATTAGTCCAGCTAACACACTTCTGAAGCCATCTAACAAGAGATTAGTCCAGCTAACACACTTCTGAAGCCATCTAACAAGAGATTAGTCCAGCTAACACACTTCTGAAGCCATCTAACAAGAGATTAGTCCAGCTAACACACTTCTGAAGCATCTAACAAGAGATTAGTCCGGCTAACACACTTCTGAAGCCATCTAACAAGAGATTAGTCCAGCTAACACACTTCTGAAGCCATCTAACAAGAGATTAGTCCAGCTAACATCTAACAAGAGATTAGTCCAGCTACCATCTAACAAGAGATTAGTCCAGTAAACATCTAACAAGAGATTAGTCAAGCTAACATCTAACAAGAGATTAGTCCAGTAAACATCTAACAAGAGATTAGTCAAGCTAACATCTAACAAGAGATTAGTCCAGTAAACATCTAACAAGAGATTAGTCAAGCTAACATCTAACAAGAGATTAGTCCAGCTAACATCTAACAAGAGATTAGTCCAGTAAACATCTAACAAGAGATTAGTCCAGCTAACATCTAACAAGAGATTAGTCCAGCTAACATCTAACAAGAGATTAGTCCAGTAAACATCTAACAAGAGATTAGTCCAGCTAACATCTAACAAGAGATTAGTCCAGCTAACATCTAACAAGAGATTAGTCCAGTAAACATCTAACAAGAGATTAGTCCAGTAAACATCTAACAAGAGATTAGTCCAGCTAACATCCAACAAGAGATTAGTCCAGTAAACATCTAACAAGAGATTAGTCCAGTAAACATCTAACAAGAGATTAGTCCAGCTAACATCTAACAAGAGATTAGTCCAGTAAACATCTAACAAGAGATTAGTCCAGTAAACATCTAACAAGAGATTAGTCCAGCTAACATCTAACAGAGATGAGTCCAGTAAACATCTAACAAGAGATTAGTCCAGTAAACATCTAACAAGAGATTAGTCCAGCTAACATCCAACAAGAGATTAGTCCAGCTAACATCTAACAAGAGATTAGTCCAGCTAACATCCAACAAGAGATTAGTCCAGTAAACATCTAACAAGAGATTAGTCAGCTAACATCTAACAAGAGATTAGTCCAGCTAACATCTAACAAGAGATTAGTCCAGCTAACATCTAACAAGAGATTAGGTCCAGCTAACATCCAACAAGAGATTAGTCCCAGCTAACATCTAACAAAGAGATTAGTCCAGCTAACATCTAACAAGAGATTAGTCCGCTAACATCCAACAAGAGATTAGTCCAGCTAACATCCAACAAGAGATTAGTCCAGCTAACATCTAACAAGAGATTAGTCCCAGCTAACATCTAACAAGAGATTAGTCCCAGTAAACATCTAACAAGAGATTAGTCCAGCAAACATCTAACAAGAGATTAGTCCAGCAAACATCTAACAAGAGATTAGTTCAGTAAACATCTAACAAGAGATTAGTTCAGCTAACATCTAACAAGAGATTAGTCCAGCTAACATCCAACAAGAGATTAGTCCAGCTAACATCTAACAAGAGATTAGTTCAGTAAACATCTAACAAGAGATTAGTCCAGCTAACATCCAACAAGAGATTAGTCCAGCTAACATCTAACAAGAGATTAGTCCAGTAAACATCTAACAAGAGATTAGTCCAGCTAACATCCAACAAGAGATTAGTCCAGCTAACATCTAACAAGAGATTAGTCCAGCTAACATCCAACAAGAGATTAGTCCAGCTAACATCTAACAAGAGATTAGTCCAGCTAACATCTAACAAGGGATTAGTCCAGTAAACATCTAACAAGAGATTAGTCCAGCAAACATCTAACAAGAGATTAGTCCAGCAAACATCTAACAAGAGATTAGTTCAGTAAACATCTAACAAGAGATTAGTTCAGTAAACATCTAACAAGAGATTAGTTCAGCTAACATCCAACAAGAGATTAGTTCAGTAAACATCTAACAAGAGATTAGTTCAGTAAACATCTAACAAGAGATTAGTCCAGCTAACATCTAACAAGAGATTAGTCCAGTAAACATCTAACAAGAGATTAGTCCAGTAAACATCTAACAAGAGATTAGTCCAGCTAACATCCAACAAGAGATTAGTCCAGCTAACATCTAACAAGAGATTAGTCCAGCTAACATCCAACAAGAGATTAGTCCAGTAAACATCTAACAAGAGATTAGTCCAGCTAACATCTAACAAGAGATTAGTCCAGCTAACATTCTAACAAGAGATTAGTCCAGCTAACATCCAACAAGAGATTAGTCCCAGCTAACATCTAACAAGAGATTAGTCCAGCTAACATCCTAACAAGAGGATTAGTCCAGCTAACATCCAACAAGAGATTAGTCCAGCTAACATCCAACAAGAGATTAGTCCAGCTAACATCTAACAAGAGATTAGTCCAGCTAACATCTAACAAGAGATTAGTCCAGTAAACATCTAACAAGAGATTAGTCCAGCAAACATCTAACAAGAGATTAGTCCAGCAAACATCTAACAAGAGATTAGTTCAGTAAACATCTAACAAGAGATTAGTTCAGCTAACATCTAACAAGAGATTAGTCCAGCTAACATCCAACAAGAGATTAGTCCAGCTAACATCTAACAAGAGATTAGTTCAGTAAACATCTACAAGAGATTAGTCCAGCTAACATCCAACAAGAGATTAGTCCAGCTAACATCTAACAAGAGATTAGTCCAGTAAACATCTAACAAGAGATTAGTCCAGCTAACATCCAACAAGAGATTAGTCCAGCTAACATCTAACAAGAGATTAGTCCAGCTAACATCCAACAAGAGATTAGTCCAGCTAACATCTACAAGAGATTAGTCCAGCTAACATCTAACAAGAGATTAGTCCAGTAAACATCTAACAAGAGATTAGTCCAGCAAACATCTAACAAGAGATTAGTCCAGCAAACATCTAACAAGAGATTAGTTCAGTAAACATCTAACAAGAGATTAGTTCAGCTAACATCTAACAAGAGATTAGTCCAGCTAACATCTAACAAGAGATTAGTCCAGCTAACATCCAACAAGAGATTAGTCCAGTAAACATCTAACAAGAGATTAGTCCAGCTAACATCTAACAAGAGATTAGTCCAGCTAACATCTAACAAGAGATTAGTCCAGCTAACATCTAACAAGAGATTAGTCCAGCTAACATCCAACAAGAGATTAGTCCAGCTAACATCTAACAAGAGATTAGTCCAGCTAACATCTAACAAGAGATTAGTCCAGCTAACATCCAACAAGAGATTAGTCCAGCTAACATCCAACAAGAGATTAGTCCAGCTAACATCTAACAAGAGATTAGTCCAGCTAACATCTAACAAGAGATTAGTCCAGTAAACATCTAACAAGAGATTAGTCCAGCAAACATCTAACAAGAGATTAGTCCAGCAAACATCTAACAAGAGATTAGTTCAGTAACATCTAACAAGAGATTAGTTCAGCTAACATCTAACAAGGATTAGTCCAGCTAACATCCAACAAGAGATTAGTCCAGCTAACATCTAACAAGAGATTGGTTCAGTAACTCATAACAAGAGATAGTCCAGCTAAAATCTCAACAAGAGATTAGTCAGCTAACATCTAACAAGAGATAGTCCAGTAACATCTAACAAGAGAGTAGTCCCACGAACAGCCAACAAGAGATTAGCCAGCTAACATCTAACAAGAGATTAGTCCAGCTAACATCAACAAGAGATTAGTCCAGCTAACATCTAACAAGAGATTAGTCCAGCTAACATCTAACAAGAGATTAGCCAATAAACATCTAACAAGAGATTAGTCCAGCAAACATCTAACAAGAGATTAGTCAGCAAACATCTAACAGAGATTAGTCAGTAAACATCAACAAGAGATTAGTTCAGTAAACATCTAACAAGAGATTAGTTCAGCTAACATCCAACAAGAGATTAGTTCAGTAAACATCTAACAAGAGATTAGTTCAGTAAACATCTAACAAGAGATTAGTCCAGCTAACATCTAACAAGAGATTAGTCCAGTAAACATCTAACAAGAGATTAGTCCAGTAAACATCTAACAAGAGATTAGTCCAGCTAACATCCAACAAGAGATTAGTCCAGCTAACATCTAACAAGAGATTAGTCCAGCTAACATCCAACAAGAGATTAGTCCAGTAAACATCTAACAAGAGATTAGTCCAGCTAACATCTAACAAGAGATTAGTCCAGCTAACATCTAACAAGAGATTAGTCCAGCTAACATCTAACAAGAGATTAGTCCAGCTAACATCTAACAAGAGATTAGTCCAGCTAACATCTAACAAGAGATTAGTCCAGCTAACATCCAACAAGAGATTAGTCCAGCTAACATCCAACAAGAGATTAGTCCAGCTAACATCTAACAAGAGATTAGTCCAGCTAACATCTAACAAGAGATTAGTCCAGTAAACATCTAACAAGAGATTAGTCCAGCTAACATCTAACAAGAGATTAGTCCAGCTAACATCTAACAAGAGATTAGTTCCAGTAAACATCTAACAAGAGATTAGTTCAGCTAACATCTAACAAGAGTTAGTCCAGCTAACATCTAACAAGAGATTAGTCCAGCTAACATCAACAAGAGATTAGTCCAGTAAACATCTAACAAGAGATATAGTCCAGCTAACATCTAACAAGAGATTAGTCCAGCTAACATCTAAACAAGAGATTAGTCCAGCTAACATCTAACAAGAGATTAGTCCAGCTAACATCCTAACAAGAGATTAGTCCAGCTAACATCTAACAAGAGATTAGTCCAGCTAACATCTCACAAGAGATTAGTCCAGCTAACATCTAACAAGAGAATTAGTACAGCTAACATCTAACAAGAGATTAGTCCAGCTAAACATCTAACAAGAGATTAGTCCAGCAAACATCTAACAAGAGATTAGTCCAGCTAACATCTAACAAGAGATTAGTTCAGTAAACATCTAACAAGAGATTAGTTCAGCTAACATCTAACAAGAGATTAGTCCAGCTAACATCTAACAAGAGATTAGTCCAGCTAACATCTAACAAGAAGTTAGTCCAGCTAACATCTAACAAGAGATTAGTCCAGCTAACATCTAACAAGAGATTAGTTCAGTAAACATCTAACAAGAGATTAGTTCAGTAAACATCTAACAAGAGATTAGTTCAGTAAACATCTAACAAGAGATTAGTTCAGTAAACATCCAACAAGAGATTAGTCCAGCTAACATCTAACAAGAGATTAGTCCAGCTAACATCTAACAAGAGATTAGTTCAGCTAACATCTAACAAGAGATTAGTCCAGCTAACATCTAACAAGAGATTAGTCCAGCTAACATCTAACAAGAGATTAGTCCAGCTAACATCTAACAAGAGATTAGTCCAGCTAACATCCAACAAGAGATTAGTCCAGCTAACATCCAACAAGAGATTAGTTCAGCTAACATCCAACAAGAGATTAGTCCAGCTAACATCTAACAAGAGGTTCATTCAGCTAACATCTAACAAGAGGTTAGTTCAGCTAACATCCAACAAGAGATTAGTTCAGCTAACATCTAACAAGAGGTTAGTTCAGCTAACATCTAACAAGAGATTAGTCCAGCTAACATCTAACAAGAGATTAGTTCAGTAAACATCTAACAAGAGATTAGTTCAGCTAACATCTAACAAGAGGTTAGTTCAGCTAACATCCAACAAGAGATTAGTTCAGCTAACATCCAACAAGAGATTAGTTCAGCTAACATCTAACAAGAGGTTAGTTCAGCTAACATCTAACAAGAGATTGGTCCAGCTAACATCTAACAAGAGATTAGTCCAGTAAACATCTAACAAGAGATTAGTCCAGCTAACATCTAACAAGAGGTTAGTTCAGCTAACATCCAACAAGAGATTAGTTCAGCTAACATCTAACAAGAGTTAGTTCAGCTAACCATCTAACAGAGATTGTCCAGCTAACATCTAACAAGAAGATTAGTTCAGTAAACATCTAACAAGAGATTAGTTCAGCTAACATCTAACAAGAGGTTAGTTCAGCTAACATCTAACAAGAGATTAGTTCAGCTAACATCTAACAAGAGATTAGTTCAGCTAACATCTAACAAGAGATTAGTTCAGCTAACATCTAACAAGAGATTAGTCCAGCTAACATCTAACAAGAGATTAGTCCAGTAAACATCTAACAAGAGATTAGTCCAGCTAACATCTAACAAGAGATTAGTCCAGCTAACATCTAACAAGAGATTAGTCCAGCTAACATCTAACAAGAGATTAGTTCAGCTAACATCTAACAAGAGATTAGTTCAGCTAACATCTAACAAGAGATTAGTCCAGCTAACATCTAACAAGAGATTAGTCCAGCTAACATCTAACAAGAGATTAGTCCAGCTAACATCTAACAAGAGATTAGTCCAGCTAACATCTAACAAGAGATTAGTCCAGCTAACATCTAACAAGAGATTAGTCCAGTAAACATCTAACAAGAGATTAGTTCAGTAAACATCTAACAAGAGATTAGTTCAGCTAACATCTAACAAGAGATTAGTCCAGTAAACATCTAACAAGAGATTAGTCCAGCTAACATCTAACAAGAGATTAGTCCAGCTAACATCTAACAAGAGATTAGTCCAGCTAACATCTAACAAGAGATTAGTCCAGCTAACATCTAACAAGAGATTAGTCCAGTAAACATCTAACAAGAGATTAGTCCAGCTAACATCTAACAAGAGATTAGTCCAGTAAACATCTAACAAGAGATTAGTAAAGCTAACATCTAACAAGAGATTAGTCCAGCTAACATCTAACAAGAGATTAGTCCAGCTAACATCTAACAAGAGATTAGTCCAGCTAACATCTAACAAGAGATTAGTCCAGCTAACATCTAACAAGAGATTAGTTCAGTAAACATCTAACAAGAGATTAGTCCAGCTAACATCTAACAAGAGATTAGTCCAGTAAACATCTAACAAGAGATTAGTCCAGCTAACATCTAACAAGAGATTAGTCCAGCTAACATCTAACAAGAGATTAGTCCAGCTAACATCTAACAAGAGATTAGTCCAGCTAACATCTAACAAGAGATTAGTCCAGCTAACATCTAACAAGAGATTAGTCCAGCTAACATCTAACAAGAGGTTAGTCCAGTAAACATCTAACAAGAGATTAGTCCAGCTAACATCTAACAAGAGATTAGTCCAGTAAACATCTAACAAGAGATTAGTCCAGCTAACATCTAACAAGAGATTAGTCCAGTAAACATCTAACAAGAGATTAGTTCAGTAAACATCTAACAAGAGATTAGTCCAGTAAACATCTAACAAGAGATTAGTTCAGCTAACATCTAACAAGAGATTAGTCAGTAACATCTAACAAGAGATTAGTTCAGCTAACATCTAACAAGAGATTAGTCCAGTAAACATCTAACAAGAGATTAGTCCAGTAAACATCTAACAAGAGATTAGTCCAGTAAACATCTAACAAGAGATTAGTCCAGCTAACATCTAACAAGAGATTAGTCCAGTAAACATCTAACAAGAGATTAGTCCAGTAAACATCTAACAAGAGATTAGTCCAGTAAACATCTAACAAGAGATTAGTCCAGCTAACATCTAACAAGAGATTAGTCCAGTAAACATCTAACAAGAGATTAGTTCAGCTAACATCTAACAAGAGATTAGTCCAGTAAACATCTAACAAGAGATTAGTCCAGTAACATCTAACAAGAGATTAGTCCAGTAAACATCTAACAAGAGATTAGTCCAGCTAACATCTAACAAGAGATTAGTCCAGTAACATCTAACAAGAGATTAGTCCAGTAAACATCTAACAAGAGATTAGTCCAGCTAACATCTAACAAGAGATTAGTCCAGTAACATCTAACAAGAGATTAGTCCAGCTAACATCTAACAAGAGATTAGTCCAGTAAACATCTAACAAGAGATTAGTTCAGTAACATCTAACAAGAGATTAGTTCAGCTAACATCTAACAAGAGATTAGTTCAGTAAACATCTAACAAGAGATTAGTTCAGTAACATCTAACAAGAGATTAGTTCAGCTAACATCTAACAAGAGATTAGTCCAGTAAACATCTAACAAGAGATTAGTTCAGTAAACATCTAACAAGAGATTAGTCCAGTAACATCTAACAAGAGATTAGTCCAGCTAACATCTAACAAGAGATTAGTCCAGTAAACATCTAACAAGAGATTAGTCCAGTAACATCTAACAAGAGATTAGTCCAGCTAACATCTAACAAGAGATTAGTCCAGCTAACATCTAACAAGAGATTAGTCCAGCTAAACATCTAACAAGAGATTAGTTCAGCTAACATCTAACAAGAGATTAGTCCAGCTAACATCTAACAAGAGATTAGTCCAGTAAACATCTAACAAGAGATTAGTCCAGCTAACATCTAACAAGAGATTAGTCCAGCTAACATCTAACAAGAGATTAGTCCAGTAAACATCTAACAAGAGATTAGTTCAGTTAACATCTAACAAGAGATTAGTTCAGTAAACATCTAACAAGAGATTAGTCCAGTAAACATCTAACAAGAGATTAGTTCAGTAAACATCTAACAAGAGATTAGTTCAGCTAACATCTAACAAGAGATTAGTCCAGTAAACATCTAACAAGAGATTAGTCCAGCTAACATCTAACAAGAGATTAGTCCAGCTAACATCTAACAAGAGATTTATCCAGCTAACATCTAACAAGAGATTAGTCCAGCTAACATCTAACAAGAGATTAGTCCAGCTAACATCTAACAAGAGATTAGTCCAGCTAACATCTAACAAGAGATTAGTCCAGCTAACATCTAACAAGAGATTAGTCCAGTAAACATCTAACAAGAGATTAGTCCAGCTAACATCTAACAAGAGATTAGTCCAGCTAACATCTAACAAGAGATTAGTCCAGCTAACATCTAACAAGAGATTAGTCCAGCTAACATCTAACAAGAGGTTAGTCCAGTAAACATCTAACAAGAGGTTAGTCCAGTAAACATCTAACAAGAGGTTAGTCCAGCTAACATCTAACAAGAGATTAGTCCAGTAAACATCTAACAAGAGATTAGTCCAGCTAACATCTAACAAGAGGTTAGTTCAGCTAACATCCAACAAGAGATTAGTCCAGCTAACATCTAACAAGAGGTTAATTCAGCTAACATCTAACAAGAGGTTAGTTCAGCTAACATCCAACAAGAGATTAGTTCAGCTAACATCTAACAAGAGGTTAGTTCAGCTAACATCTAACAAGAGATTGGTCCAGCTAACATCTAACAAGACATTAGTCCAGTAAACATCTAACAAGAGATTAGTTCAGCTAACATCTAACAAGAGGTTAGTTCAGCTAACATCCAACAAGAGATTAGTTCAGCTAACATCCAACAAGAGATTAGTTCAGCTAACATCTAACAAGAGGTTAGTTCAGCTAACATCTAACAAGAGATTGGTCCAGCTAACATCTAACAAGAGATTAGTCCAGTAAACATCTAACAAGAGATTAGTCCAGCTAACATCTAACAAGAGGTTAGTTCAGCTAACATCCAACAAGAGATTAGTTCAGCTAACATCTAACAAGAGGTTAGTTCAGCTAACATCTAACAAGAGATTGGTCCAGCTAACATCTAACAAGAGATTAGTTCAGTAAACATCTAACAAGAGATTAGTTCAGCTAACATCTAACAAGAGGTTAGTTCAGCTAACATCCAACAAGAGATTAGTTCAGCTAACATCCAACAAGAGATTAGTTCAGCTAACATCTAACAAGAGGTTAGTTCAGCTAACATCTAACAAGAGATTGGTCCAGCTAACATCTAACAAGAGATTAGTCCAGTAAACATCTAACAAGAGATTAATCCAGCTAACATCTAACAAGAGGTTAGTTCAGCTAACATCCAACAAGAGATTAGTTCAGCTAACATCTAACAATAGGTTAGTTCAGCTAACATCTAACAAGAGATTAGTTCAGCTAACATCTAACAAGAGATTAGTCCAGCTAACATCTAACAAGAGATTAGTCCAGCTAACATCTAACAAGAGATTAGTCCAGCTAACATCTAACAAGAGATTAGTCCAGCTAACATCTAACAAGAGATTAGTCCAGCTAACATCTAACAAGAGGTTAGTCCAGTAAACATCTAACAAGAGATTAGTTCAGTAAACATCTAACAAGAGATTAGTTCAGCTAACATCTAACAAGAGATTAATCCAGTAAACATCCAACAAGAGATTAGTCCAGCTAACATCTAACAAGAGATTAGTCCAGCTAACATCTAACAAGAGATTAGTCCAGCTAACATCTAACAAGAGATTAGTCCAGCTAACATCTAACAAGAGGTTAGTCCAGTAAACATCTAACAAGAGATTAGTCCAGCTAACATCTAACAAGAGATTAGTCCAGTAAACATCTAACAAGAGATTAGTAAAGCTAACATCTAACAAGAGATTAGTCCAGCTAACATCTAACAAGAGATTAGTCCAGCTAACATCTAACAAGAGATTAGTCCAGCTAACATCTAACAAGAGATTAGTCCAGCTAACATCTAACAAGAGATTAGTTCAGTAAACATCTAACAAGAGATTAGTCCAGCTAACATCTAACAAGAGATTAGTCCAGTAAACATCTAACAAGAGATTAGTCCAGCTAACATCTAACAAGAGATTAGTCCAGCTAACATCTAACAAGAGATTAGTCCAGCTAACATCTAACAAGAGATTAGTCCAGCTAACATCTACCAAGAGATTATTCCAGCTAACATCTAACAAGAGATTAGTCCAGCTAACATCTAACAAGAGGTTAGTCCAGTAAACATCTAACAAGAGGTTAGTCCAGCTAACATCTAACAAGAGGTTAGTCCAGTAAACATCTAACAAGAGATTAGTCCAGCTAACATCTAACAAGAGATTAGTCCAGTAAACATCTAACAAGAGATTAGTTCAGTAAACATCTAACAAGAGATTAGTTCAGTAAACATCTAACAAGAGATTAGTTCAGTAAACATCTAACAAGAGATTAGTTCAGTAAACATCTAACAAGAGATTAGTTCAGCTAACATCTAACAAGAGATTAGTCCAGTAAACATCTAATAAGAGATTAGTTCAGTAAACATCTAAACAAGAGGTTTTAGTCCAGGTAAACATCTAACAAGAGGTTAGTCAGCTAACATCTAACAAGAGATTAGTCCAGTAAACATCTAACAAGAGATTAGTGCCAGTAAACATCTAACAAGAGATTAGTCCAGTAAACATCTAACAAGAGATTAGTCCAGCTAACATCTAACAAGAGATTAGTCCAGTAAACATACTAACAAGAGATTAGTTTCAGCTAACATCTAACAAGAGATTAGTCCAGTAACATCTAACAAAAGATTAGTCCAGGTAAACATCTAACAAGAGGTAGTCTAGTAAACATCTAACAAGAGATTAGTCCAGCTAACATCTAACAAGAGATTAGTCCAGTAAACATCTAACAAGAGGTTAGTCCAGTAAACATCTAACAAGAGGTTAGTCCAGCTAACATCTAACAAGAGGTTAGTCCAGTAAACATCTAACAAGAGATTAGTCCAGCTAACATCTAACAAGAGATTAGTCCAGTAAACATCTAACAAGAGATTAGTTCAGTAAACATCTAACAAGAGATTAGTTCAGTAAACATCTAACAAGAGATTAGTTCAGTAAACATCTAACAAGAGATTAGTTCAGTAAACATCTAACAAGAGATTAGTTCAGCTAACATCTAACAAGAGATTAGTCCAGTAAACATCTAATAAGAGATTAGTTCAGTAAACATCTAACAAGAGGTTAGTCCAGTAAACATCTAACAAGAGGTTAGTCCAGCTAACATCTAACAAGAGATTAGTCCAGTAAACATCTAACAAGAGATTAGTCCAGTAAACATCTAACAAGAGATTAGTCCAGTAAACATCTAACAAGAGATTAGTCCAGCTAACATCTAACAAGAGATTAGTCCAGTAAACATCTAACAAGAGATTAGTTCAGCTAACATCTAACAAGAGATTAGTCCAGTAAACATCTAACAAGAGATTAGTCCAGTAAACATCTAACAAGAGGTTAGTCCAGTAAACATCTAACAAGAGATTAGTCCAGCTAACATCTAACAAGAGATTAGTCCAGTAAACATCTAACAAGAGATTAGTTCAGTTAACATCTAACAAGAGATTAGTTCAGTAAACATCTAACAAGAGATTAGTCCAGTAAACATCTAACAAGAGATTAGTTCAGTAAACATCTAACAAGAGATTAGTTCAGCTAACATCTAACAAGAGATTAGTCCAGTAAACATCTAACAAGAGATTAGTCCAGCTAACATCTAACAAGAGATTAGTCCAGCTAACATCTAACAAGAGATTAGTCCAGCTAACATCTAACAAGAGATTAGTCCAGCTAACATCTAACAAGAGATTAGTCCAGCTAACATCTAACAAGAGATTAGTCCAGCTAACATCTAACAAGAGATTAGTCCAGCTAACATCTAACAAGAGATTAGTCCAGTAAACATCTAACAAGAGATTAGTCCAGCTAACATCTAACAAGAGATTAGTCCAGCTAACATCTAACAAGAGATTAGTCCAGCTAACATCTAACAAGAGATTAGTCCAGCTAACATCTAACAAGAGGTTAGTCCAGTAAACATCTAACAAGAGGTTAGTCCAGTAAACATCTAACAAGAGGTTAGTCCAGCTAACATCTAACAAGAGATTAGTCCAGTAAACATCTAACAAGAGATTAGTCCAGCTAACATCTAACAAGAGATTAGTCCAGTAAACATCTAACAAGAGATTAGTCCAGTAAACATCTAACAAGAGATTAGTTCAGTAAACATCTAACAAGAGATTAGTCCAGTAAACATCTAACAAGAGATTAGTTCAGTAAACATCTAACAAGAGATTAGTTCAGCTAACATCTAACAAGAGATTAGTCCAGTAAACATCTAACAAGAGATTAGTCCAGTAAACATCTAACAAGAGATTAGTCCAGCTAACATCTAACAAGAGATTAGTCCAGCTAACATCTAACAAGAGATTAGTCCAGCTAACATCTAACAAGAGATTAGTCCAGCTAACATCTAACAAGAGATTAGTCCAGCTAACATCTAACAAGAGATTAGTCCAGCTAACATCTAACAAGAGATTAGTCCAGCTAACATCTAACAAGAGATTAGTCCAGCTAACATCTAACAAGAGATTAGTCCAGCTAACATCTAACAAGAGATTAGTCCAGCTAACATCTAACAAGAGATTAGTCCAGCTAACATCTAACAAGAGATTAGTCCAGCTAACATCTAACAAGAGATTAGTCCAGTAAACATCTAACAAGAGATTAGTCCAGTAAACATCTAACAAGAGATTAGTCCAGCTAACATCTAACAAGAGATTAGTCCGGCTAACATCTAACAAGAGATTAGTCCAGCTAACATCTAACAAGAGATTAGTCCAGCTAACATCTATCTAACAAGAGATTAGTCCAGCTAACATCTAACAAGGAGATTAGTCCAGTAAACATCTAACAGAGATTAGTCCAGCTAACATCTAACAAGAGATCTAGTCCAGCTAACATCTAACAAGAGATTAGTCCAGCTAACATCTAACAAGAGATTAGTCCAGCTAACATCTAACAAGAGATTAGTTCCAGCTAACATCTAACAAGAGATTAGTTCAGGCTAAACATCTAACAAGAGATTAGTCCAGCTAACATCTAACAAGAGATTAGTCCTAGCTAACATCTAACAAGAGATTAGTCCAGCTAACATTCTAACAAGAGATTAGTCCAGCAACATTCTAACAAGAGATTAGTCCGGCTAACATCTAACAAGAGATTAGTTCCAGCTAACATCTAACAAGAGATTAGTCCCGCTAACACATCTAACAAGAGATTAGTCCAGTAACATCTAACAAGAGATTCGTCCGAGCTAACATCTAACAAGAGATTAGTCCAGCTAACATCTAACAAGAGATTAGTCCAGCTAATACATACTAACAACGAGCATATAGTTCCAGTCAAACATCTAACAAGAGATTAGTCCAGCTTACATCTAACAACCTGCAGATTAGTTCCAGCTAACATCTAACAAGAGATTACGTACCGCGCTAAACATCTAACAAGAGATTAGTTCCATCATAACATCTAACAAGAGATTAGTTCCAGCTAAACATTCTAACAAGAGATTAGTCCACGTAAACATCTAACACGATAGTAGTCAGATTTAAGTAGATTAGTTCAGGCTAACATCTACCAAGAGATTATACCAGCTAACATACCTAACAAGAGATTGTTAGTTCCACGCATAACATCCTAACAAGAGAATTATGTCACGCAGCTAACATCTACAAGAGAATTTAGTCCCAGCTAATCTATCTAACAAGAGATTAGTCCAGCTAACATCTAACAAGAGATTAGTCCAGCTAAACATCTAACAAGAGATTAGTCCAGCTAACATCTAACAAGAGATTAGTCCAGCTAACATTAACAAGAGATTAGTCCAGCTAACATCTAACAAGAGATTAGTCCAGCTAACATCTAACAAGAGATTAGTCCAGCTAACATCTAACAAGAGATTAGTCCAGCTAACATCTAACAAGAGATTAGTCCAGCTAACATCTAACAAGAGATTAGTCCAGCTAACATCTAACAAGAGATTAGTCCAGCTAACATCTAACAAGAGATTAGTCCAGCTAACATCTAACAAGAGATTAGTCAGTAACATCTAACAAGAGATTAGTCAGCTAACATCTAACAAGAGATTAGTTCAGCTAAACATCTAACAAGAGATTAGTCCAGCTAACATCTAACAAGAGATTAGTCCAGCTAACATCTAACAAGAGATTAGTCCAGTAACATCTAACAAGAGATTAGTCCAGCTAACATCTAACAAGAGATTAGTCAAGCTAACATCTAACAAGAGATTAGTCCAGCTAACATCTAACAAGAGATTAGTCCAGCAACATCTAACAAGAGATTAGTTCCAGCTAACATCTAACAAGAGATTAGTCCAGCTAACATCTAACAAGAGATTAGTCCAGCTAACATCTAACAAGAGATTAGTCCAGCTAACATCTAACAAGAGATTAGTCCAGCTAACATCTAACAAGAGATTAGTCCAGCTAACATCTAACAAGAGATTAGTCCAGCTAACATCTAACAAGAGATTAGTCCAGCTAACATCCAACAAGAGATTAGTCCGGCTCACATCTAACAAGAGATTAGTCCAGCTAACATCTAACAAGAGATTAGTCCGGCTAACATCTAACAAGAGATTAGTCCAGCTAACATCTAACAAGAGATTAGTCCAGCTAACATCTAACAAGAGATTAGTCCAGCTAACATCTAACAAGAGATTAGTTCAGCAAACATCTAACAAGAGATTAGTCCGGCTGACATCTAACAAGAGATTAGTCAGCTAACATCTAACAAGAGATTAGTCCAGCTAAACATCTAACAAGAGATTAGTCCAGCTAACATCTAACAAGAGATTAGTCCGGCTAACATCTAACAAGAGATTAGTTCAGCAAACATCTAACAAGAGATTAGTCCGGCTGACATCTAACAAGAGATTAGTCCAGCTAACATCTAACAAGAGATTAGTCCGGCTAACATCTAACAAGAGATTAGTCCAGCTAACATCTAACAAGAGATTAGTCCAGCTAACATCTAACAAGAGATTAGTCCAGTAAACATCTAACAAGAGATTAGTCCAGCTAACATCTAACAAGAGATTAGTCCAGCTAACATCTAACAAGAGATTAGTTCAGCTAACATCTAACAAGAGATTAGTCCAGCTAACATCTAACAAGAGATTAGTCCAGCTAACATCTAACAAGAGATTAGTCCAGCTAACATCTAACAAGAGATTAGTACAGTAAACATCTAACAAGAGATTAGTCCGGCTAAACATCTAACAAGAGATTAGTCCAGCTAAACATCTAACAAGAGATTAGTCAGCTAACATCTAACAAGAGATTAGTCCAGCTAACATCTAACAAGAGATTAGTTCAGCTAACATCTAACAAGAGATTAGTTCAGCTAACATCTAACAAGAGATTAGTCCAGCTAACATCTAACAAAGAGATTAGTCCAGCTAACATCTAACAAGAGATTAGTCCAGCTAACATCTAACAAGAGATTAGTACAGTAAACATCTAACAAGAGATTAGTCCGGCTAACATCTAACAAGAGATTAGTCAGCTAACATCTAACAAGAGATTAGTTCCAGCTAACATCTAACAAGAGATTAGTCCAGTAAACATCTAACAAGAGATTAGTCCAGCTAACATCTAACAAGAGATTAGTCCAGCTAACATCTAACAAGAGATTAGTTCAGCTAACATCTAACAAGAGATTAGTCCAGCTAACATCTAACAAGAGATTAGTCCAGCTAACATCTAACAAGAGATTATTCCAGCTAACATCTAACAAGAGATTAGTCCGGCTAACATCTAACAAGAGATTAGTCCAGCTAACATCTAACAAGAGATTAGTACAGTAAACATCTAACAAGAGATTAGTCCAGCTAACATCTAACAAGAGATTAGTACAGTAAACATCTAACAAGAGATTAGTCCAGCTAACATCTAACAAGAGATTAGTACAGTAAACATCTAACAAGAGATTAGTCCAGCTAACATCTAACAAGAGATTAGTCCAGCTAACATCTAACAAGAGATTAGTACAGTAAACATCTAACAAGAGATTAGTCCGGCTAACATCTAACAAGAGATTAGTCCAGCTAACATCTAACAAGAGATTAGTTCAGCTAACATCTAACAAGAGATTAGTCCAGCTAACATCTAACAAGAGATTATTCCAGCTAACATCTAACAAGAGATTAGTCCAGCTAACATCTAACAAGAGATTAGTTCAGCTAACATCTAACAAGAGATTAGTCCAGCTAACATCTAACAAGAGATTAGTCCAGCTAACATCTAACAAGAGATTATTCCAGCTAAAATCTAACAAGAGATTAGTCCAGCTAACATCTAACAAGAGATTAGTTCAGCTAACATCTAACAAGAGATTAGTCCAGCTAAACATCTAACAAGAGATTAGTCCAGCTAACATCTAACAAGAGATTAGTTCCGGCTAACATCTAACAAGAGATTAGTCCCAGCTAACATCTAACAAGAGCTTAGATCACAGTACAACATCTAACAAGAGATTAGTCCAGCTAACATCTAACAAGAGATTAGTACAGTAACACTATAACAAGAGATTAGTCAGCTAACACTCTAACAACAGAGATTAGTACAGTAAACATCTAACAAGAGATTTAGTCCAGCTTAACATTCAACAAGAGATTAGTCCAGCTAACATCTAACAACGAGATAGTACAGTAAACATCTAACAAGAGATTAGTCCGGCTAACATCTAACAAGAGATTAGTCCAGTAAATCTAACAAGAGATTAGTCAGCTAACATCTAACAAGAAGATTAGTTCAGCTAACATCTAACAAGAGATTAGTCCAGCTAACATCCTAACAAGAGATTAGTACAGTAAACATCTAACAAGAGATAGTCGGCAACATCTAACAAGAGATTAGTCCAGCTAACATCTAACAAGAGATTAGTCCAGTCTACATCTAACAATGAGATTAGTTCAGCTAACATCTAACAAGAGATTAGTTCAGCTAACATCTAACAAGAGATTAGTCCAGCTAACATCTAACAAGAGATTATTCCAGCTAAAACTAACAAGAGATTACGTCAGCTACATCTAACAAGAGATTAGTTCAGCTAACATCTAACAAGAGATTAGTCCAGTAACATCTAACAAGAGATTAGTCCCAGCATAACATCTAACAAGAGATTATTCAGTACATACTAACAAGAGATTAGTCCAGCTAACATCTAACAAGAGATTAGTCCAGCTAACATCTAACAAGAGATTAGTCCAGCTAACACTTCTAAGGCATAGGGAAGCTGCTGGTCCAATGGCATCCTAGACGCGCCTGTTTAAACAAAAATAAACACCTCAACTGAGATAGTGCGCCAATGATTTAGCAGAATCTAGAAAGGATGAATAAATACCAGCAGACCTGATAGAAGGATCTCTGGTGAAGCTGCCAGAGAAAGGGGACCTCCAGAAGTGTGGCAGTTGTAGAGGAATAATGTTACTGTCAGTCGCTGGATAGATATCCACAGGACCATTCTGTAGAGATTGTTACATACCATTGACAAACTGCTATCTGGAGAGATTGCGGGATAACATTGACAAACTGCTATCTGGAGAGATAGATATGGTGGCATTCGTGGAGACAACATGAGAATGGTGGCTCTAGATATGGTGGCATACGTGGACACAGCATGAGAATGGTGGCTCTAGATATTGTGGCATACGTGGAGACAACATGAGAATGGTGGCTCTAGATATGGCATACGTGGAGACAACATGAGAATGGTGGCTCTAGATATTGTGGCATACGTGGAGACAACATGAGAATGGTGGCTCTAGATATTGTGGCATACGTGGAGACAACATGAGAACGGTGGCTCTAGATATGGAATACGTGGAGACAACATGAGAACGGTATACAGAAATATTGTTCATGTTATAACTAGACATACCTCTGTGTGGAATCCACCGGGGACCAGAATTAGAAGAAAACCTAGACACACGGACAAGTGAAGTAGAGGCAAATAGAGGAGGACCTAGACACACGGGCAAGTGAAGTAGAGACAGAAATAGAGGACAACCAAGACACACGGGCAAGTGAAGTAGAGACAGAAATAGAGGAGGACCTAGACACACGGACAAGTGAAGTAGAGACAGAAATAGAGGAGGACCTAGGACACACGGACAAGTGAAGTAGACACAGAAATAGAGGAAGACCTAGACACACGGACAAGTGAAAGTAGAGACAAGAAATGTGCGGGATGGCATGGACGCAGCTGAACGGGAGAGCTAATGATAGAAAGGCCTTGAGTCAGTTGGTTGATGACCTATGATCCAATGAGGGAATAAAGCACAGAAACAGAAGAAAGTGGGAGCGGCTGCTTGCTGCTTACCTCGCCGAGACACTGGGAGACTCCCATGTGGTAGTCCCAGACAGAGATCTCCAGCAGACAGTCGTGTATGTCAGACGCCTTGATGCCACAGAAAGTAAAGGTCTGCTTCCATATTGGATCCACGGAATTCTCCACAATTTTAGTTCGCCGCTTGCTCTTCTCACTGAAATGTCAGAAGGAGAATATTCAACCCGTTACATTGAGATAGGTCTCACACCAACCCGTTACATTGAGATAGGTCTCATATCAACCCGTTACATTGAGATAGAACTCATATCAACCTATTACATTGAGATACAACTCATATGAACACGTTACATTGAGATAGAACTCATGTCAACCCGTTACATTGAGATAGAACTCATATCAACCCGTTACATTGAGATAGAACTCATATCAACCCGTTACATTGAGATAGGTCTCACATCAACCCGTTAGATTGAGATAAGTCTCATATCAATCCGTTACATTGAAATAGAACTCATATCAATCCGTTACATTGAGATAGAACTCATATCAACCCGTTACATTGAGATAAGTCTCATATCAACCCGTTACATTGAGATAGGTCTCATATCAACCCGTTACATTGGTATAGGTCTCATATCAACCCGTTACATTGAGATAAGTCTCATATCAACCCGTTACATTGAGATAAGTCTCATATCAACCCGTTACATTGATATAGGTCTCATATCAACCCGTTACATTGAGATAGGACTCATATCAACGCGTTACATTGAGATAGAACTCATATCAACCCGTTACATTGAGATAGAACTCATATCAACCCGTTACATTGAGATAGATCTCATATCAACCCGTTACATTGAGATAAGTCTCATATCAACCCGTTACATTGAGATAAGTCTCATATCAACCCGTTACATTTATATAGGTCTCATATCAACCCGTTACATTGAGATAAGTCTCATATCAACCCGTTACATTGAGATAAGTCTCATATCAACCCGGTACATTGAGATAAGTCTCATATCAACCCGTTACATTGATATAGGTCTCATATCAACCCGTTATATTGATATAGGTCTCATATCAACCCGTTACATTGAGATAGGTCTCATATCAACCCGTTACATTGAGATAAGTCTCATATCAACTCGTTACATTGATATAGGTCTCAAATAAACCCGTTACATTGAGATAGGTCTCATATAAACTCGTTACATTGATATAGGTCTCAAATAAACCCGTTACATTGAGATAGGTCTCATATCAACCCGTTACATTGAGATAGGTCTCATATCAACCCGTTACATTGAGATAGGTCTCATATCAACCCGTTACATTGAGATAGGTCTTGTAACAAAGCAGGACCAACGAGATCTCTTGGTTGAATATAAGCTTTATTTCAAATTGATGGCGACTACATGATATTATCACAATTCTGTACCGATGGCGACTTCTCTTTCTTAGTCCCAGATGTTGACTGCCCCCTAACAACAAACTACGTCACGACTTGAGCATCTTTCTTCCCATTCCATCCTGATGCTCAAGCGTGCTGTAGCTTTGCCCACCTAACATACTCATTCTGCTACACCTTCCTATGTTTCAGAAAGACTTTTTCCCTTTAAAAAGTCTTTACTCCCAATCCCCCTATTCTATTCCCTCTCTTTCCTTACTTCCCATAACTCCTCTAATCTTCCCCAAACCAACTTTATTTTAAGTAAAACAATCTATTCTTAACTCTTTCCTCTGCCATATAGTAAACCACTATACATTTCTTGTTCGTTTTTGGCTCTTCAAAGTTCCTGTACAAAATATATATATCATAAGAACAGCTCGTATAATCGTTATCGTACACTTGACATTATGAAATTCCTCACTCTTTCACAACACAGGATAGACAGAAAACAATGTAGTTAGAAAAAGTAAAGAAGGGGTGCGCACCCAGTGAAAAGCATAAAGAACGAATAGTCAACACAATCACATTTACATAAAGGAATGAATAGTCAACACAATCACATTTACCTCTCTTGCCAACAAAAAAAATTTTGTAAAAAATTTTTTAAAATACATCTTATGAAATACATCTTTGTTCCCTATAAATCAAGTTGATATAAGTTTTCTCAACATTTATATATTCAACATTTATATTGCCATCCACAATCTTGTCTATATTTCCGTTATCTCATCTTTGACCACGAGCCAATGTTCATATTCCATGAACATTTTTAATTTAATTAACGCTGATTTTTCACAGCTCCTATATCTTGCCCCCTCACATCCCATGATCTGCTTCCTTGTCTACCTATATATACCCCAGCTTATATGCTGCCATTCACAGTCTTTCCCCCCCCCCCCCTTCTCTTTTTTTTTTCATATACCCAACCTTATATCTTCATATAATGCTGACTTTAATGCAGCTCCTATTTTACTTTCTCATAGCCATCCCCGATCTATGCTTCTAATATTTCATATCCATAAGAACCTCTTCATGCCGATTATCACAGCCACATAATATTCACAAAGAGAATGTGTCTCTCTATTAGCCCTCAGTAGTTTTATTAACTCTTTTCTGAACGAAGGGTCTTAAATAAAGCCCCATGTATTTTCTTTATTCTAGCCAACACCATAACTATTTAAAAATTAAACTTACTTAATTAAATTTGTAACATATTTACTAACAAGGTAACCTAATACACTAAACAACTTATTTAAATTATGAGTGAAGCGAAATAAAATCAAAACAGGACATCATACCCCCCAAGTAGTTTTTTACACAAATTTATGTTTCCCCTCATATTAATTAAAGATATCAACTCATTCAAAGAAAAACACATTTTAAAATAATATAACATGCATCTTATCAAATCAGAAGAAAATATTCTAGTATTACCTAACACTACTGGTCTCTTTTACGGACCAATAGTTTGTACGCAAAAGTCTAAGAACACAATAATCCTATTCTAAAATCAAATAATAACAATCATTTTACAGGACCAAATCAAGCAAAAAAAACATATTATATATGAGGCATTAAAACTCAGATTCAATAAAACAACTGTCTTCTCGCTAAAGAGAAGGTTTTCAAAAAAATATAATTCTCTTAGAATTAACTACGTAAAGTGACCCATCAACATTGGCCTCCTATACGAACCAATGTAACACATATCTATTCATACAAGTCATTCCACTATTTTTATAACCGAGAAAACAAAACACTCACTGCCAAGTATATATATCTGTTACCTACAGACCAATTTCTAACTTAAAACAATATCTGTTCTTTCCATAAAAGTCTTTAGCTAACAATGAGCGTACTATCTACCAATAGAACCTGTGGTTCGACACACCAATTGTTTCCCCTTCATTTGTAGCAACTTCTTAATCATTACCATTAACCACGGTATTTCTAGCACCAATAAAAACTTGTCTATTTATTATAGAGTACATCTACCTGCTGTACCATTGACTACCTTATCTATCTAAGAAAACTCAAGAAGTTGAAACATAAAATCGACCAGCAATTCCATCACAGAGATAAAAAAATATATACCTCACTCGAATTTACTTCTATATTAGTTATCTTAATGCTTAACTACTCCTCAAGACCATTTATGAAAAGTATCAATAGAAGCCTTTTCCATTTCCACTGTCTCATATACTTCATCAAGTATCTCTTTCCTTTTTAAATCATGAAACTTATATCTTGCTATCTGCAGTATTTTCTATCCATTTACTTCTTACGTTTCCACTTCTTCAATAACTCCAAGTTTCTTTGAATAAGTGCTATCTCCACATCAATATCTTCTTCTTCGTATAACTTATTAGTTTCTTCCATACTACTATTTGATTCTGACTTTTCATCCATTTCCTCTTCTTCATCTGTATGTCTCTCGCTAGCAGCCGCTAATTTCTTCCGTTCAATATCCCATCTAATTTGTCTATCATTCTTTCTTAAGGACCTTTCTAGTAGAGGCATATCTTCACCGCTTGTTGAATAATCTCTAATTCTTCTCTGTCTTTTTACTTCTCTTTCTCTTTGTTTATCCATTCTTCTTTTCGTTGCTTGTCTAGTATTCTTAAATGGAGCACCTATTTCCTCTTCCATAGATTCTATACTATCATAATGACTCTCATTCACATTTTCTTCTTCTATCGTTTTCGGTATTGTCTGTTCTTGAGTATCACTGCAAACTGGAGTTGTTATTAACTGATTTTGTGCTGGATCTTTTCCAAAACCTGGGGTTATTGTAGCTCCCCTGACGACTTGTTCATCTAAGTATCCGGTGTCTGAATAATAATTATTATTATAATTATTATTTCCTTTCTCATCATCATCTCTTCTTAAGTGTTCCACGTGTGCCCTTGCCACATGTCCCGTGATCTGGTTCTTGATACTATACGATACATTTCCTAGCTTTTCCAAAACGTAATAACCTGGGACCCAACGAGCATCAAACTTAGAGTTCCTTCTATGCTTCTTGTAATAAACTCTATCACCTACTTTAAACTCCTGTAATTTTGTATTCACGTTTTTGTACTTTTTCTGTCTTTCTCTAGCTTTAATTATATTATTCTTTAATCTTACGTGTGCTTTATGCATTTCTTGTATGATGGTCTCTTGAAAGTCTTCCCCCATATATTTCCGTCTTGGTTTTAACAGATTATCTATAGGTAGTATTGGTTCTCTCCCGTGTATTAAATAGAATGGTGAAAACCCCGTGCTCTCATTTTGATTTGTGCGAATAGCACTAAGCGCAGGTCCCAAGAATAGATCCCAATCTTTTTCATGTTCATCAACAATCTTTGCTATAATATCGTATAATGTCCTATGTTGTCGTTCGTTCTTAGCATTTGAAGAAGGTCTATAGTATGAGGTCTTTATATGTTTTATATTCAAATCTTTTAATAACTTTTCGAATTTTTTATTTACAAATTCTTTACCATTATCCGTAAGTATACTTTGTGGGCAACTAAATCTTGGTACGAATTCTTGTAAAAAAATATTAATGACAGTATCTGCGCTCTTATCTGGGATTGCATAAACTTCCGGCCAAAGACTGTAGACGTCTACTATATGAATTAAATACACGTTCCCTGACAATGTTCTAGGGTGAGGACCCGATATATCTAAACTAATTTTTTGCATAGGAAACTGAGGAATATCTGTATCTTGTAAGGGACACTTAATTGTTTTCATATTCCTTAATCTGCATCTTTCACGCGTATCTACATATTTACAAGCAGATTTAAATAAGTTCGGCCAATAATATTTACTTGTAAGTGCTTTCACCAATTTATCACGACCGAGATGACCATTCTCATCATGATATGCTTTTAACACTTCATTTTCCAAATGTTTTGGAATATATTTCCTTAGCTGTTCGTTCCTTTCACTCATATAATATAACTGTTCATCCTCTTGCAAAATTAAATAATTCTTCTTATATTTATTCTCCTCCGTTTCTTTTAATTTCTGTTTTATTTGTAAGACTTTTGGATCTAATTCTTGTTCTTCTTTCATATTAAATTGTGCTAAATGTGGGTCTTCTGCTCTAGGTTCAGACTCTTGATCCGATGGTAAACTCTCAAACTCTTCTCTATTTATTATGGCAGAATCTAATATATTTACTTGCCAGTTTCGGTCGTCGATCTCTGGTTCACCTTCATCTTCTGTGTCTCCTGATGACTGTGGATACGGGATCCTAGACAATAAATCAGCACATGTGTTAATCCTACCTGGTATGTATTCAATTTTTGTATTGTATCCCTGTAGATTCAATGCCCACGTCTGTATTTTCCTGTTCTGCACTGGAGCTTCTAACAGAGATTTTAAAGGCATATGGTCAGTTCTAATAACAAAATTTGCGTTATGTAGATAGTAGTTGAGTTTCTGTAGAGCACAATGAATAGCATAAGCCTCCTTCTCGATAGTCGACCATTTTCGCTGCGACCTGCTAAGTTTATGAGATAAAAAATAAATTGGCCTTTCATTTTTAACTCCTGGTATTCCAAATTCTTTTCCTTCATATGGTTGAATCAAACACGCTCCTATAGCATTATCTGAAGCATCTGTATATAGTATTAACTGTTTATTCAAATCTGGATGCGTCAATAGTGGTACCACTGTTAAGCTATTTTTTAAAAACTCGAACGCTTTTTGACACTCATCATCCCACTTAAATCTAGCGTATTTGCCCGTTAAATTAGTAATAGGTTCTGCTATTTTTGAAAACCCTGGGATAAAGCGCCTATAATACCCACAGGTTCCAATAAACGCACGCACTTCTTTTACGTTAGTTGGAGGAGGTAACTCTTTAATAACCTTTATTTTGTCTTGGTCTGGTTTAATTCCGTCTCTATTAATAATATACCCCAAATATTTTGTTTCTGTTTTTAAAAACTCGCATTTACTAAGCTTTAATTTAACATCACGTACTCTTAATCTGTCGAATACTAATCTGACATGTTTTAAGTGATCATCCACATCCCCTGCTGTATAGATTAGAATGTCGTCTATGTATGCCAATGCAAACTTTTGAATACCCTCTAATACCTCATTTATTAACAGCATGTAGTGAGATGGAGCCGTTCGAACTCCGAATGGCATTCGTAAGAATTCGTAAGAACCCATATGAGTACAGAAAGCACATTTCTTTTGAGCATTTTCCGACATCGGGATACACCAGAATCCTGATCTTGCGTCTAGTGTCGTGAAGAATGTAGAGCCATTAAGCAACCCCAAAATATCATCAATCACCGGCCATGGGTACGCTACATTCTTAGTGATTTTGTTCAACGCCCTGTAGTCGCAGCAGAATCGATGTGAACCGTCAGGTTTGGTCACGATTACAATCGGAGATGACCATTCTGACTTCGATCTTGTTATTATTCCTGCTTTCAACATATCTTCTATTACCTTTTCAACAATTTCTCTATTTCTTAAGGGAGTTCTATACGGTTTTAAACTAATTGGTGGATGATCTCCCGTATCTATTTCCATTGTAACTGTTTTTGTCCTTCCCAATTCTAAATCATTAATTGCAAATACATCCTGATTTTCTTTTATAAGTTGTTCTAATACTTTCTTATTTTCTGGTGGAGCTTTTAACTGTGCCAACAATTCTTGTTCCCTTGTCATTTTGTCTAGTGAATATATTTGGGCTGTATTTCTTCTGAATGGATGGATCAATTCATCCTTTTGTACGTTCCCTCTTCTTCCGCGTCCGCGTCTGTTATTAATTCTTTCACTAGAATAATTTGTTCCCGGCATTTCTACTCTATCCGTTGCCAATACATCATTAACGTTATGTTCTACTTTGGCTATTACACATCCTCTGTATAGTCTAATTTCTCTACCTGTGTTGTTAATAATCATTACTGGAAAAGTTAAGTGTTTATCTAATGATACTATTCCATCTGGAACTTCTAGACCAGGCTCATCAATTACTTCCTTTTGCAATTCAGTGATTCTAACTGTGTGTCCTGCCACATAATATGGGTTTCTCTTTACCTTTGCTTGTATCAAATTAACCGACTGTGGTTTTAACGTCGCAGACATTTTAACTCTAACTAGTGCTGATATATGCATGTCTTCTTCCATATCTACATATACGTCCTTGAATTTTAATTTGTGTAAATCAAAGAAAAGTCTTACTCCGTTTTATATTAAAAAATCTCTTCCTATAAGCATGTTTCTATTTAAATCTTTCACTACATGAAAAAGATGTCTTACGTTGATCCCTCCTAATTTAAAATTGATCATTGTTTGTCTAATTACTTGTAAATTCTGTCCTGTAACAGAGTGAAGACTATTATGACTCTTAAATATTCTACAATTTCTCATTATTTTATATAAAAAACTTTCTTTAATTACACTAACCTGAGCTCCTGAATCAATTAATGTACGAACTCTATATTTCCCTATTTCTATTATACATAAGCTATGATCTGTTTTATTTTCTGTAAACTGTTTGACTTCATCTAGTTGAAAGTATTCTCTACTCGTCCTACTATGCCTGTTATTAACATATTCTTTAAACCTTGGGACCTTGTTATTTTCCCTCCTACTACAGGTCCTATTTAATAGGTAGGGCGCCGGTTTTCCTGCGTTCTTGTACCTGTAAAATTTCTGTGTCTATCTTCAACACTCCTATTCACCCTGCTATTGCCATTTCTACTTTGTGTATTCGACTGGACACGCCTGTTACCACAAAAACGAGAAACGTGTCCGCGTTGACCACAAAACCAACAGACTATATTTGTGTTATTTGTGTTACCTACTGTCTCACTTGTAGGGTACCTCATATGTCTTCTTTCCTCATAAGCATTCCTATTACTACCCTGTAACGTCTGTATACCTCTTCTCATATTCCATCCGAACCTTGTTTGTCCTATCTCCATAGGCTCCTCAATCCTGTCTTCTCGACTAGTTCCTATTTCTCGTCCTGTTCTCAATCTAAATCTACGTCTCAAATTTTCTTCTTGTACCGCAATATCTACAGCTTGTGATAACCTCTCGGGGTTTTCTCTCATCAGCTTAAACTTCAGTCCATCGGATTTTATGCCATCTACAAAAATCCCGACTAACATCCTCTCCACCTCTTCTCCTCGTACATTCTGTCCTAAGAATGCTTCTTCAGCTAGGTTAATCAACCTATCGCTGAACAATTGTACCGTCTCTCCAGTGTTTTGTTTAGACTGTCTCAACACCGAAAACGCATGTTGTGGGTCCGTTATTTCCGCGTACTTATGGGCCAGGTCGTCTTTGAACTGCTCCCATGTCTCATCTACTCTAGCCTCTAATTTTCTTCGGATATGATCTGAAACCGATTCTGTTGCTGCCTGATAAGCAAGTCTCATTTTTTCTTCATCTGATGCTGACACCAAATATGCATATTTCTCTATGGAAGTTACCCATTTCTTAAAATCTCTTGCCTGTCCACTAAACTTAACAATTTCAGTTGTCATTCCTTGTTGTTTCATAACCGTATTAAGTCTATCTATCACTGTTCCTACCCCCGTCAAAACTTGTGCCAATGAATCTTGTTCCGTCATGCTGAAATATTTCTGTATATAGCAATAAAATCAATTTCATCTTTATAACTATCTAATTTAAAGACATGACCGTTGTTACTTTACACAGTAAGAATTGTTCAATCAGTCAATAGTACTTAAAATGATATTTAAGGTTTACAATTTACCCTAATCTCTGCTCCTGAACCAAGAAAGACGGATTCCTCTATGTTCGCTGTCAGGTAGAATTCACACGCTAGGAGTCTGCGTTAGTTGAAATGCTCTTCCAACCGATCACGCACTTCAGGTAGTTTCTTCTTCCAACGTTTCAGTAACTTCAACCCCTGGTTGGGTCCCTACCAGCCTTGCACCTTCTCTTCACCCGATAACAGGGCACATCAAAGCGACGTCTTGAGAACTGTAGCTCAGTAAAGCGATAATTTGGATCCCCTCTTCAGTAGGTCGGCAGCCCAGTCTGCCCCTCCCACTTCCGAGAGTCTCCTGATGATATCGCTGCTGTTGATGACCTTCTCATTTCTTCTTATGAGTGATTGACTTGTTTCTTCAAACTCTCAAGGTCACGATTCAACGGTTTTCAGTTCGCTCCAGACAATCTTGATGCGAGGTAGATAACTGCTAATTAATTCGATTTGCCTTGAAGTTTCTTTTTCCTGAGCCTCTTATTTCAAAGGATCCAGAAAAAACGTGCTGGTTTTTCTCACTCTTTTGCTCAGCAAGATGATAACTATTGTACAGCAACCCGCCCTGGCAAGCTGGTTTTCATATCTCAGCTGATAACGACTGCCTGTACAGCGAGGATTCTTGACAAGAGGTCCTTACAGCGAGGATTCTGAAAAATATTTACAGACAACCACCCCTAGCCGGGCTTTTGGCTGCTGTAACTCTCACAGACGACGTAGTGGCCATTTATCAACTTCGTTTTAACGTTCAATACAAGTATAGAACCGTGCCGTAATTCTGTCTCTGGGTAATTGATGCAAGCAGAACAAGGATCTTCAAAACTTTGCAGTTACTTCGACGTTTTATATGGACGGCGTATTGAGATTCCGCGACCCTCTAAGTTCCGATCCTGAGTCGTGGGCACCATTTAGTCCTCTGTAACAAAGCAGGACCAACGAGATCTCTTGGTTGAATATAAGCTTTATTTCAAATTGATGGCCACTACATGATATTATCACAATTCTGTACCGATGGCGACTTCTCTTTCCTAGTCCCAGATGTTGACTGCCTCCTAACAACAAACTACGTCACGACTTGAGCATCTTTCTTCCCATTCCATCCTGATGCTCAAGCGTGCTGTAGCTTTGCCCACCTAACATACTCATTCTGCTACAGTCTCATATCAACCCGTTACATTGAGATAAGTCTCATATCAACCCGTTACATTGAGATAGGTCTCATATCAACCCGTTACATTGAGATAGGTCTCATATGAACCCGTTACATTGAGATAAGTCTCATATCAACCCGTTACATTGATATAGGTCTCAAATAAACCCGTTACATTGAGATAGGTCTCATATCAACCCGTTACATTGAGATAAGTCTCATATCAACCCGTTACATTGATATAGGTCTCATATCAACCCGTTACATTGAGATAGGTCTCATATCAACCCGTTACATTGAGATAAGTCTCATATCAACCCGTTACATTGATATAGGTCTCAAATAAACCCGTTACATTGAGATAGGTCTCATATGAACCCGTTACATTGAGATAAGTCTTATATCAACCCGTTACATTGAGATAGGTCTCATATCAACCCGTTACATTGATATAAGTCTCATATCAACCCGTTACATTGAGATAAGTCTCATATCAACCCGTTACATTGAGATAAGTCTCATATCGACCCGTTACATTGAGATAGGTCTCATATCAACCTGTTACATTGAGACAGGTCTCATATCAACACGAAAGACGCCCTGTTAGAAACCTCAATATACGAGGGTAACTTAATAAGTAAGTCACAAATGGCTGTAGAAAAATAACTAAATATGATAACAACTTGAAACCAGTTTATTTTTATAGATACGCTGTCCCTTTATGTCTCAACATAATTTCCACCAACATTGATGCACTTATCCCATCGTTTTATCAGTCCACCCAAACCAGCGGCACATAACTGCGTGCTCTGTTTTCTAAACCACGTTTTCACTTCACATTCAACTTCGGTGTCGTTCACGAAATGTCTCCAGCCAAGGTGAGTTGTCAGTGTTTATGCTGACAAATGTTTGTCCCGTAAAACGGTGCATAGCTGGCTAGAAAACGTTACGTGGGCGAGTCAATAAGTAAGTCACACAGTTCTTTGGGATGGCTGGTAAATGAAAACAAAGCACCCAGTTGTATGTTGCCGGTTTGGGAGGACTGACAAAACGATGGGATAAGTGCATCAATGATGGTGGAAATTATGTTGAGAAATGAAGGGACAATGTATGTATAAAAATAAAATGGTTTCAAGTTGTTATCATATTTAGCTATTTTTCTACAGCCATTTGTGACTTACTTATTAACTAACCCTCGTAAAAGACAATTTGGCAGCAATAAAACTGACAGATGTTTTATATCAATATAAAAGACAACTTGGCAGCAATAAAACTGACATATGTTTAATCTCAACATGAAAGGCAAGCTGGCCGCAGTAAAACATGGCGATGTCGCATCGCAACATGAAAGACAAGCTGGCAGTAAAAAACAACTGACAGTTGTTTGATCTCATGAAGGACAAACTGGCAACAATGAAATGTTCACACTACACGTACTTGCCTTCTATCTGGCAGCAGGTATACCTTGCAGTAAGCATTAGGAGCCGTGCCTGTCTCCGCCCTGGACAGGTCAAGGGCACCGAGGATGGTGACAAACAACTGGTAGTTCTGAACGTCGTACCACAGCTTGACCTTGACATGTGGAACGACAAAAACCTGGTTAAGGAGATCTCAAACGCAATCAACACCCTGTTTGTGGCACGTGACAGCTTCAAATATATGATTGTGTCATCTTAAACACCAGTGTTTGTGTCACACGTACTCTGCAAATACATGATTGTGTTATCCTAAACATCAGTGTTTGTGTCACGTGACAGCTGTACATACATGATTGTGTCATCCAAAACATCTGTGTTTGTGGCACATGCAAGCTGCAAATAGAGACTCTGAGTCTCTCGTATGTTAAGATATCATATGAGACCTTGCTCTGTGAGTTTCCTCTCTGAATCACTCGTAAGTCAACATATTCTATGAGAGTTGGCTCTAGGAGTTTTCTCTCGGAGTCTCTCGTATTTCAACAAGGTGTATGAGACCTTGCTATAGGGATTTCTTCTCTGAGTCACTCGTATGTCAACATTTTCGATGAGACCTTGTCCTATGGGTTTCCACTCCGTATATCTCGTATGTGCAATAAGAACACAAGAAGGTATATCAGATATGTTCACAGTCAATACAGGAGTGTGCTCTCTCCCCTGCTATTCAATATCTACATGGACAGAATTTCCAAAGAAGCAAGTCTCGACAGAACAGATTCAGAAAATTTAGAACTCTTTACTCCAGATGAAACAACTGACCCACAGGGAATAAATGAACTTCTATTTGCAGACGATCAGTGCCTGTTTTACAGCGATGAGGGCAGACTACAAAATCATATTAATAATCTGAGTTCAACATGCAGCAGATACAATATGAGTATAAACACAGCCAAAACCGAAGTAATGCAAGTTAGCAGATCGCCAGGCCCACTAAGTATACAGATAAATAGCACAACTCTGAAACAAGTTAAAGAATTCAAATACCTTGGAAGTATGATCACAGAAGATGGCAGATTGGACAGAGAAATTGAAATCAGATGTCAAAAAGCTAGTGCACTTACATATCAACTATCACCCTTATTGAAGCATCCAAATATACCCATGTCCGCAAAACGACAGATAATAAACAGCATATTCACACCAACCCTATGCTATCAATCTCAAACCTGGACTTTATCCAAATTACACCTTCGCAAAATCAACACCTGCGAAATGAGATGCCTGAGGAGAGCTGCCAACTTAACAATCCGAGACCGAGTAAGAAATGCTGTTATCAGACAGACAGTGGGATCAACACCTTGTGCCACATTTATTGAAAGACAGAAGATCAAGTGGTTTGGCCATGTCGTTAGAATGCATCATCAGCAACTACCATCACTGGCCTTACATCAAAGATCATCTGCGACGAGACCACGAGGACGTCCAAGAAGAAAATGGATTGACGACATCAGAGACATTGTACAACCACACGGAATGACACTATCCAGTGCCGTCCACCGGGCGCTGGAACGCAAATTATTCCTCCCCACGACGCTTGACGGCAGAAGTGGAAGATAATGATGATGATGATGATGATATCTCGTATGTCAACATAATGCGTGAGACTTTGCTATAGGGGTTTCCTCTCTGTGTCTCTCGTATGTCAACATATTTTACGAGATTTTGCTATAGGAGTTACCACTCTGTGTCTTTAGTATATCAACATATCGTATGAGACATTGATCTATGGGTTTCCTCTCTGAGACTCTCGTATGTCAACGTATTGTATAAGACCTTGCTCTATGGGCTGTGTCTCCGAGTCTCTCGTATGTCAACGTATTGTATAAGACCTTGCTCTATGGGCTGTGTCTCCGAGTCTCTCGTGTGTCAACATATTGTAAGAGACATTGATCTAGGAGTTTTATCTCTGAGTCTCTCCTATGTCATCATATTGCGTGAGAGATGGCTATAGGGTTTTCTCTCTCTCTCTCTCTCTCTCTCTCTCTCTCTCTCTCTCTCTCTCTCTCTCTCTCTCTCTCTCTTTCTCTCTCTCTCTCTCTCTCTCTTATGTCAACATATTGTAGGAGACTGTGATCTAGGATTTCATCTCTAAGCCCCTCGTATGTCAACATATGTATGAGACCTTGTTGTAGGGGTTTCCTCTCTTATTCTCTCGTATGTCAATATATTGTAGGAGACTTCGATCTAGGAATTTCATCTCTGAAACTCTCGTATGTCAACATATGTTTGAGACCTTGCTGTAGAGGTTTCCCCTCTGAAACTCTCGTATGTCAACATATGTATGAGACCTTGCTGTAGGGGTTTCCTCTCTGAAACTCTCGTATGTCAACATATGTATGAGACCTTGCTGTAGGGGTTTCCTCCCTGTATACATATATACAACATATTATTGTACGAGACCTTGTTCTAAGAGTTTCAACTCTGTGTCGCTATTCTGTCAACATATTGTATGAGACCTTACTGTAAAGGGTTCCCTCTCTGAGTATCTCGCATGTCAAGATATTGCATGAAAGCTGGCTCTGAGTGTTTCCTCTCTTAGTCTCTCTTGTGTCAACATATTGTATGAGACCTTGATCTAGGAGTTTCCTCTCTGAGTCTCTCCATAACGCTAATAGAGAGACCAGCTGAGACAACAATAACTGATGCAATATAAATATACATAACGCTAATAGAGAGACTAGCTGAGACACTAAGGACATATACTTGTGTTATTTAAATTGCATCAAAGCAAATGATCAAGTACAACATGGTGAAATGATCAAGTGAAACATGGTGAAATGATCAAGTGAAACATGATGAAATGATCAAGTGAAACATGGTGACATTGATCAAGTGAAACATGGTGAAATGATTAAGTGAAACATGGTGAAATGATCAAGTGAAACATGGTGAAATGATTAAGTGAAACATGGTGACATGATCAAGTGAAACATGGTGAAATGATTAAGTGAAACATGGTGACATGATCAAGTGAAACATGGTAAAATGATCAAGTGAAACATGGTGAAATGATCAAGTGAAACATGGTGAAATGATCAAGTGAAACATGGTGAAATGATAAAGTGAAACATGGTGACATGATCAAGTGAAACATGGTGAAATGATTAAGTGATACATGGTGAAACGATCGAAGTGTAGGGGGCAACACTCCAATTCACGGACAGATCTATAAGACACACTGGAAGTTTCCAGACAATGGTTCCATAATCGAACAATCATACCTGAAGTCAGTCTATAGCAGTGTTTCCCAACGTGGGGCCCACTCCCCACAGGGGGGGGGGGGCAATTCGATTGTTAAGGGGTGCAATTAGAAAATGGAAGAAATCGGCTGGATATAAGAAAATGGGGAGACTTGAGACTGAAGTTAACTAAATTGGAACCTGACATAAAATCTCTTTGCAGCAAGCATCAAGCGCAAGGATCTCACTAAATTTAAATAATAAATAATGACTAATAATTAAAATAATATAGAAAAATCTTTCATTAACATTATTTTGTACTTGAATTTCAGTTCTCCATTATATGTTTTGAAAATTTGCTCAATAATTTCCTATTGATTTCTTCCTGAAACCCATCATTCAAATTTCTTTAGTGAACATTTCAATTTTTGAATATTAAACATAATGTATATGTAATATGTGGGGGGGGGGGGGGGGGGGGGGGAATAAGAATTTTAGAAAGGCTTAGGTGGGGCATAGCACAAAATAGGTTGGGAACCACTGGTCTATAGCGTGTCTAATGTCAATAACCGCGCATGGAGTCCGTCTATTACATCATCTGAGGACTATATATAATGCGACAAAGTCGAATATACCCCATATCAGCCGGTCTTTAATGTGGCTAACGTCGAAAGTTCGCATCAGAAAAGTGTATATAAGGTGTCTTCAGTGGAAATAGCTCTCTCATCAACAAAGTCGAAAAACTCACCCGAGGCAGGTATGTCATGTGTCTCAAGTCGAATCACTCACCTGAGGCAGGTATGTCATATGTCTCAAAACGAATCACTCACCTGAGGCAGGTATGTCATGTGTCTCAAGTCGAATCACTCACCTGAGGCAGGTATGTCATGTGTCTCAAGTCGAATCACTCACCTGAGGCAGGTATGTCATGTATCTGAAGTCGAATCACTCACCTGAGGCAGGTATGTCATGTATCTGAAGTCGAATCACTCACCTGAGGCAGGTATGTCATGTGTCTAAAGTCGAATCACTCACCTGAGGCAGGTATGTCATGTATCTGAAGTCGAATCACTCACCTGAGGCAGGTATGTCATGTATCTAAAGTCGAATCACTCACCTGAGGCAGGTATGTCATGTGTCTAAAGTCGAATCACTCACCTGAGGCAGGTATGTCATGTATCTGAAGTCGAATCACTCACCTGAGGCAGGTATGTCATGTATCTAAAGCCGAATCACTCACCTGAGGCAGGTATGCCATGTATCTGAAGTCGAATCACTCATCTGAGGCAGGTATGTCATGTGTCTAAAGTCGAATCACTCACCTGAGGCAGGTATGTCATGTGTCTGATGTCGAATCACTCATCTGAGGCAGGTATGCCATGTATCTAAAGCCGAATCACTCATCTGAGGCAGGTATGTCATGTGTCTGATGTCGAATCACTCATCTGAGGCAGGTATGCCATGTATCTAAAGCCGAATCACTCATCTGAGGCAGGTATGCCATGTATCTAAAGCCGAATCACTCATCTGAGGCAGATATGTCATGTGTCTGATGTCGAATCACTCATCTGAGGCAGGTATGCCATGTATCTAAAGCCGAATCACTCATCTGAGGCAGGTATGTCATGTGTCTGATGTCGAATCACTCACCTGAAGCAGGTATGTCATGTGTCTGATGTCGAATCACTCACCTGAAGCAGGTATGTCTGTGCCTCAAGTCGAGTCACTCACCTGAAGTTTTCCTGTAACAGGTGACGGGGGCCGTGAATGTGATCTTAACCGTGATCGAGTTTCTGGTGAGCTTCTGTGCCGAGTTGTTTGGTTTTCAAAACTGGCTTCTCTTCTGCCATAATCTGTGACAAATGGAGAGACAATGTGAGGCATTTTGCGTTCCTATTGACTTATATCACATGTAATGCACCTTCTCGTTGTCACGTTACGTAATCTAATGTCAGCCCAGTAACAATGAACACACAGATATCCAGCCGCCATCACACCGCAGCTGTGACCAATGTTTTTGATGATTTCAGAATTGCACGCTGGAATGAACAGTTTTCTGACGTTCCACAAGCAAATCAAAGAAAATCGAACACGGACTCAATCGTAGCAGACGAACAGTGCAAACACTTAAATACAGCCGTGACCTCCAGAATGTCATATAAGAGCAACAAACTCCAATGGCAGACAGGTTGGTGGGTCAAGTTGGGAGCTTGTCAACTGTCCTGCTCGACACCTGCTGATCTGACAGCAGCTGATCTGACACCAGCTGGTCTGACAGCAGCTGATTTGACAGCACTTACTGGCACCATGTGTGTCTGGTTGTGTGGGTGAGAGATGTGTGGGTGAATGTGTGTGGGGAATGTGTGTGGGTTGGGGGATTGGTGCGAGATGGGTGTGGGTGATGGATTTGGGGATATGTGTGTGGGTGGGGGATATGTCTGGCTGGGTGGGGGTGTGTATGGCTGGATGGAGGATGTATGTGTGGGTAGTGAGGGGGATTGTAGTCTGGGGATGTGTGGATGGGTAGGAGATGTGTGAGGAGATGTGTGTGTGTGTGGGTGAGGGATGTGTCTTTGGGGTGGGTGTGGTGTTGTGTGGGAGGGGAGCTGGGAGTGGATAAAGGATGTGTGTGTGGGTTGGTGGGAGTGTGGTTGGGTGTGCGGGTGGGTGAAAGATGTGTGTGAGGGTGGGGGATGTGTGAGGATGGGGGATGTATGTTTAGATGGGTGGTTTGTGTGTGTGAGTGTAGGTGGGTAGATAGGAGATGTATGTGTTGATGAGTGGGTGAGGGATGTGTGGGTGTTAGTGGTTGAGGAATAAGTACGTGTGTCTAGGAATGTGTGAGGGGATGAGTGTATGGGTTGGGGATGTGTGTGTGGTTTGTGCGTGAATGGGAGGTGTGTGTTTGTGAATGGGGGATGTGTTGGTGGGTGGGATGTATGTGAGGGATGTGTGTATGGGTGGGGAGATTGTGCGTGGGTGGGGATGTGTGTGTATATGGGTAGGGGTGTGTGGTTAAGGGATGTGTGGCTGGGGGATGGGTGGGTGGAGGATGTGTGGTTGGGTAGAGGATGTGTGGGTGGGTGATTGTATATGAGTAAGGGTTTGTAATTAAGGGATGTTTGGTTGGGGGATGGATGGGTAGAGGATGTGTGGGTGGGTAGAGGATATGAGGGTGGGTGAGTGTGTGTAGGTTAGGAGATGGTGGGGGATGTTTGTAGGGGTGGGCTCGGGATCTGTGAGTGGGCTGGGGGAGATGGGAGATTATGTGGGTGGGTTCGGAATTTGTGTGTGGGTAGGTGCGGGATATGTGAGTTGACGGGGAGATGTGTGTGTGCGTGGGGGATGTGTGGCTGAGGAATGTGTGTTTGGCAGGGTGGTTGCAGGTGTGGGTGGAGGAGGATATGTGGGTGAGTGATTGTTGGTGGGTAATGGGACGGGTAGAGGATATGTGAGTGGGTGGGGAGATGTGTGTAGGTGGGTGGATGTGTGTGGGTGGGGGATGTGTGGGTTGGGGAATGTATGTGTGCTTGGGGTGTGGGTGGATGGGATGTGTGGTGGGTGAGAGGTGTGTGTGGGTGGGGAGATGTGTAGGTGTAGGGATGTGGTGGATGGGTGGGGGAATGTATGTGTGTGTGGTTGGGTGGAGGAGTTGGAGTGAATGGGGGATGTGTGGGTGGGTGGTGGATGTGTCACATAACATAGTAATATGCATTGTTTATGTTTACAAAATTCATGTGACAATGTTTTTTCCTATGCACTATTGATGAAAGAAAGATGAGTGATTGGAAGGGCCGAATGTAAGACGGGCCTGCGTGCCCAATTTGTTATCCTTTGAAAATAAAGTCTGTTAGTTCGTTCGTTAGTTCTGCTGGTTTGTTTCCTATTATTACAGTACAGATGACACGACAAGGCTGTGTATAGTGAATGGCTCGTGTCGAAATAGTTGACAAAGTCCCGACTATGATATAGGTATAAGTTTATTGAATGAAACAATACATCGTCAAACTGGTGATGTTAATTTTCAGACATCTTTGTTGTTCTTCTCATAGCCGAATCCCAAGTGACGCGTGAGCAACCCCTGGATACCTAAATCCATCCGTGCTCACGCGTTCACTAACTTTATTTCCCCATTAGTTAATGAATGCGCAGCATTCATTAACTCTCTAACTACTCTTTCCAGCTAATCTAAATCCCATAACAGAGATACTGTTATAATACCTCCCTTTTTCAACAAGACTTTTTCTCTGGAAAAGTCTCAACTCCAACCCTTAAACACTTAGCTCAATACTGAAATATTTCTCCTTCTATACCGATTCTACTCAACAATCCCTCAATCATATATTTCATAATTCAAATCTCATCCTCCTATCTCATCATAGCCAAACGCTAACCAGATACATATTTTATACAATGTCAGTAATACAAAACCCTACTATAAACTCTCTACAAAAACTCTCTATAAGCGAACCGCTTTTAAAGTGTCCATCTAAATTATGATTGACAAAAATTGAAGATATTTTCCTTATCTTTTTCTCACTTAATCACATTCTCACTATTCCAGGATAGACAGAAAAAAGTTTAGTTTAGATTGGTTTGGTGCGCACCGAAGAAAGTAAGAAAGTAAGAAATAGTAAGAAGTAATCACATTTCTCTTCCCATGCATTCTCAAAACTTTATAAAATAAAGTTTTCAAAATTTATCTTCATTGCCGTCAATAATAATTTTTGTTATCAAAAAGTTATGTTAATCCAAAACTACAACCTTTTGTATTATTCACCTCGTCAAGTTCAACCATTCCTTCAAAACCTCCAGAGTCCACTTATTTAAATGCCAAAATTCAACCTGGCATTCCCCCCATATTCTCCCATTAAATGCTGTTCAACCCAGCTCCTATTTCAACCCCCATCTACCCAGTATCGCCCGTCATTCCCCTCATCCATGGCTTTCAATCCATGTATTTACATTACGAACCGTCCAATGTAGTCTCTAATTCAATCCCCCAAACCATTTTTAACCCCCATGTAATTATCAATTGTTGCTGACAACCCCAGCCACTTTTAAATATACTCCTCCACTATATACTTCCCCCTTAACTCAATCATGTTTCACCCTCAATTTCTATTTATAAACGTTATACACGTTAAGCAACTCAACTTCAAGTCACAAAATTCATAAAACGAAGCATGGCCCTTACTCCATGTTTCATATTTTCTGTAAGCTCCCAAGAACAACTCTTCATTTTTCCCCATAACTGAACGTCAACCTAGAAATTATTTTAAACACACCCAGGGTAACTCAAAAAAAAAAACCAAAGTTTTGTAAAAATAAACAGCTAAGGTAACATATCATTACATTTTATAAAGAACAACTGAAGTCAAAACAATAGAGCAAACAATATCAACCCCCTCATTCTTTGACATCATTTTTATCCCCACACATTATTCAAAATAAATATATGTGATGAAATGAAAAATCATATATATACATACACCATAATATATTATAACTACTAATCAATCATTTTCCGTCTAAGAAAAACTCAACACTTCAAACTTAAAAATCAAAATGATAATAAAGCATATATCAATCACTCCTAACTTAATACAATATTATGTCTACTCATCACGACAACTGTCAACAACTCTTGATTAAGTTATTTGCTAACCTTCTTCCTTTGAAATTCACAATTACCGTGTCCAACTTCTTCTTCTATCTGCAATCTGCAGAATATTCTACCAAGCTATTCATCACTTCTCCATTTTCTTAATAACTCCAAATTTTTTTCTATAAGTGCAATCTCTACATCAATGTCGTCATCTTCCCGAGGAGAAATATCTTCTTTCATAGCAGCATCCTCATCAGTTTCTGACTCTTCATCCATCTCTTGTTCCGCGTCTGTATACCCATTACTAGCAACTGCTAATCTTTTCCTTTCTAAATCCAATCTAATCTTTCTACCTTGATGTCTTAATGATCTTTCAAATAGTGGCATATCTTCATCACTTGAGGAATTTTCTCTAAATTTTCTTTGCCTCTTAATTTCTCTTTCTTTCTGTCTATCTAACTTTCTTTTTACTGCCTGTCTAGTATTCATAAATGGAGCGTCTATTTTTTCTTTGATTGATTCTTCACTATTATAACCGTCATACATGTTGTTTTCCTCTGTCACGATCGTTTTTGGTATTGTTTCTTCTTGTTCACCAGTAGTAGATGCTGTTATTATTTGTTTTTGTAGCAATTCTCTCCCATTATCTATAGGTATCGGATATTCCGTTTGTCTGACAATCTGTCCATCTGAAAATAATTCTTCTGAATAATAATTGTTATTATTGTCCTCTGCATCTTTTTCCTCATTATCCCGTCTTAAGTGCTCTACATGTGAACGTGCAACATGCCCTGTAATTTGATTTTTTATAGTATATGATACTGGACCCTTTTTTTCTAAAATATAATATCCCGGGACCCAATGAGCATCAAACTTAGAGTTTCTCCTATGTTTTTTGTAATAAACTCTATCACCTATGTTAAACTCCTGTAAGTGTGCATTTTTATTTGTGTATTTCTTCTGTCTTTCTCGAGCCTTAATTATATTATTTCTTAAACGTATATGTGCTTTGTGCATTTCTTGCAAAATCAATTCCTGAAAATCCTCCCCCATATATTTTCTTCTAGGCTTCAATAAATTGTCAATCGGTAATATTGGTTCTCTTCCATGTAGTAAATAAAATGGTGAGAAACCTGTTCCCTCATTTTGGTGTGTACGGATCGCCCCCAGTGCTGTTCCCAAATAAAGATCCCAATCCATATCGTGTTCTTCTACATTTTTCGCCAGTATATTGTATAATGTCCTATGTTGTCGCTCATTTTTGGCATTCGAAGATGGTCTGTAATACGAAGTTTTAATGTGCTTTATATTCAAATCTTTTAACAATTTTTCAAACTTTTTATTTACAAATTCTTTCCCATTGTCTGTAAGTATTATCTGTGGACACCCAAACCTTGGTATAAATTCTTGTAAAAACATATTTATAACAGAATCAGAACTCTTGTCTGGAATTGGATAAACTTCTGGCCAGAGACTATATGAATCTATGATATGTAGTAGATATACATTTCCCGATAATGTTTTTGGATGAGGACCTGAAATATCCAAACTCACTTTCTGCATTGGAAATTGAGGAATATCTGTATCTTGTAAGGGACATTTAATTATCTTCATGTTTCTTAACCTACACTTTTCACATGCATCAACATATTCATATACGCTTTTAAATAAATTCGGCCAGTAATATTTACTGCTAATAGCCTTAACTAACTTATCTCGTCCAAAATGACCATTATTATCATGATATGCCTTTAAAACTTCCCGTTCTAAATGTTTCGGAATATATTTTCTTAATCCCTCCCCTTTTTCACCGACATAATATAATTGATTGTCTTCTTGCAGCTCTAAGAATTTTCTTTTAAAACTGTTTTCCCCTGTTTCTTTCAATTTTTGTTTAATCTGTATTATTTTTGGATCTAATTCCTGTTCATTTTTCATATTAAAATGCATCAACTGTGTATCTTCCTCTATTGATTCATAATCTTGTTCTGTCTGTGAGCTTTTACAATTTATTTTAGCAGAATCTAATATATTTACTTGCCAATTCCTGTCGTCAATTTCTGGTTCTCCCTCATCTTGAGTAGTGGTTTCAGATATTGTTGTATGTGGAATTCTAGACAATAAATCAGCGCATGTATTATGTTTTCCTGAAATATACTCTACTTTAGCATTGTATCCCTGTAAATTTAGTGCCCATGTTTGTATTTTCCTATTTTGTATTGGTGCTTCTAATATAGACTTTAATGGCATGTGATCAGTTTTAATAATGAAATTGGCGTTATGTAGGTAGTAATTTAGTTTTTGGAGAGCATAGTGTATAGCGTAGGCCTCCTTCTCAATAGTCGCCCATTTCCTCTGAGATTTGCTAAGCCTATGTGACAAGAAATAGATTGGTCTTTCATTTTTAACTCCTGGTATTCCTGAGTCTTCTCCTTCATACGGTTGTGTTAAACATGCTCCTATGGCATTATCTGAAGCATCTGTATACAAAACCAATTGTTTATTTAAATCTGGATGTGCCAATAGTGGAACTGTTGTTAAGCTATTTTTTAAAAAATCGAACGCCTTCTGACAATCTTCAGTCCACTTAAACCTTGCATATTTACAGGTCAATTTTATAATAGGTTCTGCTATCTGTGCAAAATTTGGAACGAAACGTCTATAATACCCGGTCATACCTATAAAAGCTCGAACTTCTCTCACGTTGGTCGGAGAAGGTAAATCTCTAATAACTTTAATTTTATTTTGATCAGGCTTAATTCCCTCTCTATTAATAATGTATCCTAAATATTTGGTTTCTGTTTTTAAGAATTCACACTTACTCAATTTCAACTTAACATCGTGTATTCTTAGCCTATCAAATACCAATTTTACATGTTTTAGATGATCTTGTACGTCTCCTGATGTATATATTAAAATATCATCTATATATGCCAACGCAAACTTTTGAAACCCACGTAATACTTCATTTATTAATAACATGTAGTGAGATGGAGCTGTTCGAACTCCGAATGGCATTCGTAAAAATTCGTAAGAACCCATATGAGTACAGAAAGCACTTTTCTTTTGAGCATCCTCCGACATCGGGATACACCAGAATCCTGATCTTGCGTCTAGTGTAGTGAAGAATGTAGAGCCATTAAGTAAGCCCAAAATATCATCAATCACCGGCAATGGGTACGCTACATTCTTAGTGATTTTGTTCAACGCCCGGTAATCGCAGCAGAATCGATGTGAACCATCGACCTTGGTCACGATCACGATCGGAGATGACCACTCAGACTTCGATCTTATTATTATTCCCGCTTTTAACATATCTTCAATTGCCTTCTCTACAATCTCTCTGTTTCTTAAAGGAGTTCTATATGGTTTTAAACTAATTGGTGGATGATTTCCAGTGTCTATTTCCATTGTAACTGTACTAGTTTTTCCCAATTCTAAATCATTAATTGCAAAAACGTCTTGGTTTTCTTTCACCAACTGTTCTAATATTTCTTTATTCTCCGGTGGGGCTTTTAACTGTGATAACAATTCTTGTTCTCTTGTCATTTTGTCTACTGTATCTATTTGAGATGGATATTTTTTGAATGTATGGATCAATTCATCATTCCGTCTTTTATAATTATTTCTGACATTTCTGACCATGGGAGTTTCTGAATAATCATTTCCCAACATGTTTTCTTTTTCTGTAGTTAACATGTTATCATTATTATACGCTACTTTAGCGATTACACAGCCTCTATATAATTTAATATTTTTTCCTGTATTGTTTAGGAGCATCACTGGAAAGCTGAGATGTTTATCTAATATTATTAACCCATCGGTGACTTCCAAGCCAGGTTCATCTATTATTTCTCTCTCTAATTCCGTTATTTTAACTGTTTGTCCAACCGAAAAGTACGGATTTTTTTTCATTTTTGCCTGTATTAAATTAACCGTTTGTGGTTTCAAATTCATGGTCGTTTTGACTCTAACTAGTGTCGACACATGCATATCCTCTTCTAAATCCACGTAAACATCTTGGAATTTTAATTTATGTAAATCAAAATAAAGTCTCACCCCATTTTTCAATAAAAAATCTCTACCCAATATCATATTTCTATTTAAATCCTTGACTACATGGAACATATGCCTAACATTTATCCCTCCTAATTTAAAATTTATCATCGTTTGACCAAGCACTTCTAAATTTTGTCCAGTTACCGAATGAAGATTATCCTGAATTCTAAATATTTTGAAATTTTTAATATTCGATATAAAAATGTTTCTTTAATCACACTAACTTGCGCTCCCGAGTCAACTAATGTTCTAATTTTATATTTCCCTATTTCTATAATACATGAACTAGGATCAATCATATTTAGTGACAACTGTTTTATCTCCCCAAGTTGAGGCCACTTCTTGTGTTTTTTATTTCTAAATGTCATCTTTTGGACCTTACTATTTTCCCCCCTACTGCCGATCCTGTTCAGTAAGCGGGATGCCAATTTCCCTGATCTCCTGACCTTATAAAATTTCTCTGCACCTCTCCATAATTCCCATTTGATGATCTACCATTTACAGTTCTATTCTGTGTACTAGTCTGAGCACCTCTATTATTTTGTGTATTCGATTGGACACGTCTGTTACCACAGAAGCGAAAAATGTGTCCACGTTGGTGGCACCCCCAACAAACCACATTTGTGTTATTTGTGTTACCTACCATGTCTCTTACAGTATTTCTCACTTGTCCTTCTCTACCTTGATTATATACGTTACTGTTTCCTTGTAACATCTGTATATCTCCTTTTCTTCTTCTCCATCCATATCTATACTGTCCTATTTCCATTGGTTCTTCAATTCTATCTTCCGAACTACTACCTAACTCTCGTCCTACCCTCAATCTAAACCTTCTTCTCAAGCTTTCCTCTTGTATAGCTATATCTACAGCTTGTGACAACCTTGCAGGATTCTCTCTCATTAATTTAAATTTCAATCCATCTGACCTAATCCCATCAACAAAAATCCCCACCAACATCCGTTCCACTTCTTCAGCTCGTACATTCTGACCCAAAAATGACTCTTCGGCTAAATTGATCAACCTATCACTGTATAGCTGCACACTTTCTGTAGTATTTTGTCTCGTCTGTCGCAACACTGAGAATGCGTGTTGAGGGTCAGTAATCTCTGCATATTTGTGAGCTAAGTCGTCTTTGAATTGTTCCCAGGTTTCACCTCCTCCAGCTTCTAACTTTCTTCTTATATGATCAGAAACAGGACTTGTACTAGTTCTATAAGCCAAACTCTTTTTATCCTCATCTGTAGCGTTCACTAGATATGCATGTTTCTCAATGGATACAATCCATTTCTTAAATTGACTCGCCTGTCCATTAAACCTCTCGACATCACTGACTACACTTTGCTGTCTTAACACCGAGTCCAACTTTGATATTGCCCTACCAACCCCACCAAGTACTTGTGAAAGATCTTGGGCTTCCATTCTAAAAAAAATCTGAAATGGAAAATACAGCAGTACCAACCAATATAGTATACTAATATATTAACACAATATTATCTTAAAGCAAACAAGAAATACCCTGTTCAATTGGGTATGTTGTTAATATTATTAATCTAAAGTAACTAATTTCAAAAGTTAATGATTATACTTGCTGTAGATCCTCCATTACATATACTGCTGTGTTGTTTGTCCTGGGTTTACCAACTGACTAGATGCCTGTCCTATGTTTATGGGTGAAAATGAAGTACAATCCAGCATCCAACGAAGTATGGTCCAATCGACAAAGCAACGAAGTATGGCCCAATCGACAAAGCAACGAGGTATGGCCCAATCGACAAAGCAACAAGGTATGGCCCAATCGACAAAGCAACGAGGTATGGTCCAATCGACAAAGCAACGAGGTATGGCCCAATCGACAAAGCAACGAGGTATGGCCCAATCGACAAAGCAACAAGGTATGGCCCAATCGACAAAGCAACGAGGTATGGTCCAATCGACAAATATTTGACCGTTGGTTATCGAGAAGTTAGATCTATCTTCACTAACCCCTTAGATGGCCTCCAATTTAAAAACGATTCAGTTGTATTGGTTGTAGTTGAACGGTCAGTTCAAATCAATTGTCATCACTGATTTGAGACAAGTTGAACATACTCAAAATTTTCACTGATCTGAAGTGACTATTGACCTTGATTCGAGAAATTTACTGGTCCGAAAAGTGAAAGTTGACCTTGATTCGACCTCAAACAATCCAGTGAGCTGAGGCTACGTTCATATAATTTATCATCCTCGAGACTTTGCTGTTCAAGTTTGAGCTGATCGTTCGGCTGCAGACAGATAATTTATTTCCAGAGGGTTACAAGGTGGATTCACAGGTTGTATGATGTATCTAGCAGTGACGACATCATTTAAAAATTACGATGCAAAACAGCAATTCAATTTATCTTGACTTCAATAAAAAGCAGCGTATGTCACCGATCAAGGCACTGTATACTGCTGAGTCAGGTGTATCAAAAACAGCGGTCTCTCAATTAAGCAAGATTAAGCAAATCTCCTGACCTTGACTAAGATCCACTTAGCAAACACCCCATTAGTTAATGAATGCGCAGCAGGGTATCAGAAACAGGATGTCGACTTAGGAAGTCTGCTCCATTTATTTTCCTAGGCACATATTCAATCTAGAACAAATATGGTTGTAAAAGCAGCGACCATTTCATCAGTTTTGCATTTAAGTTCTTTGAAGCAGCTAGGAACATTAAAGGTTGTGGTCGCACTGTACAGTGAAATACTTTCCGTACAAGTAAGCATGAAATGTCTCCACTTCTCATACTAATGCTAAACATTCGCATGCATTCTATTGTAGAATAATTCATCTCTTCAGAGTTCAATTTCCTACTAGCATATGCAACAGGAAATAGCATTGAGGATTCACCTTCTTTCCTCTGAACTAATGTGACAATTCCAATGTTGCTTGCATCTATACGAAGCGTACATGGGTGTGTGAGATCTGGAAGATGAAGTACTGGTATTCCAGTTAACGTCTTTCTGGAGTTCTGTTAAGAGGTCCCACTATATCCATAGCCACTTTTTCAAAAGGTGTGATAGCGATGGCCATTTCCCCTAAGGTAGTTGGAGCTGTCCAGTGCTTTGGGGCTACTCTCTGGCATTGGGGATATGACTTAAAATACAGAACTATGTCAGCATTCATTCCAGGCCAGTAGTAATGGGTATGAATCCTTTTCATTCATCCTTTTCACGTTGTATCTAATGTGTCTAATGAAAGGTAGACTATGGTCCATATCTAATATTCGAGCTCTGTAAGGTGTAGGCGCAGCGAGTTGGAAATAGTCTTGTCCTTCTGTCCCTGCCTTTCTATGAAGAAGTCCTTTCTTCATTTACAATATACCTTTTTGAGGGGGTGAATGGGTTTTAGACAGTTTGTTAAAACATTCCGCCAAGGTACTATCGGCTGTCTGGGCTTGTTTTAGTTCCATTTCACTCCTGAGCCATATTGGGGAAATGTATGCAAAACTATCGGAACAAAGAGCTAGACCCATAGGTGAACAACAGTTAAGCAAAGTACAGTTTGGTTTCAGGAAAGGTAAAAGTTGCAATTATGCACAATTCACACATAGACAAATATGTGAAAACAACATCCAATATAGTGACCAGCAGAATATTATGTCTATAGATCAGGAAAAGGCTTTCGATAGAGTAGACAGATACACATTATGGACCAACCTTGAAGACTAAAAGATACAAGGTCAATTGCCTAAAACATCATAGCCATGTATCACTCGAAGCAAAGTGCAGTAAATACACAAGACATCAAATATGCTCAAAGTCAATACATGAGTAAGACAGGGGTGTGTGCTCTCTCCTCTGCTATTATATATATATATATATATATATATATATATATATATATATATATATATATATATATATATATATATAGAGAGAGAGAGAGAGAGAGAGAGAGAGAGAGAGAGAGAGAGAGAGAGAGAGAGAGAGAGAGATCCATATTCAATAAGTGAACTTCTATTGCAGACGGTCAGTGCATGTTTTATAATGATGAGGTAAGACTGCAGAATCATATTAATAATCTGAGTTCAACATGCAACTGATACAATATGAGTATGAATATAACCAAAACCTAAGTAATGCCAGTTAGCCGATCTCTTGGACCACTAAGTATACGGATAAATGCACATCTCTGAAATAAGTTAAAGAATTCAAATATATTGTAAGTATGATCACAGTAGATGGTAGATTGAATAGAGAAATCGAAATCAGATGTCAAAAAGCTAATGCACTTACATTTCAACTATTACCCATACTGAAACATATAAACATACTTATGTCCGCAAAACAACAGATAATAAACAGCATATTTACACCAACCATATGCTACCAATCTCAATCTTGGACATTATCCAAATTACACTTACGCAACATTAACACCTGTGAGCTGAGATGCCTGGGGAGAGCTGCCAACTTAACAATCCGAGACCAAATAAGAAATGTTGTTATCAGACAGGCAGTGGGATCAACACCTTGTGCCACATTCATCGAAAGGCATAAGATCAAATGTTTTGGCTATCTCTTTAGAATGCAACACCAGTCAACTACCAGCACTGACCCTACATCAAAGATCATCTGTGACGAGAGCAAGAGGACGCCCGAGAAGAAAACTGAGTGACGAAATGGAAAGCATTGTATCCAGTACCGCATATCGGGCGCTGGAACGCCAATTATTCCTCCCAAAGAAGCTTAAATGCAAAAGTGGAAGATGTCGATGGTGATGATGATTCTTGTTTCATCAATGTAAACATTTTTGTGTGTGGAATTATTGATATAGAACAAGTGATCTTTCATTGATATGCAACATATGATCGTTTAACTGATATACAACATGTTATTGTTAGTAGTATAGAAGGGTTCATGGGTGAACATTTTGGTGGAGCACATTTCCTCTATATTTCTACTAAATATTGATCATGCTCCAACGTTTTCAAATCCATTTTTAGATTTATGGATTTTTTTCTGGTACTGATTGGGCGTTGTGTCAATGACGTAAGAGGAGTAAGGGTCATTGTGGGTATTTGAAACAATGAACCGCTGTTTTTAAAGGTGGGTATGGTTTTGTGTCATAGGTCTTGTAGAAACACCACCGTCATACACCGGTGAAGGGGTACGGGGTATGGTTACGATTTAGGTTTACAGGTTAGGGTTACGGATTACGGGGACGTGCAGATACGTCCTGTGGTTGGGGTGATATAGTTAATAGGACCAGTGATTGAGAACATGTGCAAGGAGCTTAAAATGAAAACCTTAAAACCAGAAAGATTGATATTTTTGCGCTCGCTAGCTTTGAACTCAAGCGTAGTCCAAACACACTATTTATAGTAGTGATGGACTGAATTTTGCGTGTGGATTAGCTTTCCCTATTAATAGTGTCCCTCGCCATCAGGCGAAATACACCGACTTCAGAGGTACTTGTAATTTACGTCCCGATGTCAAGGATGAGAGATTGATATATAATAATAAAGAAACAAGTGGGAAATGCTGACTTGTGTATTGGCTGTCTTTTTGATAGATGTTAGTGGTCATAACAGCGTGAAATAAACGTGTGCAAAGGAAATTCAAATGAAAACAGTAAAAATCACACAGATAGGTATATATATATATATATATATATATATATATATATATATATATATATATATATATATATATATATATATATATATATATATATATATATAAAACAGAGTGTATGTTTGTGGGTATTTATGTATTGGATGCGTTCGATAACGGTACATCCGATTGAGATGAAATTTTCTACACGTCTTCCTTTCATTCCTGTGCAACCGACTATAATAATTTCTTAATGTAAAATCTTCTACTTATTTAATAACATTTACTTTTCCATTTTCATTATATAATGTCTATATAGCAGGGGGACTTCACTCTAGAAAAGTTATTTCAAGGGGCATAACTTTTAATAACATTTCTATATACTTTATAGTCATATTGTTGGACTTACTTGCACTATTGTTAAACTCTTTGTCTATAGTTATTTTCAGGCATATGAGTTATAATAAATAATGATATAATCTTTAAGGCATTTTCAAAGTTTTCATAAAAATAATGCATAATGCATAACATTGTAACCCATCTTTTTCTACAGTTTTCATTGAATGGTGTGTGGAAGGACATTCTTTTAAGTTACTGTGCGCCAGGAGCTGGGCGAAACCACGCCGGGTCAGATAGATAGACAGATAGTCGGGAACGGAAGCTTATTTGACTACTTATATGAATTAAATGACATGCTCCCCACCAGGGACTGGGTGAAGCCGGGCCGGGTCAGACAGACAGATAGACAGACAGACAGTCGGGAACGGGAGAGCTTATATGACTACGTATATGAATTAAATTAGATGCTCCCCACCAGGGACTGGGTGAAGCCGGGCCGGGACAGACAGACAGATAGACAGACAAACAGATAGTCGGGAACGGGAGAGCTTATATGACTACGTATATGAATTAAATGAGATGCTCCCCACCAGGGACTGGGTGAAGCCGGGCCCGGTCAGATAGACAGACAAGACAGATAGTCGGGAACGGGAGAGCTTATATGACTACTTATATGAATTAAATGAGATGCTCCCCACCAGGGACTGGGTGAAGCCGGGCCGGGTCAGCCAGACAGACAGACAAACAAGCAGACAGACAGACTGATAGATAGATAGATCCCCTCCAGGGCCTGGGCGAAGCCGGGCCGGGTCAGCTAGTATATATATATATATATATATATATATATATATATATATATATATATATATATATATATATATATATATATATATATATATATATATATATATATTAAGACACGTGTTGAAACAAGTGCTGAGGTGTATATTGACTTTCGTTCTAATATACGTTAGTGGTCATAACAGAGTGATATGGCGAACTTCAAATGTTCTGAAAAGTACAGACGGCTGGTGCGCCTAATGTTAATATGTTACGCCCGTAAAAGAATGATCCGTAGGTCAGTCGTGAGTTTCGATGTAGTGAGTTGTCTTCTCTGGGTGGTGCTATGTCGTGTATTGTGTAGTCAGAAATTGACCCACTCTTCACTGCCTAAGGGGTTGTAGGTATGATTACCAAAACAACATCGTCATGCGTTTACCTGCTCAGATATCTCATCTCATATCGCCATGGGGCTCGTTATGTGGGACGGACTCCTTATGGTCAGATTTTTGTCCTAAAACTGCGACTGGCCTAAAAAGCCGGCAGGGGATCTTCATATTGCTCGTAGAAAAACAAAAAAAAATCTCAGATTATCTGTAGATGTAAATATTATCTGATTGCCTGTGAGTGAATTTATAAATTGTTGGAGTATTCTTCTTTGTCTTTGGTTTACATAATAGTCATTAGGCTATATGTCTAAGCGATAGAAGTAGTATTAACATTGGTAGTAATAGAGGCTCCAGCGACATTGACATTAGTGGAAAAAGTAGGTGTAACAGCTAGTAATGATAGCAGCAGCAGCAGCAGCAGCAGCAGCAGCAGCAGCAGTAGTAGTAGTAGTAGTAGTAGTAGTAGTAGTAGTAGTAGTAGTAGTAGTAGTAGTAGTAGTAGTAGTAGTAGTAGTAGTAGCAGCAGCAGCAGCAGCAGCAGCAGTAGCAGCAGCAGCAGTAGCAGCAGCAGCAGTAGCAGCAGCAGTAGTAGTAGTGGTTGTAGTTGTGTTGTCTCTTGTAACAAATGTATGTTATCTTGTACTGCTTGCCTGCATGTGTTGTATAAACTTTGTAGTATACCATTATAATGGACTATTGTGTTATGTATTTTTCTGAGTTTTGATATCTGGTGTGTTGTGTTGTATAAAGCTAGCTTGTGTTAAATGCTGTTTGTTGTATTGGTGAAAATTAAATGTCTGTCTTTTGTAGTTGTAAGAGGTTGTGAGATGTAGATTTTAACCTGGTGTTCCTTGCCAGTGAGAAGTCCTGATCGTTCGGGTCCCATCGATTGACGGACGTCGGTCGCGGCGATTGGGCAATCTTGAGCATAGCCTACGATGGGTAGTGTTGTGATATTCTGTTGTGATAATTTGGTGTGTCCAGTGTGTGCCGCGTGGTTACACACCCGCTTCACACGCGTGATCCGGGACTGTTTCCGGATCCGGTCAGGGATATGCACTACTGACGAGCTCAAATGAGGGCAAAACTCGAGTATAGTGCTTCCATATTGGCGTGGATAGGCCTTAGGTTCATACCAGAATGCGATCGACGTTGCCAGTAGTGGGTTGTGCTCAATATTTAAGAGAATATTGGCTACTTTATGTCTAGGGGATCCCAATTGGGATTTTTAGTTTTGATTCTCTATTATTTTAGCCACTTGAGGTGATCATGGAACTCTGTCATAAACACAAGAAGGAAAATACTCCTGTTCATAACTGTATTTATGTGTACTTCTCCATTCCCACTTATCACCTTATAAATTTACTATAGTGTTAGAGGATATTGATTGTTTACAACATATAAAACAACCACGGTTGAACATACATCAACACTGGACCTGACGTAAACATCAACAATTTTGGACAAACAGTTCAGGCATTAAATCAAGATCTGTAGTAACATATTGACAAATGTATTGACCACTGTGAGCTTCTTGAATATGTCTCACTTGACATATGTATACATTCACTTGAAATATGACATATGCCAAGACGCTGATGTCAATAACTTTTGAACTTTGAACAGGAACAACCTATAATATCGGCTCGTCTTTTAACCAAACTTGAACAGCGCCGTTGGGTTTTTGAAATCCAAAGAGGAAACAAGATCGAGTCGCAAACATGAGTAATTGAACATCAAACATGCTGTTTATTTTATGTTTCACAGCTCAACTGGTTTTGCCTAGCAACAAAATAATTACTTCCATCTTGTACCGTGCCTAGAGATTTCCAGGGCGGTCGGTAACTATATCATGGAATGTCTATAATATTACTGTTAACTCTTACAATACCGTTGTAAATTTATTTATTTCTAACTTACTGTACATGTCCATTGATGACCTTCTCTCTCTCCTCTAAGTCGATTTCTCGCCGCTTCTGCATTCTATCAAAATTCCTCAGCAGTCGGTTCATTGAGTCTCAGCCTCTTTTCCTATGAGTGTTTTATCATATCCTTAACTCATATTCAAGCCACTTTTCCATGTAACAATTAGTTCGCCAGGTTATATCTTCTGATCTTTCCAAGCACAGCCTGTCATTCCAAACTCCAAGAAGAATCTGTTGTTCAGTGACGTCAGAATGACGTTTCTCTCTGTTGATAAGTATTCACTTAGTTTCTGTGCGTTTTTGCTTCTAGGCTATACCTCTATTTTCTATGACGTAATTCTTGGCCTTAGCTCTATGGCAACATAGGTATACATTTACATGAAATATGACAGCAGTCTACAATCACAAACATATATTGACCATACTGAAATACTGGAACAGGCATGCGATGAAATATGACAGATCATAACACATTAAAAGTGCTATCTCCTGTTCCTCCAAAATTCAACAATCTTCAAAAACCCACCAATACATATCAGTTGGTTCCCAACACCATTGACCCTTAATGATTTAAAAAAAAACATTGGCATGTGTTCAACAAAATCAAACACTACATTCATTACATAATACTAAACTAATTATTTAGTTGTTTACTGTCCTTTACTCTCCTGTTGTACGGTTCAGTGTTCATCTCCAATGTATATTAGATCCTATTCCCATTATCTGGGTACCGAAATAAATGCACTCAGTTGTGTTCCTAATATGTATATCCACTGGTAATTGGCTGGTGCAAATCATACTCCATAATCCAAGAATAGAAATTACACACAATCATATATCCCCTCCGTGGGGCTAGAATTTTCGAATACTCTCTTGCCAGGAGGCTCGGTGCCTTTGTGAAATTGAGGCCTTAGGTTGGTCATACCTTCAGGAGATGCATCGTGAGGCTTGGCACAAGGTTCTTCCCTATATCACCATATCCGATGAAAAGGATAACAGCCTTTCCGCTTCTCGGCTTCTGATATCCGATTCCCAATTATGTTCACAAAGATGTTACACCCACCAAGTCGCGAGTCTATAATCCATTCCACATTTTATGATGGCATTTAGGTTGACATTGGACCAGCAAAGAGTTATTCGTTACTATCTAGTCCAGTGTAGGCTGAGAGTCATTATTGGTAGCATCTGTGACTATGTCCAGGTTTGATCTGCACATACATGTATCCGAAGATGAATAATTCCAGTACACAAACAGAGTCGCAAACAGTCCAATGATTTTTCTGCTGCGTGTGTATACATAATTACTCCACTAGCTTCATTCGGTGTCTTTGGGTTGGTATTCAGGTGTAGGACCTGGGTTGAACTTGTTGTTATGGTAGATTTCAGTTGGTAGTCAGGCCTATAACCTGCGGTTGATGACTTGAGTCTTTCAGTTGGTGTTCAGATTTATGACCTGGTGTTGATATTGTTGTTATCTTGGTGTAGTTCAGTGTCTTCCCAATTTATTTGAGTTGGTGTTCGTATCTAGAACTTGGTGTTGAGTGTCTTGAACCTTATGTTTGACTTTTGCTGCTGTGAGACTTTCTTTCGAAGACTTATCCATTGTTGGATATCAACTTGGGAATCCAACCGACAGTTGAAGGGTTCTCACTGTTGTTAGTTTTATTAAACTTGTAGGATTGTCCCATAGTTTCCTGATTTTGCTGAGTGATGAGGCTTCAGGTGGTACTTCTCAGAAGTAAAGCAGACGATACACTGTTGTCAGTTACTCTGTAGATCTTTATCTTTGTCGATTTTTATATACTGAAGTCCGTCCTGGATATTCCTACTTCATCGTCACGCAGTCAGCCATCTTTGAAATTGTCTGTTGCTGGCTATTGCAGCTAATAAATGCAGCAGTAACCATTGAAGTTTTTCTAGATTCAGACTATGTTTAGGACAGGTTGCCATTTTCACCTCTTCCGGCTGATAACCCAGTTTCCGGGTTGGGTGATGCAGTCCAAACAAAATCCAAACCACCACTTGTCCTGTCTAGAGATAGGGATGACCAAAAAAATACACACAGGCATTAATACTTTGTGGTGTGATAACATTTTTACAACACAATTATAAACAAAAAAGGAGAAGGTAAAAGGAGTGGGTTTTCCACGTTCCAATTTCCCTCGTCGCTTGTTATTTAGCTATTCTATCTTTTATTGTAAGAAAGACATCTTTTCACTCGATATTCTATTCTGATGTTGTTACTGGGGACTATTTGATAAGTGAAGCCCTTCTTTCCATCCAAACATGTTGATATTGCATCTCTCATTCTTGAAGAGAATAACCCATACATAATCTCTGTTGTTTCTAGTGCCTCGTCTTCTTTCCTTCGCTATAATCAGCATTAGGCCAAGGCTATTCAACATTGTCTTCTTATGTACTGACATGCACAAGGATTCTTACATTGCATCATCATGTCCCATGGGGTAACATTAAAATGTATATTCCCAACAGCAAAGTAACAATCATGACAGAATATATATAAATAAATCTCCTAACAGAGAAAACCACACATGTACATTTCTCATATATGAATTAACATGATAATCATACATAATAATTAATCATAATAATAATGCAGGAGCCTATGGTTTTGGATTTCCTCATTGGTGAATTCATAAACTAAAATAAATATTCCTTTTCCCCCATTGCTTGCAGCGCATGAGGTTTGTGACCGCCGTGACATAATTTACCAATTTCTGCTATTTGTAAGAAAATTTCTTATTTATTAGAAATACTTTACGCAGCCTGATAACTGTTCGGAATCTAATATTATTCCAGGTGTCCACCACCCTTGATGTGGTGTGACTGAAGACATATCCTTCCAAAACATTTGATTATATCATGCGTTTTCTTTCCTTCATGGGATTATCTATTCATCTTACAAAGGCATTCTCCTAGCATATTTATGAAATTTATTACATGTCCATCACCCATATTGAGTGGTTACTAATATGTTAACAAGAAGATTGTACCATAATTTGGCACGATAGCTTGAGTTACAGATTAGCAATTAGCAAACAATTTATCCAAAATGAACTAGAGTCCATAATCTGCGTGATCAATAGTATGCTTCCGCATGGATAAAAGTTTCCTGAAATGTCCTTAACAGTGAATTTACACTACATAAGATAATTTACAGATTATAAGCGTTGATAGTGAGATATAGTTTCACAATGCCTAGAAGAGGTTTTAACATAGGAATTAGAAATGTAAGTATGGACATTTAGCGTGCTACAGCATGGCCCTTTAAGTAGTAAAAATCAATCAGACTCTAGTTTACAAGAATCATTGATTTAACATCTTAATAATTCTTATATTAACACAATGGTATATGTACCTTATCAAAATACATGAATACATATTAATAATGTAGATTTAACATACCAATTGCTGCAGAGAATGACATATTTTAGGGCTAAACTGCCCTTCCCCGCATAGGGGAAGGCTGACGTCTGTGTCTCCTTTGATCGCTTAACACAGAATGGCTTACTTTTACCTTTGTTTAAAATCTAGCTGGTCTGGCCAGGTACGTGAACCAAACTAAGGCCAAAATTTGGCTGTCCTACGGGTTAGTTTAGCTTTGTTTTCTTCCCCCAAATAAGATATTTAAACAGTAATCCCCAGGGCGTGTGATATTTTTAAGGGCGTCAATGCTAGGAAATGGTAAGGACGTTTTAATATACTACAGAGGTGATGACATCGCAGTAATATCTATCTGTATGTGCTGTGTAGGTTAGAAAAAAGTGTGTGTGTCAAATTTTAATCCAGAGTTGTAGTGGTGGTGGGTGTATATCTTGTGTGTTGTTTCTTTTAACAAATGTTCAACTCTGTGTACGGCATTCGTGTATGTATTGTAGAAATCCGGTAATATACCATCTCAGTGTGCTGTTGTGTTATATATTGTTCGGAGTTGTGGTATCTTGTGTGCTGTGTAGTACAAAGCCTGTTTGTATTGTGTGCTGTGGAATGTGTTGGAGAAAATGAAATATCTGTCTTTTTAGTTGAAAGAGGTGATTACGTCACAAAAGGACACATTCGGTTATCTTCCCGGAATTTTTGGTGTGTGTGTGTGTGTGTGTGTGCGTGCGTGTGTGCGTGCGTGCGTGCGTGCGTGCGTGTGTGTGTGTGTGTGTGTGTGTGTGTGTGTGTGTGTGTGTGTGTGTGTGTGTACAAGACTTATGAGATCATCTGTTGTCACATTTCGTTCCTTCACGGCCGACAGATGGGCGCTCACTAAACCCTAAAATTATTCGCTCAAACACACATGTATGATAATAAGACACCGACTCAACCACTGAAAACTGATACAAAGACTGACTGATACAATCAAAAGAAATCAACACAAAGCATTGATAAAACACCCTGACATAAACAGTCACACTGACACAACCATAGAAATCAACACAAAACATTGAACCCGATGCACCAACAGAAAAGCAATATGTAACCGACACAGTAAAACTGTAACACACACACACACACACACACACGCGCGCATTCACACACACACACTCACACACACACGCACACACACACACACACACACATATATATATATATATATATATATATATATATATATATATATATATATATATATATATAAATTTAAAATCACTGAAACTGACACAACCACTGAAAATGACAAGCATTGAGACAACCAAAGAAGCGACGTAACAAATAACACTGACACAACCACTAAAAACTGACACAAGGACAGACTGACATAACCAAAAGAAATCAACATAAAAAGAATGAGAAAAGACGCTGACACAACTAAAAGAAACGCAACACATCCAAAAGTAACCGACACAGCAAACATGGAATAGACACACACTCACGCACGCACGAACACACGTACGCACACACACACACACGCACGCACGCGCGCACAGAGAGAGAGAGAGAGAGAGAGAGAGAGAGAGAGAGAGAGAGAGAGAGAGAGAGAGAGAGAGAGAGAGAGAGATCGACAACCACTGAATATGATAAGCATTAGGATAATCAAAGAAGCAACAAAACCACTCAACCTGACGCAGTCATTGAAAACTTACACAACAACGAACTAACACAACCAAAACAAGCACCACAAAACACTGAGCCCGATGCAATAAAGAAAAGCAAATCTTCCAAACGAAACCGACACATTAAAAATATATATATATCACACACACACACACACGCACGCACGCGCGCACACACACACACACACACACACACACACACACACACACACACACACACACACACACACACACAAGCGGAGACGCTTATGGGAATGTCCCGAATGCTGTGATGTCGGTTCCTAAATCAATCAATCAATCAAATCTGTGTGTATCTCTGTGTGTCATTATGTTTACGTCACATACTTTTTATGTACACATTTTCCTCCATGTTTAACATTTTTATGACACTGCTCATGACAATTGTCAGTGTATGTGTGTGAGTAAAGTGTGGGAGTTTGTTCATACTAGTTTCAATGCTAACGTGAGACATTTTGTATGTGTCTAGATGTGAGGAGGTGTGTGTGAGTGTGGGGATATGTGTGGGTGGGGGATGTGTGGATGGGGGTATGCGTTTGGATGGGTTGGGGTGTGTGGGTTTTTGTGGGTAGTGATATGTGTGGGTGTTGGTGGGATGTGTGGATGGATGTGTGGGGGTGAAAGTAGGGGTGTGGGAATGGGTGTGGAGGATGTGTGTATGGGTGGAGGATATGTGTATGGGACGGGTGTGGGGTGTGTGTGTTTATGTGGGTGGTGATGTGTGGGTGCTTTGAGGAATTATGTGTGGGTGGCGGGGTTGTGTGGGTAGGGGATTGTGTTGGGTGGATTGGGGATGCAAGGGCGGGTGGGGAGAAGTGTATGGTGTGTGGGTTTGATATATGTGTGTGGTATCTTGGTTGGGGATGTGTGCATGGTGTGTGGGTGGGGATGTGGTGGTATGGGTGAGGATATGTGTGTGGGTGGGGGATAGTGTGTGGTGTGGGGGATGTGTGTGATGGGTGCGGGGAATGTGTGTATAGGTGGGGTGGTTGGGGGAAGTATGTGGGGGGGTGTGGGTGGGAGATGTGTGCGTGGATGGGGAATGTGTGGGTGGAGGTGTGTGAGTGGCTTAGGGATGTGTAGGTGGGTGAGGGATGTGTATGTGTCGGGGTGGGATGCGTGAGTGGGTGGAGGATGTGTGTGGGTAGGGGTATTGTGATCGAGAGATGTTTGGTTGGGGGTGGGCGGGTGGGGGTGTGTGGGTGCTTAGTGGAGGATGTCTGCGTGAGTGATTGTGTGTTGGTGGACGGGTTGGGAATGCGTGTGTGGGTGGGGAGAGGTGTGTGGTATGTTGGTTAGGGATATTGTGTGGGTGAGGTATGTGTGTGTGGATGGGGGATTTTTGTGGTGTGTGGGTGGGGGTATGTGGGGTGGATGGGTAAGGGTATCTGTGTGGGTGTGGGTGGGAATATTGTGCGGTATGTGGGTGGGGGATATGTGTGTGGTGTGTAGGTGGGGATGTGTGGTGGTATGTGGGTGTGGGATGTGGTGGAGAGGGATATGTGTGTGTGCGGTGCGTGGGTTGGGAATATTGGTAGGGGATGTATGTGATGTGCGGGTGGGGGATTGTGTAGTGGGGGATTGGGTTAAGGCATGTATGGGTGGATGGAGGATGTATGTGTGGGTGGTGGGGTGTGTGTGAGAGGATTGGGGATGTATGGGTGGTTAGGGAGATGTGTGTGTGGGGGGGTGGGAGGGAGATGTCAGTTGGTGGGGATGTGTGTGTATGGTTTGGGGATGTGTGAGAGTGGATGTGCGATGTGTGGGTTGGTGGGTGATTGTGTGCGTGGGTGGTGAATATGTGGTCAATTGAGATGTGGCTGGGGGATGGGAGGTTTGAGGTGTGGATGGGGAGAGGATGTGTGGGTTAGGATGTGTATGAGGGTGGGCGTGGGATGTGTGGGTTGGTGGGGGAATGTTTTGTGAGTGGCGAGTGTGTTTTGGTTGGGGGAACAGGTGAGGGGAGGGTGTGTGGGTGGGGGATGTGCGGAAGGGGGATGGGTCGGTTGGTGGGGTATGTATGTGTCCCTTGGTGTGCGGGGTGTGTGGGTAGGTGGGGGTGTGTGTGTGGGTGGGGTGATGTATGGGTAGGTGGGAGATGGGCCTCATAACATGGTAATTTGCCTTGTTTATGTTTACAACATTCCTTTCACAATGTTTATTTTTCTTCCTATGTAGATGTATAATGCTCTTGATGAATGAAAGACGAGTGATTGGAAGGGCCGAATGTAAGACAGAGGTATTGCGCGCCCAATATGTGACCCTATTAAAGTTGATTTGATTTGATTTGATTTATCTATCTATCTATCTATCTATCTATCTATCTATCTATCTATCTATCTATCTATCTATCTATCTATCTATCTATCTATCTATCTATCTATCTATCTATCTATCTATCTATCTATTTATCTATCTATCTATCTATCTATCTATTTATCTATCTATTTATCTATCTATCTATCTATCTATCTATCTATCTATCTATCTATCTATCTATCTAATCTACCTATCTACCTGCCTGCCTGCTGACCGACCGACCGACCGACCTACCTATATCTATCTATCTATCTATCTATCTATCTATCTATCTATCTATCTATCTATCTATCTATCTATCTATCTATCTATCTATTTATCTATCTATCTATCTATCTATTTATCTATCTATCTATCTATCTATCTATCTATCTATTGATTGATCTGATTGATAATCTATCTATCTATATATCTATCTATCTATCTATCTATCTATCTATCTATCTATCTATCTATCTATCTATCTATCTATCTATCTATCTATCTATCTATCTATCTATCTATCTATCTATCTATCTATCTATCTATCTATCTATCTATCTATCTATCTATCTATCTATCTATCTATCTATCTATCTATCTATCTATCTATCTATCTATCTATCTATCTATTATCTATCTATTATCTATCTATCTATCTATCTATCTATCTATCTATCTATCTATCTATCTATCTATCTATCTATCTATCTATCTATCTATCTATCTATCTATCTATCTATCTATCTATCTATCTATCTATCTATCTATCTATCTATCTATCTATCTATCTATCTATCTATCTATCTATCTATCTATCTATCTATCTATCTATCTATCTATCTATCTATCTATCTATCTATCTATCTATCTATCTATCTATCTATCTATCTATCTATCTATCTATCTATCTATCTATCTATCTATCTATCTATCTATCTATCTATCTATCTATCTATCTATCTATCTATCTATCTATCTATCTATCTATCTATCTATCTATCTATCTATCTATCTATCTATCTATCTATCTATCTATCTATCTATCTATCTATCTATCTATCTATCTATTCTATCTATCTATCTATCTATCTATCTATCTATCTATCTATCTATCTATCTATCTATCTATCTATCTATCTATCTATCTATCTATCTATCTATCTATCTATCTATCTATCTATCTATCTATCTATCTATCTATCTATCTATCTATCTATCTATCTATCTATCTATCTATCTATCTATTATCTATCTATTATCTATCTATCTATCTATCTATCTATCTATCTATCTATCTATCTATCTATCTATTTATCTATCTATCTATCTATCTATCTATCTATCTATCTATTTATCTATCTATCTATCTATCTATCTATCTATTGATTGATTGATTGATTGATAATCTATCTATCTATATATCTATCTATCTATCTGTCTATCTATCTATCTATCTATCTATCTATCTATCTATCTATCTATCTAATCTACCTATCTACCTGCCTGCCTGCTGACCGACCGACCGACCGACCTACCGATATCTATCTATCTATCTATCTATCTATCTATCTATCTATCTATCTATCTATCTATCTATCTATTTATCTATCTATCTACTTACCTATCTACCTGCCTGCCTGCCTGCCTGCCTGCCGGCCGACCGACCGACCCACCGACCAATATCTATCTATCTATCTATCTATCTATCTATCTATCTATCTATCTAATCTATCTACCTACCTACCTGCCTGCCTGCCTGCCGGCCGGCCGACCAACCGACCGACCGACCGACGGACCGACCAATATCTATCTATCTATCTATCTATCTATCTATCTATCTATCTGTCTGTCTGTCTGTCTGTCTGTCTGTCTGTCTGTCTGTCTGTCTATCTATCTATCTATCTATCTACCTACCTACCTGCCTGCCTGCCTGCCTGCCTGCCTGTCGGCCGGCCGGCCGACCAACCGACCGACCGACGGACCGACCAATATCTATCTATCTATCTATCTATCTATCTATCTATCTATCTATCTATCTATCTATCTATCTATCTATCTATCTATCTATCTATCTATCTATCTGTCTGTCTGTCTGTCTGTCTGTCTGTCTATCTATCTGTATATCTGTCTGTCTGTCTGACTGTCTGTCTGTCTGTCTGACGGCCGGCCGGCCGGCCCGCCCGCCCACCCACCCACCCACCGACCGATCCAGTCAGCCAGCCATCCACCCACCCACCCACCTACCTTTCTGCCTACCTACCTACCTACCTACCTTTCTGTCTGTCTGTCTGTCTGTCTGTCTGTCTGTCTGTCTGTCTGTCTGTCTGTCCGTCCGCGCTATTAAATATTGATACAAGTTATTGGAAAAAACGTCAGGACCATGTGTTGAAAGAGGAAGAGGACTATGGAGAAAGGATGGATTCTTTCATTGCACCCACTCCCATACGAATCCGGATACGCCTTTGTGTGTCATCAGAATTTGCAGGTCCCCATTACCGTAAAAATAACTTTGTTAGCGAGAAATCACTAGTTGTTGAGCAAAACATCAAAGGAATGTCGCCGCTTTCAATGATTTAAGTTGTTTTTGGACCTATTAAAGACATATTCCTTGGGTGGGGGTAAATATAAGACGGCTGGAAAAATTTCATAACGATGCAACAGGCAGTTTTCAAAATAATTGATCGTGAATGAAGGCAAACAAATGTGGACATACTTTTATAGCTAATGATTGCCTGCCATTTATACATAATTGTCTTATTCGTTCGTTATGTTTCTGATATATACAGCAGTACTGATTTAACGTTGACTATTATGCTATTTACTATGTTTATTTAGATTTTTGTATTCTTATTTGACAAAGGGGAGTTATTATTCTTATTCGACAAAGGGGAGTGGCAATTATTTTGGACCGGAAAACATCAAAATCTGTTCAAGGATATTGGGCCGTGTTGGACAGAGTGCTACTAGTTAAATTGAGTGGCAGACCTTTTAGCATAAATGTTATTCAAGTATATGCCCCAACAGGAGAATCCAGTGAAGATAGTGTAGAGGAATTTTATAATGACGTAGAGTCTGCCTTACAGAAATATAAAAATTCAGAAATAAACATCGTAATAGGAGACTTCAATGCAAAAGTAGGAAATCAAGGAGATAGATACACAGTAGGAAACTATGATTTAGGAGAGAGAAATGAAAGAGGATACAGACTAGTAGAGTGGGCAAAAGAACAGGAAATGATTGTAGGAAACACCTGGTTTAAACAACACCCTAGAAGATTATGGACATGGAGGAGTCCTGATAGCAGGATCATAAACCAGATTGACTACATTATGATTAGCTGAAGATTTAGAAACGTATTAACAATAGAAAAAACAGTTCTCAGTGCTAATTGTTATAATGACCACAGATTACTTACAGGAACACTGAGGATAAAGTTGAAGAAAGTCAAGTATATAACAGGAAACACTAAATATGATTTGTGTACCTTGAGTAATGACAAGGAAATACAAAACAAATTCAACATAGAAGTACAGAACAGATTTGATATATTGTCTGATCTAAAGATATTATTCCAGGATGTGGATAATCAATGGGAAATGTTGAAGAATTCAATCAGTTTGGCTGCATAAACAACTATTCCAAAATTAAAGAAAGTGGGTCGTAAGAAATGGATAACAGAAGAAATTTTATACCTAATGGAAACAAGAAGACTCAACAAAAACAATTCTGTGGTTGTTTCGGGATTTGAAATTTAAATATTGAGCATAGCCTACGATGGGTAGCGTTGTGATATTCTGTTGTGATAATTTGGTGTGTCCAGTGTGTGCCGCGTGGTTACACACCCGCTTCACACGCGTGATCCGGGACTGTTTCCGGATCCGGTCAGGGATATGCACTACTGATGAGCTCAAATGAGGGCGAAACTCGAGTATAGTGCTTCCATATTGACGTGGATAGGCCTTAGGTTCATACCAGAATGCGATCGGTGTTGCCAGTAGTGGGTTGTGCTCAATATTTAAAAACAATTCTGCCAAATATGAAGAAATTCATAGACAAGTCAGAATATTATGTAAGGAGGCAAAAGAAGCATGGCTTGAAGAAAAGTGCTTAGACATTGAAAAACAACACAACAGTCAAAATACCAAATTAGTGCACAAAGAATTCAGGAACTTACTAATAAAAGAACAAGTACATCAACAGGCTGTCTAAAAACTAAAGATGGCAAAATCATAATAGAAAAAGATCAGATGCTACATGCATGGACAGATTATGTGAAAAACCTTTATAATGATAACAGAGAGGAACAGTATGATATTAGATTTAATAATGAAGGGCCGCCAATTTTGAAGATGGAGGTTCGAAATGTTCTTACGCATATGAAAGCTAGCAAGGCTCCCGGTGCAGATAACATCACAATTGAAATGATTAAAGCTTTAGAAGAATTTGGACTAGAGCAAGTCACCAGACTGCTGAACACATTATATGATACTGGAGATATACCTTCCTGAATTATGTAACTGTATTTATTGCAATCCCAAAGAAATCAGGAACCTTGGAATGTGATCAACATAGAACAATTAGTATAATGAGTCACATCACAAAGATTTTGCTACGAATTATCATGCAAAGAGTGAGGAAGAAAATACAACCTGAAATAGGGGAAGAACAATGTGGGTTTGTAGAAGGAAAGGGTACAGTAAATGCTGTGTATATGCTGCGAACAGTTATTGAACGTGCTATAGAAGTAAACAAGGATATACACCTTTGCTTTATTGACTACACAAAGGCTATTGATAGAGTTAGACATGTCAACATGGTGGATATGCTTGCAGATCTACAAGTTGATGGGAAAGACATTAGACTTATAAAAACATATATTGGAAACAACAAGCTGCCATAAGGATTGATAATGAAGTGGGACAATATCAACCTATTAAGAGAGGTGTTAGGCAGGGATGTGTAATGGCTCCAGATCTTTTTTCCCTATACAGTGAAAATATTTTCAGGAATGTAGAAGATATAATTGGAATCAACATTGGAGGACGAAACATCGAACGAACGAACGAACGAACGAACGAAAATCTTTATTTTCAAAGGGTTAAGAATTGGGCACGCAGGCCCGTCTGACATTCTGCCCTTCTTCTCTATTTCCTCTCATACATTCTTTCATTCAACATCTCTTAATAACATTAGATATGCAGATGATACAGTATTGATTGCAGACAATGCACAAGATCTACTACAATTAGTAGGCGTAGTTGTGGTACACAGTGAGCAGCTGGGGTTGGAATTAAATTGTAAGAAGACACAGGTAATGGTCGTCACTAGGAAGGACGAAGTACCACAATGTAATATACAAGTAAATGGGAATATTCTTCAACAAGTGAATCGGTACAATTATCTCGGAACAGTCACAACATCTGATGGGAGATGCCTTGAAGAGATTAGAACAAGAATCGCCATGGCGAAAGTAGCCTTTAGCAAGATGAAAAACATTCTGACCATTAAAAAGATGTCAATTGAAACGAGAAAAAGAGTGTTGAGGGGATACATAGAGCCTGTTCTTTTGTATGGATGTGAAACTTGGACAATGTGCAGTCAAGCTGAAAAACATCTGATGGCTGCAGAAATGTGGTTTCTGAGGAAAATGCAAAGAATACCATGGACAGACAGAAAAACCAATGACCAAGTACTACAGGGGACAATTGAAAATCGTAAATTGATTAGAGAAATTAGACGTAGACAGTCAAAATTGTTTGGATATGTTACGAGAATAAATGGATTGGAGAACTTGGTGACAACTGGCAAGATCGAAGGGAACAGACCAAGGAGAAGACCAAGAGGAAAATACCTGGATTGCTTGGCCACATGGCATGGACGAGACAGGAACACTGAGCTGATCCACGACACTGGTGATCGAGTGAAATGGCGAGTCATGACCGCCCACGCTTTCCAGCATGGTACATGATTGATTGATTGATTCTTATTTGAGTAAGTCCATCTGTTCCCCCAACTTTGCTACCCAAATATGTGTATAATTCCACCACTGGAAATGAGTCTCCACCAAGGGTGGTCAAACAGTCATTAGCCGGCTTCATTCCCACATCACCCCTATAGATATTTATACCTAATTGTTTTGACCTCCTGTCAAGTATGTATATCTTGTATCTGGTTTCGTGTGAGTGTGTGTGTGTGTGTGTGTGTGTGTGTGTGCGTGCGTGCGTGAGAGAGAGAGAGAGAGAGAGAGAGAGAGAGAGAGAGAGAGAGAGAGAGAGAGAGAGAGAGAGAGAGAGAGGATTGGCTGGCCGAGTGGCTAGAAGGTTCTATTTCGAATAATCCGTGTTCGAATCCCCAGTAAGGTGTGGATGTTTGTTCTGTCGAGAGAAAAAGGAAACACTAACCTGCACAATTCGTGGCGACTGCACTAGCCTGGCCCCACCCCCTCCTGCCCTAAACCGCAAGGTATTATAAACGATAGATGACAGTTTGTCAGTGACATACAGTAGAGCAATGCAATCAGTAACATACTGACTATCAAGTAACTGGTCACAGACCATTTAATTCTATTTGTGGCGGTAATAATTGTTGCCTTCATAAGCCAGTCTACAGTCAGTAAGAATAGCAAAGATAACAAAAGACATACGCGTCTCGTCGCTGTTCTGCTGCGAAATGTTTGTGTAATCACTAACTGTATGTTGGCAGCATTTCGATTTCGATTTCACTATTAGCCCTTCCTCGTTCAGCCTCAAAAAGAAGTTATATTAGGGCCCCTCCCTGGTTCAGATTAATAATCCTGTGACTAAGTCGGCCACAAATAGCGGCTGCCCACGACGTTAAACACACCCCCTCCCCCCTCCCTTTACAGGATGTTAATTTGAAGGTGATTGTTGTCCGGAGAGGGTAATGATAATGGCTTTGAATAATGTTGGCCGCCCAGCCATACTGCGTGGTTTTATTGGGACTGGAGACAGCCGAGCTGGCTGTGTTTGACTGACGGCTGCAAACTTACCTGGCAGTGTCGGTGAACAAGTGCAGGAAGGAAGACAAGGAGTCTAGCACATCACCAAGTCGTCTATTCTATATCAGGCAGATCATTGTACGTAGAATCTGTGTCTGTAGTTTCCTCTTGTTGTCCTATAGATCGTAGTAAGACCCTGGTTGTCATTCATTGCTGTGGAGGTTTAATATAATTATTAATATATTAGTCAAACGCCTTTCGTTAGCATTGAACATTGGCTTAACTTACATCATGATGTTGTGGTGATGTCATGACATGATGTCAATGTGTTGTCGTGACGGATGTTTCTCTCTTGTTTTCATGTTCCCGACCGACATAAATATGTAACACTAAAATGCTCCTGACAGTTTACCTTATTAGTTGATTTAATATATTATTAAATTATATAGATTATAATTGTTCATAATAATAGATAAAATTAATGACTGACCTTTTTTTTCTCCATAGAACGAGAACGTCGTACGTAGTAAAATAATACAGTACGTACAGTACAACTTACGTGAACTCAGAACTTGTTGTATCAAATGTATCCTGTGTAACAGTAACTGTATTTTATTACGTGTGATGTTATAATGAAAAAGAAAAGGACAGTCATTAATTCTATCTATTACAAGATCAGGCGAAATTCATTCCTGTTCTCTTATTTATTAAGTTTGTGGAAGTGCATTTTGAATGTTCAGTCTGTGGTGTAAATACAAATTTACAAACAAAAGTCAATGACAATAATGATGGTAGACTACTGTAAATTCAATGACAACAATAGTGGTGAACTAGTAAAAACAGTGAAGGGAGGATTCAGGCTAAATAAGATGATAATAATCATTACGAAGTGACTATTCATACCCCGACTATGAATAAATTATCCCTTTATTCATAGTGGAACTTTCCCGGCGGGTCATGTGATTTGCCAAGTCACGTGACTTAACGTATGTGATGTCATCGGGACATGTGAGTGGCTATATTATACATTTTTGTTGATTCTAAATCGTATCCTCAGTAGCATAGTGGTAAGTCTCCACCTGGTACGTGGGTTTTTGAGGTTCGATTCCCAGACGAAAATTTTTTTTTTTTTAAATTCTTCAACAATTAATTGTGTGAAAGCGACTTTTTAATAAACAAATATTAGGAACTAAAGAAGTAAGCAGATATTAACATCCAAAAAACAAAAAAACTATGATAATTAGCAGTGAAAATGAAAGGTCATCAATGAACATCACAGTAAATGGGCAGATACTAGAACAAGTAACGTAGACAATGATACAAGTGGGAGGATAACATCAAGAGATGGACTAGCATCAGCCTGACAGAATGTACAGTCAGGGCGAGACACAGACAGTGTTTGAGATCGATTGCAGCCAACCTTCATTGCGGAGACAGCACATGATTGATTGATTGAATGTCTTTCAACACATCTTTCTCATATCTCTGTCTCTCAAACTATCTTCGTTATCTGTCTCACTCCTCTCTCTTCTCAACCCGCTTCACATATACCAGGTTTTCCTGCACTTTATATGCATAGCATTTCCTTGTTTATTTGTTAATTCCTGAGGCCAGTCAGTCAAAAGCCTGATGTTTAAATTGCCTATTCATATCTCTCTGAGGCGACGCATATTCTTGTCTAAATAGTAGGTCAGTAACGTAAACAAAGATGGATGCCTGTAAACAGTAAGTGTACAGAAACGCAATTTAACAATTCTTGAACTCGCCTGGGGACACAATTATTTGTATGGGGATACCAATCTGGAAAATTATTCTTGATATTTAAACAACCATACTTCAACTATGTATAAAGTATCCGTTTATTCATACTTCACTATATATAAAGTATCCATTTATTCATACTTCACTATGTATAAAGTATCTGTTTATTCATACTTCAGCTATGTATAAACTCTCCCTAATCATTAAGATAATGATAGGTGTATTAATGAATAATAAGAGGATTCATTCATTCAGTAGCATGTCCTTTGCTGAACCTCGCTCTCATAACAACCTTCCGGAAAACATCTTGATCATAAGCAAGATGTCCTGCGTCTGAAACACCCATCTGGAGGTCATTCGCCACAACCAGCACCCATCTTCTCTTTGGCCTTCCTCTTTCTCTCTTCCCCTCCATTACTGTTCTCTCCAAATTTTCATACCATTTCAAGTGACTAAAATATTTCAATTTTCTTTGTTTTATGGTCTTCAGTAGCCAACCTTCTTCAGTTTTCAAATTGTGTCGCATGTATGTATTCATTCTTTTCTGTATCCAAAATATTCGTGTCTATAATATTTATATTCAAAGGCATTTATGCGCTGTTCAGCTTGTTTCAGTAAGTGTTCAGGTTTCACAAGCGTATGTTGCAATGGGAAAGATGCACGCTTTTAAAAATCTAATTTTTGTAAGTCTATCAGCCCCACAGCACAATTTATTCAGTTGTTTTAGTTTTTGAAGAGCAATAGATACTCGTCTTTTAATCTCTTTCATTGTATCATCATTGTTTGTAATTAATGACCCAAGATATTCAACATTTTTCACCACCTCCAATCTTCCTCATTAACATATATATTTCTTTCTCTATATTAGTTTTATCTAAATGCATTATCTTTATTTTTGCTATGTTAAGATATAAGTTGTGATTGTCACTATTCTTTTGGGTTGAGGATATTAGTTTTTCTATACCATTCTGTGATGTGGATAGTAATACTGTATCATCAGCATATCAAATGTCTGGTATTTCATGACCACCGATATTTAGGGCATTATTTTACTCCCGGATTATATCATCTCTGACATTTCTCATTATATTTTCTGTTTCTGCTGTCATTGGTTCATTTATCTCATTCATATCCTCACAGTAATTCATATCATACATTCCACTGTAGTATTCCTTCCATCTTTCTAGAATTTTTCTAGATTCAGTTAGGGTACTTCCCAACTTGTCACAGATAACATTTAATTGACGTTGACCATTTCTTGTCAATAACTTATTTCTTTGAAACATTTCATAATCTCTTCCATTTGTATGATATTGCTCTATTCTAGTACAACAAGAGGATAGTATTAATAAAATGATCTGTCTAGAGCATACTGATATTGTATTGGTTTTAATGAATTGATGATAAAGAGATGACAATAATTCACCGGTTAATAATTTTATGACTGGGCTGTAGGTAATCGTAAGCAATGATGATGTGAAACACGATTATGCATAAAAGGTTAGTTAGTTAGTTAGTCGACAGATCATCCTCATTGCAACATCGAACCATTCAGTCCATAAGTGCTCAGATCCCCTCCTTAGCAAATCCCGCAATGTGTAATGGCTAACGACACCAGTTCTGTGTTGGTTTATCAATCTTCTTTGGCTTCCTGTGTAGTGTTCTTGTTTGGCCACCCCTCTTTTAATTTGCTGTTCTCGCAGTCTGACCTTGGTTGTAGATTCACTGTCATCACTTGGTTTTCGCAAAATTCTTACTTCTCGTAGAGCATTCAGAATGTCAGCCTGGTCCATGGCGCATTCGCCCTCCACAGTAGCCTTACCTGCGAGCTTGTCAGCCCGCTCATTTCCTTGTACTCCCGCATGTTCTGGCACAAAGATGAAACTAATCTGTGCCATCCGAGACCGCTTCAGAGACAGCAACCACTCTCTTTGGATCCACACCATCTCCATCCTCTTAAGCATGCCCATTGAGTCGCTAAGGAAACTGTCGTATATTCTGAAGGGACTGGGGATCACTGTTGTGCATTACCCATATTCTGGTTTAAGAAGCTGGGCCCCATCCTCTTCCAATATGTAAATAAATCAAGAATACGACCCTTGAAGTTTTACAGGCTCTGTTGTATGGTTTGTCTAGGAGTTAATGGCCCTCTTTTGGAGATTAGTGAACACCAGATTTAACTCTGCCCCTTCACCATGAATCTATTGGCTCTCGAACCCCCAATGATCTACTATGAAATGTCTGAAAGACTTCCTCAGTATGAATCAGGTGAAATGTAGCATGGGTCTGGAACAGTCAGAGATGCAGAGTTTCCTCTTTTCCCCTTAATTTAAATTCTTGTGAGTTATTTTGTTTTGCCAAATAAATTATTTAACAAACACAGGTAGACATTGACAACATGTTTACACAAACAGGTAATTAACAGACAGGTTGAACTGACACAGTAATAAGATTTAGTTACTATAGATGTCATTTATTGACTGAGCCTGTTTCTCTTTTGGCTTGTGAATACATTCTTTTCTCATAAGTTTTGACATGACATATATGTTTCAGTGGAAAAATGCACATCAATGCCAAATTACAGTTCATCAATCAATAAACATTAATCATTATGATGATCCTATGTGTTGTAAATCTTCTTAAAATAATGTTATAATATACATTATAGTGTGGCATGAATCAATTCAACTGTGGTATGAATCATGGTGCTGGGAGGGATTATGTTTGCTGGCATGGAAAAATGTCACCTCTGAGTGGTAGATATGGGCTAAGCTTGGGTCCATGGACTGATGGATCCGCTTCAGTACTTACCGGTGAGCTACTCTGAAGGCTTCCCCTTTCTCTGCTCAAGGCTTGAGTTTATCTTCCATCTCATGTGTGTGTGGGTGTCATCTTTTCCGTCTGCCTCCCTCTGCTGGTTAGGTTGCCACCAAGAACATCACTCGGTTTATCGGATCAAACTGCCGTTTTTCATGTAAAGTACAGGTCACATTTGGCTTCTGACCGTTCGTCAGGGCTGAATTGGAAGAAGTGCGCGGGGTCTTAGAAATGAACGCTTGAGCGGGTCAAAGTTGTATCATGTGACCGGCTCCTTCCAATCGTCTTAGTAGTTGGAGACGCTGTAATTTCTATTAATAGCCGACATATGTCCATCTCGAGTGTCAAGTTGTGTTCAGATTCTCAATGGTGCGGTCAATTGTATGTTGTTCTCTGTAGTTGGTGCGAAAATGTTGACGCACTGCAAAATGATGGTTGGTGAATATGCCACAGAAACATGCCCTTGTGAATGTCTGTTTCTCGAGCCATGTTATTGCTTTACTTACTGCCATGACTTCCGTAGTCAGGCTACTTGTGGTCTCAACAAAAGCACCAGAGTCCTCCTTCACAATTCTCCCTCCAGCCTGAGCCATAAAGGCCCATGAGATTCTTACATGTCGGAAGACCGACCCATCTGTGTAAATCACAGCATCACCGTCTAATGAATTCTCGAAAATCAACGCTTGTACTTCTGCCTCTACAGCAGCCGGATTTTCTTGTCTGCATTTTCTGTCTAGTTGGATGCAAACAGAAAAAGACGTACAGAAATCTGTTGGCACTTGTACCCACTCCTCGCCAGGTTCTAAGTCCTCAAGTGAACACACCTATTGAAGAATGTCTTCGGCTTGACCCATCCACGACTTTCATCTTTTTAACCTGCTGCCCTTGACCTTCATGATTTCACTATGCAGTGGATGTTGTGTTTGCGTTAACTCTGAGGTAGACACGTGCTCTGCAAATTTGTATTCTGTCTTCAATGGTTGGAAAATCAAGAAGGTAGCGCATTGCCCTGCATGCTGTAGTTGAGTTAAGAACCGACATCACTGCACTCAGGACATTCCCATACGTGCTCCATCCCCTTGTTCAACAGCCATTGAAGAGTCATACTACTAATCGTTCCCACCGCTATCTGATTAAATGTTCTCCTGGTCTTCCCTCTCAGTTTTGAGATTCTTCCAAAACCCCTGCCGATCCCCCGTAATCTCATTCTTCCACATATGGGTTCTCAATCTGTTCCTCCGCCTTCTCCACCTGGTCCCACAAGCGCATGACCACCTCCCCTTTGTCCATAGGCAAACTACCACCAAGAGGTGCATTCCCTGCTAGCCTATCAGCCTGTTCATTCCCCCATACCCCCGCATGGCCAGGGCAAAATATCCATAGAATTCTCACAATCTGTGACCTCTGAAGCGATGAGAGCCATTCCATACGAAACATTCTTTTCTCCACCTTACTAAGCATACTCTTTGAATCCGTAATGAATACAACATGTGTTGCAGTTGTCTCCTCTAGCCGCTGTTACTGCCTCCACCTCCATTCTCATGCTGGAGGTCGTAGTCTCATATGCCAGACTCTCCTTTTTCAAGACTCGTCCATTAGCCTTTGCAATAAAGCCATAGCCACTATGTCTGTTTCTCACCACTGACCCATCGGTTTAGATGACTGTCACCTTGATGTGTGTTGCTCTAGATCAGCCGTTGCACTTCAAACTCAGTGCGGCTCGCTGCCCATTCTCTGCACTCACGACCCAGTGTTATTATTACATTGTGCCAGTCCGTCATGTCTTCCGGAATTTCAACCCACTCTCTTTCACGATTGATGGTCTCTAGATCACACACCTGACTTATAGAAAGTTCTGCCTGTGTCATCCAGGACCTGCCTCGTCTTAGTCTATGACCATATCCATTGCTGTATCTCTTGTACATCCAAGAATAATGCGCATAGCTTTGTTCTGTATCCTTTCCATCCTTTCTATCTCCTTACGGCTGAGAGTCAGGATAGCCATCGCATACTCAAAAACAGACACGACCAGCTCCTCATATAGAAGACATAGATGGCGCTGCCCACAGCTTGCTGCCGCCACTACCCGCATCGCAGCCAAACCCCACTTGGCCTTTGTTATCACCTGGTCTATGTGCTCATTATAATATAAGCAAGGCTTCGATCAAAACGTATCCCCAGGTAATTCATTCTGCGTTCTTTCCAGAGTCTCTGAACAGATTTACAATTCGTGTTGGAGTATTGACAATATGATTATTCAAAGAGAACCATGTCACTGTTGCCTTTGTTGGGTTGACCATTGCCCCAGCTTCAATGCACCAAGTACTTATGCGTTTGAGTTCGATTTGTAGTTCCACAGCAGCCTGATCTCTATCCTCACCCTGACAATACGCTAAAACATAAAAGGTGATTATATGATGATGAGATGATTAAACAGATGATAATAGCCATTGCAGCTAGGCTGACGAGGATACACAAGTTGGTGACAGAAAATACTGATGGCAAAAGATGTGGGACAGTTGATAATGTAAGATAATCTGCTATTGACCTGTCTGTAGTGACAGACAGCCTAAATGTGTGGCTGGTATCAGAGAAGTCGTCACTGCCACTAGTTTGCACTGACATGTTTTATTTTATCATGACATATGAAGCTGTCACTGCCACTAGTTTGCACTGACATATATTATTTCATCCTGATATATGAAGCCGGCTCCGTGACTAAAAGCTTGCGAAAGCGGTTCGTGAGCCGGGTACCAGGTGTTCGAAGATCAGCTGCGACCGATTTTTGCAGCAGACCATGTCGCGTTGTGTTATAACGTGCTGGTATGGGAGCCGGTCGTTCAGAAAGCAATGGCAAACTACTGAACGTAACACTTGCCTAGTACATCAACAGCAGCTGAAAAATGCTGGTGTTGACTGCAATGTCCCGTAAGAGATACGCAACAAAATAAAAATATATGAAGCGCCATGTGATATTGGCTGCTTGATGTACACCAAGTGTGTTGACTGCGGTTTTGTGTGTTCTAAGTTTGTTTGATGGCATGTGTTGTGCTTCTATTTCCAGGTACTGACAGAGCATGTAGCCAGCTACCCTTATGATCTGACAAAACATTTGTACATCTCATCATGAGTTCTGTGGCCAGTATGAAGAATGGAGCGGCAAAGGAAGAGGGAGAGTTAACTGATGATGATGAAGAGGAGAATATTTTGAGGCGTTATAAACATGTTCATTTGAGCTCAGAAAGTAGAAGAGGATCCAGATATATTTCTGCCGAACAAATAAACAACTACGAGCTGGGAGAAAAAGGTGGATCCAAGAGAAGAGATTCCAGGAGACGGGTGGAGGCAGATAATCGTCGCAGCTTTAGAAATGCTGCCAGCGGAGGAGCTCGGAAACATCACAGGGAGCATCAGGATCTCCGTCAGGCTACAGAATGTGAAAGCTACACTCCCTCGAAATGTATCCTTTCTGCCATGTATTCTGTTTTAATATAGTTTATCTGTGATGACAGTAAGTTCCCTGATTGTAATCTTCCCTCCAATTGTCCCAGTGGATATATGTTGCCAGAACTTCCTCGTGCCTATCCCAGTGGATATATGATGCCAGAACTTCCTCTGTGTGTGCACGTCCCAGTGGATATATGATGCCAGAACTTCCTCTGTGTGCCTGACCCTGTGGATGTATGATGCCAGAACTTTCTCTGTGTACCTGTCTTATTGGTATAGTCAGTTGTGCCAGCAGACGGCTAGCGGCTAGACCTATGTTTTCACACATGGAAAATGTGTGTGTGTATACAGGGTTGCAAGCTCAACTTCATCTATTTCTTTTGAACTGTTTCCTTCCCTAACTCACCAAATGTATTTTATGATTTGGATGAAAGTAGAGCCAGAATCCCTTACCGTATTTTACGGACTATAAGACACTACAGACTATAAGACGCACCTTAATTTTTAAGCAATTTTTTTTTTAAATAACATTTTTACCATTTTTATTATTAGATTGCAAAGCCAGACTAAAAAAAAATTCTTAGTTTATAAAACCGAACTGACCTTTAAAATCCCTGAAAATCGTCATCTGAACTTTCTTCTTCTTCTTCTTCCTCTTCATCGTCATCGTTGTCCTCTTCATATATAAGATGGTCTTCACTGCCATCGAGAGCGTTACTTATGCCGCACTTCTTGAAAGATTTAACAATAATATCTTCTCTCACTCTAGACCACGACTGTTTTATCCACTGACACACTTGTTTGATTGTAGGTCGTTTTAAAGCTCCCTTCGGCGTGAATTCATGTTGGGTTTCATCCATCATCCATTTGTTCCATTCCTCTCTCATATACACTTTAAATGGTTTATTTATCGAGACATCAAGAGGTTGCAATTGTGAAGTAAGTCCTCCCGGAATAACAGCAAGCTCTGTATTTCCCTGTCTCAATTTCTCTTTCACAGAATTTTTCAAATGACTACTAAACTGATCTAGCACAAGAAGAGAACTCTTCTTCAATAAAGCACCTTTCCTTCTCTCCCACACTCTGTTAATCCATAATTTCATACCAGCCTCGTCCATCCAACCCTTGTCATGTACGTGAACAACAACACCTGGCGGTATTTCAGAAGGTTTTGGCATTGTTTTGCGCTTGAAAATGATCATTGGATTAAGTTTAGTACCGTCAGCACAACATGAAAGGACAACAGTGTAGTGCATTTTTTCATGTCCACTTGTTTTTATAGTTACAGTTTTAGCACCTTTCATGGCAACAGTTCTGTTACTCGGCACATCAAATGTCAGAGGAGTTTCGTCCATATTCGCTATTTGGCTTAGTTCCACACTGGTTTTCTTTCGATGTTGGATAATAAAGCGATGGAAAGATAATATTTTCTCTTCATACTCTTGTGGCATTTTCTGAGATATTTTGGTTTTGGTTCGCATGCTAAGTCCATGACGCTTCATAAACCTGTAGCACCAACCAACTCCACCCTTAAAGTCTGTTAAGTTCCACTGTAGCGCTAGCTTACGAGCGTGTATTTGAATCATTTTTGTATTAATTCCAATGCCATTTTGACGGTGTCTTTGAATCCATTTCAATACATCATCTTCTAGTTTTGGCCATTTTGCATTCAGCCCTCTATTTGCACATTTAGTCTTCCTCATTTTTTTCAGTTCTTCTTTACTAGCCCGCCAATCGCGAATGGTTTTTTCTGTTGGTGGAGGGCCGAAATGCCGCTCAGCTGCTCTGTTTCCATGTTCTTCTGCATATGCTATTACTTTCAATTTATAGCCCGCATCATATGAATACCTTTTATTTTTTTCCATTGCGAAACTAGCTACTAACAAAAATATTGTACTGTTACCGATAACACAAATCACTTTCAAGTCAAGTTCACTGGCACCGTAGACTGCAATGACGCATCATAGGCTAGATAATGTTCTGTGTTTGTGATGGTGGGGCAGGAGGGAGGGAGTGTTAGCAAACTTGCGAATCCCCGCAACTCATGTTCGTCGCATCGGTGCACTGCTGCTGCCACTTGAATCCAATGTTGCCAGATAGAGATAGGTTTCCCGCGGCATCGAATATATGGCCATTTTTAAGACTGGCGGGAATTTTAAATCAAACACTGGACATTTTTATATTAATTTCGAGTATAAGACGCACCTGAATTTTGGAGGCAATTTTTTGAAGAAAAAAGTGCGTCTTATACTCCGTAAAATACGGTATAATCTACATATCTGGATATCATGCTTGTATACTGCCTGAATCCCTTTTATCTACATATCTAGGATATTATACATGTGTACTGCCAGAATCCCCTATAATCTACATATCTGGAACATCATACTTGTGTACTGCCAGAATCCCCGATAATCTATATATCTGGGATATCATACTTGTGTACTGCCAGAATCCCCTATAATCTACATATCTGGAATGTCATACTTGTGTACTGCCAGAATCCCCTATAATCTACATATCTGGGATATCATACTTGTGTACTGCCAGAATCCCCCATAATCTACATAACTGGGATATCACACTTGTGTACTGACAGAATCCCCTATAATCTACATATCTGGCAATTTCTTCTTTAAAAACCTTCGGAGTTCAACCTGAATGTATTCACAGAACGCAACAATCCACATGAGCTTGTTGACTCACCATAGAGTTTGTCTCTAAATGAAGAAAGTACAGGCCAAACTAATTTTCTCTGTTTTGCATATATTGGGACACTCTTGCAGCAAATGTTTGGCCACAATTTTACCATTTGAAGTTACATTCATCAGTATCTTCTCTGTATAGCTTGTTGAACAAGTAGTATCTTCGTCTGTCTTACCCTTTGTAGAGTCTGAAAATTGCTAGTTGGTTACTTCATTGGAGTTGTTTTGATTGACTTTGTCTAGGTAAGTCTTTGTCAGGCCAAGTTAGTCCTCCTTCACTTGCCAGTTTGTCAGCCTCTTAATTTCTGTGTAAGTTGCAGTGAGATGGCATTCATTATTATATTACAACCCATTTCTATGTATGTTGCAATGAGATGGCATTCATTATATTACAACCCATTTGGATTTCTGAAATGGTTCATGGAGTGCTGCTCTTGGATCTGTTAGTTGGTGCCGTTGTTGCTCTTCAGTATTGAGTCAACTGACGTCATATTTGTAAGCAGACAGTGCACATTATGTCCATTTCAGGATTGACAGGGAAGGAAACATTTCAGCATTAACAGGCAAGGAATTTCAGGAGGAACAAGGAAGACATTTCAGTATGAACAAGGAAGATATTTCAAGGTATAAATCTCTCAGGATGGAGAGTTGTATATTTTAATTGTTGTTGTTGCTGAGTATTTTTGTTGTATTATTGAAAAGATTGTATAATTTCCTGAGAAAAGAATCAGTTTGGGCTAACCGGCGGTTCAGAGCATCATCAGTGAGAGCTCCGAGCCCAAGAGATGACAGGCAGTCAGGGCCCAGGAGAACAGACTCCCCTCAGACTGCGAAGCACAAGGGACAGGATGACAGTGGAGAGGGTCCAGATGAGCTTGCCAGGCTGGAGCAGGAGCAGAGGAGAATCAGAGAGCAGCTGAAGAGCTTAGAGGAGGAGGAGCTGAACAACAGAGGCAATGAAAATGATTGTAAGTGAAATTGTAACTTTGTCATTGTTGATGTCATTTGTTTCCTAGCAGTCATTCTCTGACTGTACCGACTAGAGAGCCCTCAACAGATTGTAGACATACTGACACAATGTATATCCTGTTGCTTATTTGACAAGCTTGAAAAAAAAATACCCCACACACACATGCACTCTCTCTCTCTCTATCTCTCTCTCTCTTTCTCTCTCTCTCTCTCTCTGTCTCTCTCTCTCTCTCTCTCTCTCTCTCTCTCTCTCTCTCTCTCTCTCTCTCTCTCACTCACTCTCTCACTCTGTCTCTTTCTCTCACACACACACACACTCTCTCACTCACTCTTTCACTCAATCTCTCTCTCTCTCTCTTTCTCTCACACACACACAGAGAGAGAGAGAGAGAGAGACAAGCTTGCATGCTTAGAACTATCAATCCAAACACACACGTAAGCACAAATGTATCTACACAAGGGTATATATAAGCTTTGGCCAGTAGGTAGCAATGATTTCTGTGTCTGTATGGATAGGTGTGTGCATATATATAATATGAGAATAGTGTCATTAGCTAGTTAGTCATCCAAGGTAACATGAGAACAGTGTCATTTGCTTGTTAGTGATTTAAGGTAACAAGAGAATAGTGTCATTGCTAGTTAGTCATCCAAGGTAACATGAGAATAGTGTCATTAGCTTGTTAGTGATTCAAGGTAACATGAGAATAGTGTCATTCACTAGTCATCCAAGGTGACATGAGAATAGTGTCATTAGCTAGTGAATCACCCAGGGTAACATGAGAGTAGTGTCATTAGCTAGTGGTCCAATCCAAGGAAACTATCACGAGAATAATATAATTGACTAGTTAATGCTTGTTTCAGTGTGAACTGTGGTAGAACAGTTTTCTTCGTGGCTGGGGTTAAGTCCAAATATAGCAGGCATTGTACCAACCAGTACACCTGTAGGATTGATTCCACCTGGAAATACTTATTCCAAATTTCTCAAGGAAAGTCAACAGCCAATATAATATTTAGCTAAAATGGCATTTAATCTTTGGATATATGAGCCTAAGGCATTGGGTAATGAGGATTACATGGAGTTGTACATATTTTTACTTTGTTGAACTACTGAGTTGTGTGTCCACTGTATGTATTGACTACTGCATGTTTCAGGTGCTCTAGACAATCTGGAAACAAGATCACAAACAGGGGACCACCTCATCAATGCCTTCTCAGGGGCCAGTGACAGCACTGGCTTTGGTTACTTACTGGAGGTAAATGCTTGTTGCCTTTCATTCATCTTTTTCACTTAATGCATTGAGTGTGATGGCAGCAATTGGAGTATAGCAATGGATGCTTAACAGGCTCTTTCAGCAGTTAAAAATTTCAGTAATTGAGTAATGGTTTAGGGCTGCTGACAGTATCAAAGAGCCAGCTTGAAAGGTTGGAGCACATATAGAATGCGGCCATGCAGGTGATCCTACGATGCACAAATGACACACCAATTATACGCATGAGGCATATCTTGGCGTTACCAACAATGGTGGATAGGCATAGGGTCCTCCAAGCCAAATGGTACCTGAGAGTTGCTGCAGATAGTGATCACCTCCTGCATGAAGCCATGGATATTTGGTCAAGGGTCATAGACTGAGACGAGGCAGGTCCTGGATGGCAAAGGCGGAAATATCTATACGTCAGGTTTGTGATCTAGAGACCTTCAGTCATGAAGAAGAGTGGGTTGAAGTACCGGAAGACATGTCGGACTGGCACAATGTAATAGTAACACTGGGTCATGAGTGCAGAGAATGGGCAGTGGGCTGCACTGAGTTTGAAGTGCAACAACTGATCCAGAGCAACACACATCAAGGTGACATAGTGATCTACACAGATGGGTCAGTAGTGAGAAGCAGATATAGTAGTTGGGGTTTCATCGCGAAGGCTAATGGACGATGCTTGAAAAAGGAGAGTCTGGCATATGAGACTATGACCTCCTACAAGAGAATGAAGATGGATGCAGTAACAGTGGCCTTCCGATGGTTAGAGAAGACCATTGCAACATACATTGCAATAATTACGGACTCAAGGAGAATGCTCAGTAAGGTGGAAAAAGGAATGTTTCGTGTGGAATGGCTTTTCTCTCTTCAGAGGTCACGGATTGTGAGAATTGTTTTTATTGCCCTGGCCATGATGATGTGCGGGGAGATGATCAGGCTGATAGGCTGGCAGGGAATGCACCACTTGGTTGTAGATTACCCATGGACAAAGAAGAGGTGGTCGAGAGCCTGTGGGACCAGGTGGAGAAGGCTGGGGAATAGAATTAGAACCATTATATGGAAAGAATGATATTGCAGGGGATCAGCAGAGATTCTGGAAGAATCTCAAAACTGAGAGGGAAGACCAGAACTTTCAATCAGATAGCGGTTTAAATGGTTAGTAGTATGACTCTGCACTGGCTGTTGAATGAGGGGATGGAGTGCACATAGAGATGTCCTGAGTGCAGTGATGTCAGTTCTTAGCTGAACTCCACTCCTCTTTTTCAATATCTAGCTATTTCCACAAACACAATTATTTCAGCAAATAATGTGACTGAAATGGTATGACAGAATCACCAATGTGGAGTTCATGGAGTGAACCAGTGAATCAAGGGGTAAAGAAAAGATCCTGGCCCTGGGATTTCCCTCTTCAACCCTAACTGTCAAGGCATTGTTTTCACAACGCCCAGCTAGAGTCACCTGTTGGTCAACTGTGGTTTGTCCACCCTTAATGTCTAGGCCAGACTGCATTGTTTCCACAATGGCCAGCTAGTCAGCTCATGGTCAACTGTGCTTTGTCCACCCTTACACAAGCAGTCACAGTATGAGTTGCTAACTACATTCATCTCTTTTCTTGTGTGGTCCTGCTGATGTCCTGTATGAACACTAGGTTGTAGCATTTGTTGTCTCGTCCTGCTGATGTCCTGTATGAACACCAGGTTATAGTACTTGTGTGGTCCTGCTAATGTCCTGTATGATCACTAGGTTGTAGCACTTGTTGTGTGGTCCTGATATGTCCTGTATGATCACTAGGTTGTAGCACTTGTTGTGTGGTCCTGCTAATGTCCTGTATGAACACTAGGTTGTAGCACTTGTTGTGTGGTCCTGCTAATGTCCTGTATGATCACTAGGTTGCAGCACTTGTTGTGTGGTCCTGCTATGTCCTGTATGATCACTAGGTTGTAGCACTTGTTGTGTGGTCCTGATATGTCCTGTATGAACACTAGGTTGTAGTACTTGTGTGGTCCTGCTATGTCCTGTATGAACACTAGGTTGCAGCACTTGTTGTGTGGTCCTGCTAATGTCCTGTATGAACACCGGGTTGTAGCACTTGTTGTGTGGTCCTGCTATGTCCTGTATGATCACTAGGTTGTAGCACTTGTTGTGTGGTCCTGCTAATGTCCTGTATGAGCACTAGGTTGTAGCACTTGTTGTGTGGTCCTGCTATGTCCTGTATGAGCACTAGGTTGTAGCATTTGTTGTGTGGTCCTGCTATGTCCTGTATGAGCACTAGGTTGTAGCATTTGTTGTGTGGTCCTACTAATGTCCTGTATGATAGGTTGTAACACTTGTTGTGTGGTCCTGCTAATGTCCTGTGTGAACACCGGGTTGTAGCACTTGTTGTGTGGTCCTGCTATGTCCTGTATGATCACTAGGTTGTAGCATTTGTTGTGTGGTCCTGCTATGTCCTGTATGAGCACTAGGTTGTAGTACTTGTTGTGTGGTCCTGCTATGTCCTGTATGAGCACTAGGTTGTAGCATTTGTTGTGTGGTCTTGCTATGTCCTGTATGAGCACTAGGTTGTAGCATTTGTTGTGTGGTCCTGCTATGTCCTGTATGAGCACTAGGTTGTAGTACTTGTTGTGTGGTCCTGCTATGTCCTGTATGAGCACTAGGTTGTAGCATTTGTTGTGTGGTCTTGCTATGTCCTGTATGAGCACTAGGTTGTAGCATTTGTTGTGTGGTCCTGCTATGTCCTGTGTGAACACTAGGTTGTAGCACTTGTTGTGTGGTCCTACTAATGTCCTGTATGATAGGTTGTAACACTTGTTTTGTGGTCCTGCTAATGTCCTGTATGAACACTAGGTTGTAGCACTTGTGTGGTCCTGCTAATGTCCTGTATGATCACTAGGTTGTAGTACTTGTTGTGTGGTCCTGCTAATGTCCTGTATGATCACTAGGTTGTAGTACTTGTTGTGTGGTCCTGCTAATGTCCTGTATGAACACTAAGTTGTAGCACTTGTTGTGTGGTTCTGCTAATGTCCTGTATGATCACTAGGTTGTAGTACTTGTTGTGTGGTCCTGTATGATCACTAGGTTGTAGCACTTGTGTGGTCCTGCTAATGTCCTGTATGATCACCAGGTTATAGTACTTGTGTGGTCCTGCTAATGTCCTGTATGATCACTAGGTTGTAGCACTTGTGTGGTCCTGCTATGTCCTGTATGATCACTAGGTTGTAGCACTTGTTGTGTGGTCCTGCTAATGTCCTGTATGATCAGTAGGTTGTAGCACTTGTGTGGTCCTGCTAATGTCCTGTATGATCACTAGGTTGTAGCACTTGTTGTGTGGTCCTGCTAATGTCCTGTATGATCAGTAGGTTGTAGCACTTGTGTGGTCCTGCTAATGTTCCTGTATGATCACCAGGTTATAGTACTTGTGTGGTCCTGCTAATGTCCTGTATGATCACTAGGTTGTAGCACTTGTGTGGTCCTGCTATGTCCTGTATGATCACTAGGTTGTAGCACTTGTTGTGTGGTCCTGCTAATGTCCTGTATGATCACTAGGTTGTAGCACTTGTTGTGTGGTCCTGCTAATGTCCTGTATGATCACTAGGTTGTAGTACTTGTTGTGTGGTCCTGCTAATGTCCTGTATGATCACTAGGTTGTAGCACGTGTGTGGTCCTGCTATGTCCTGTATGATCACTAGGTTGTAGCACTTGTTGTGTGGTCCTGCTAATGTCCTGTATGATCACTAGGTTGTAGCACTTGTTGTGTGGTCCTGCTAATGTCCTGTATGATCCCTAGGTTGTAGTACTTGTTGTATGGTCCTACTAATGTCCTGTATGAACACTAAGTTGTAGCACTTGTTGTGTGGTCCTGCTAATGTCCTGTATGATCACTAGGTTGTAGTACTTGTTGTGTGGTCCTGCTAATGTCCTGTATGATCACTAGGTTGTAGCACTTGTTGTGTGGTCCTGCTAATGTCCTGTATGATCACTAGGTTGTAGTACTTGTTGTGTGGTCCTGCTAATGTCCTGTATGATCACTAGGTTGTAGCACTTGTGTGGTCCTGCTATGTCCTGTATGATCACTAGGTTGTAGCACTTGTTGTGTGGTCCTGCTAATGTCCTGTATGATCACTAGGTTGCAGCACTTGTTGTGTGGTCCTGCTAATGTCCTGTATGATCACTAGGTTGTAGCACTTGTTGTGTGGTCCTGCTATGTCCTGTATGATCACTAGGTTGTAGCACTTGTTGTGTGGTCCTGCTAATGTCCTGTATGATCACTAGGTTGTAGCACTTGTTGTGTGGTCCTGCTAATGTCCTGTAAGTACACTAGGTTGTAGTACTTTAGTGGGTTTGGTCCTGCGTATGTGTGAGTGCCTGCACCAGTCACCATGGTTTGTGTTTGTGCCAGAAACAGACATAACAGCCAGCTATCACTGCAGCTCGGGGTAGAAGAGGAATGATTTGTTTCTTGTTATATGCATTTTCAGGCCGAGAAAAGTGAAGATGAGGACATTGATGTGCAGGAACTTCGCAGGCTTGCATTGGCCACATCAGAAAGGCATATCCGATTGATGGCAAGTGAACCCCAACCATCACAACCAGGTAAGGGGATCCTAATGCGACTCTCTCTCTCTCTCTCTCTCTCTCTCTCTCTCTCTCTCTCTCTCTCTCTCTCTCTCTCTCTCTCTCTCTCTCTCTCTCTCTCTCTCTCTCTGTGCGTGTGTGTGTGTGGTATCACAATATGAGATGTGAGAGTTCCATGGACATCTCAGCCAGTTAAGGAGATGCTAATGTTACTCTTTATTTGTTATTTCACAATGTCATGTGAGAATGATATAGACTTGTAATGGCCACATCAGGAATGTATATTTGTTTGCCGAACATTACAGGTGAGGTTATAAAGACTTGAAGTCACAGTTGTTCAGTGATTGAAACATGTCAGGTGTGGTGTCTCACTGGCCTGATGCTGCAGGTATCTCATGTTTGATGATTGAAACATGTCAGGTGTGGTGTCACACTGGCCTGATGCTGCAGGCATCTCATGTTTGATGATTGAAACATGTCAGGTGTGGTGTCACACTGTCCTGATGCTGCAGGAATCTCATGTTTGATGATTGAAACATGTCAGGTGTGGTGTCACACTGGCCTGATGCTGCAGGCATCTCATGTTTGGTGATTGAAACATGTCATGTGTGGTGCCACACTGTCCTGATGCTGCAGGCATCTCATGTTTGATGATTGAAACATGTCAGGTGTGGTGTCACACTGGCCTGATGCTGCAGGCATCTCATGTTTGGTGATTGAAACATGTCATGTGTGGTGACACACTGTCCTGATGCTGCAGGCATCTCATGTTTGGTGATTGAAACATGTCATATGCGTGGGATCCGCACAGTGTCAGGCAGGGAGATTTGTTCACAACAGGCGAGCAATATCTCCTGCGGGCCGATTCCCACTGGTCACAGGATCTGCAGTGACAGGTGGGGAGTCTGATGGTAGTTCACGCTTACATTGGTCTAGACACTTACGATAGACAGGTGTACATGTTCATACATGTCCGGACACAATACTTGTGACCCTCATCTGCGGGATATGGCTGAACACCTCTTAAGTCAAATCCCACGAATGGCTGCCACTCACCTCCTGCTCTTGGAGGTGAGTTTCGCCTCCTGCTCTCGGAGGTTTGATGTTGAGCCGCCAGCGTCTGCAGCCTTCCTTGTTCCAGACGTACTGGTTATCCTTTCCTCTGGAGTAAACAAGGCAAGGCTGAGAGGGAACATGCTGCATTAGCAACACATGTTCTCTGAAGCTATGCCCAGGCATTGTGCGATGGAATTTTGGCTAAATTCCAATCCACATACTTTCGTCTGTCAAGACGGCAAGGTGCCACTCAATCCCCTGAGTGCACTATGTGGTGAATAGTGTACAGCCTGGTGGATAGTACCACAGATAGGACAGCTTAGTGACTATATAATCCCCTGAGTGCCTGGTAGATAGTGCACTGCCTGCTGGGTGGTGCACTGTGTGGTCGATAGTGCACCGTCTGATGGATAGTGGGTGTATTGCACTGTGATGAATAATGCATTACTTGGTAGATAATGCACAACCTGGTGAATAGTGCTCTGTGGTGCACAGGTTCATGGGCGGAGCTCAGCCTGGTAGCATTACACAACCTTGTGGACAGAGCTGAGCACAGTGGGTATAGGACCAGTGTGCATGATTTATGTCACAACTACTTGCACCCCTGACGGGAGCTGACTACTTCACCTCACTAAACCTCATGGACTCCATCCCATGGCACTCACAACTATCTCAGTGCAAGGACTCTATCTCATGGCACTCACAACTATCTCAGTGCATTGAATTCATCCCATGGCACTCACAACTATCTCAGTGCATTGAATTCATCCCATGGCACTCACAACTATCTCAGTGCATTGACTCCATCCCATGGTACTCACAACTATCTCAGTGCATTGAATTCATCCCATGGCACTCACAACTATCTCAGTGCATTGAATTCATCCCATGGCACTCACAACTATCTCAGTGCATTGAATTCATCCCATGGCACTCACAACTATCTCAGTGCATTGAATTCATCCCATGGCACTCACAACTATCTCAGTGCCTGGACTCCATCCCATGGCACTCACAACTATCTCAGTGCCTGGACTCCACCCCATGGCACTAACACCTGTCTCAGTGCCTGTACTCCATCCCTTGGCACAAACAACTATCTCCGTGCATGAACTCCACCCCATGGCACTCACAACTATCTCAGTGCCTGGACTCCATCCCATGGCACTCACAACTATCTCAGTGCATTGACTTATCCCATGGCACTCACAACTATCTCAGTGCATGAACTCCATCCCATGGCACTCATGACTATCTCAGTGCCTGTACTCCATCCCATGGCACTCACAACTATCTCAGTGCCTGGACTCCATCCCTTGGCACAAACAACTGTCTCCATGCATGGACTCCATCCCATGGCACTCACAACTATCTCAGTGCATGAACTCCACCCCATGGCACTCACAACTATCTCAGTGCCTGGACTCCATCCCTTGGCACAAACAACTGTCTCCATGCATGGACTCCATCCCATGGCACTCACAACTATCTCAGTGCATGAACTCCACCCCATGGCACTCACAACTATCTCAGTGCATGAACTCCACCCCATGGCACTCACAACTATCTCAGTGCCTGGACTCCATCCCATGGCACTCATGACTATCTCAGTGCATTGATTCCACCCCATGGCACCCACAACTATCTCAGTACATGGACTCCATCCCATGGCACTCACAACTATCTCAGTGCATTGAATTCATCCCATGGCACTCACAACTATCTCAGTGCCTGGACTCCATCCCATGGCACTCACAACTATCTCAGTGCCTGGACTCCACCCCATGGCACTAACACCTGTCTCAGTGCCTGTACTCCATCCCTTGGCACAAACAACTATCTCCGTGCATGAACTCCACCCCATGGCACTCACAACTATCTCAGTGCCTGGACTCCATCCCATGGCACTCACAACTATCTCAGTGCATTGACTTATCCCATGGCACTCACAACTATCTCAGTGCATGAACTCCATCCCATGGCACTCATGACTATCTCAGTGCCTGTACTCCATCCCATGGCACTCACAACTATCTCAGTGCCTGGACTCCCATCCCTTGGCACAAACAACTGTCTCCATGCATGGACTCCATCCCATGGCACTCACAACTATCTCAGTGCATGAACTCCACCCCATGGCACTCACAACTATCTCAGTGCCTGGACTCCATCCCTTGGCACAAACAACTGTCTCCATGCATGGACTCCATCCCATGGCACTCACAACTATCTCAGTGCATGAACTCCACCCCATGGCACTCACAACTATCTCAGTGCATGAACTCCACCCCATGGCACTCACAACTATCTCAGTGCCTGGACTCCATCCCATGGCACTCATGACTATCTCAGTGCATTGATTCCACCCCATGGCACCCACAACTATCTCAGTACATGGACTCCATCCCATGGCACTCACAACTATCTCAGTACATGGACTCCATCCCATGGCACTCATGACTATCTCAGTGCATTGATTCCACCCCATGGCACCCACAACTATCTCAGTACATGGACTCCATCTCATGGCACTAACAGCTATCTCAGTGCATTGACTCCATCCCATGGTACTCACAACTATCTCAGTGCATGGACTCCATCCCATGGCACCCACAACTATCTCAGTGCATGGACTCCATCCCATGGCACTCACAACTATCTCAGTGCATTGACTTCATCCCATGGCACCTACAACTATCTCAGTGCATGGACTCCATCCCATGGCACTCACAACTATCTCAGTGCATGGACTCCATCCCATGGCACTCACAACTATCTCAGTGCATGGACTCCATCCCATGGCACCCACAACTATCTCAGTGCATGGACTCCATCCCATGGCACTCACAACTATCTCAGTGCATGGACTCCATCCCATGGCACCCACAACTATCTCAGTGCATGAACTCCACCCCATGGTACTCACAACTATCTCAGTGCATGGACTCCATCCCATGGCACTCACAACTATCTCAGTGCATTGATTCCACCCCATGGCACCCACAACTATCTCAGTACATGGACTCCATCCCATGGCACTAACAGCTATCTCAGTGCATTGACTCCATCCCATGGTATTCACAACTATCTCAGTGCATGGACTCCATCCCATGGCACTCACAACTATCTCAGTACATGGACTCCATCCCATGGCACTAACAGCTATCTCAGTACATGGGCTCCATCCCATGGCACTCACAACTATCTCAGTGCATGGACTCCATCCCATGGCACTCACAACTGTCTCAGGGCACTAGAAACGCTCCATGCACGTATGTATTAGAATCCACATCTACAGCAATTGTTATGTTGTAGGTAGGCTTTCTGGGTTTGAAATTGTATCAGGGCTGGACCTTGTCTGCAGGATGCCCATTATCTGAAGGTCTGGCGCTAAGTGTTGTAACCTGTTGCTGTGAAGACCAGATGTCATCCACCAGCTAGTAATCATTCTCTCAGCGCCCGGTTTGTTTCTTCTCTTGTTAGGTGTTCTCAGCGACGATGTTGTCATCATCCCTGATATGGAGCCAGTTTCACCAGATCCAGTAGTTGTCATGGTCGACGAAGACGAGGATGTTGACAAGAGGCAGAATGATAGGAACACCAGTACAGCAGCTGAAGTTTCTCCTGTTGAATGTTTGCTAACTAAAGCAAAACATAAGAAATCTGGCAAACTGAAAAAGAAAGGCGTGTCTCTTCTAGCAGATAATTCTAATAGCCAGGACCCTGTCCGTGTTGATGTGAGGTCAAAGGTCACTGTCCCGAACGCCAAAAAGTCAAAAGGAAAGAAGCGAAAGAAAGTGAACGCAAAGGAAGGTACTTATGATGGCGTCAGTTCTTTCCTGCAAATGTCTTTGAGATACTTGCTTTTCTTTCGCTTGGTCTGTAGTGTTGGTTATATAATTGTCAAATTGTGGTGTATTGTTCTATAGTTTTGGTCATATAATTGTCTAGTTGTGATGTATTGCTCTGCAGTTTTGGTTGTATAATCGTCTAGTTGTGATGTATTGTTCAGTAGTTTTGGTCATACAACTGTCTAGTTGTGGTGTATTGTTCTGTATGTTTGGTCATACAATTGTTTAGTTGTGATATATTGTTCTGTAGTGTTGGTTATATAATTATCTAGTTGTGATGTATTGTTCTGTAGTTTTGGTTGTATAATTGTCTAGTTGTAATGTATTGTTCTGTCTCTGTGGTGATGGCGCCATTCGTAATGCCTCTTACCTGTGTTCGATACACAGCAGCGACGGATTTCACAGCAGACTGTGTCGTGCTGGTTTTAATGTGTTGGTATTGGAGCCGGTCGTTCAGAAAGCAATGGCAAATTACTGAACGTAAAAACTTGCCAAGACATCAACAATGGCAGTAAAATGCTGGTGTTGACTGCAAAGTCCTGTGAGGGATATGCAAGTTTTTAAAATAAAATGGGTGTTCTGTAGTTTTGATCATATAATTGTTTAGTTGTGATGTATTGTTCTGTAGTTTTGGTCATATAATTAAATGTAAATGTATAGTTCTGTAGTTGTCTTGTATTATTGTGCGGTGTTCAAGTAGAGGTGTAAATGTATAGTTCTGTAGTTGTCTTGTATTATTGTGTGGTGTTCAAGTAAAGGTGTAAATGTATAGTTCCGTAGTTGTGTTGTATTATTGTGTGGTGTTCAAGTAGAGGTGTAAATGTATAGTTCCGTAGTTGTGGTGTTCAAGTAGAGGTGTAAATGTATAGTTCCGTAGTTGTCTTGTATTATTGTGTGGTGTTCAAGTAGAGGTGTAAATGTGTAGTTCTGTAGCTATGATTTATACAACAATAGTTTACTGATACTGACTGCCATACTAATCTCTCTCATCAGCCAGATGTCTTGCCTTGTTGCTTTAAAAAAAATATATTACATCCTTTTTACAGGACATAACAGTCAACACCAGCATGTCTGCCGCTGTGATCTCTTGGCAAGCTTACGCTCAGTAGTTTGCCATTGCTTTCTGAACGCTGGCACTGATACCAATGCAAAACCAATGGAATGTCGTCTGCTGCCAAATTGCGCGCAGCAGTGTTTCGAACGCAGGTATACAGGATTACGAACCGCGCCTGCAACCCCTTCGCCACGGGGACCAGCTACCTGGTTGCTGCCGTGTGTAAATGATCACATCTTGAATCTAGTTATGTTGTGGCCTTGTTTCCACTGTCCCAGCACACCTCCCTTCATAATGATCTTTTCCAAATATGCATCTTTTTATATGCCCAGAATATTTCATTTTCCTCAGTCCTTGCCTTCACAACCAGTCATCTTCAATATTGAGTTCTTGCTATATATTCTTGTCTGTATATGTGTCATTTATGAGATAATATAAGCTGGCCCCATGATCTCATGAAGTTCTGAAAATTGGAGTCCCTGCACTAAGCTGGAACTTGACAGGCATTCATGTATATACTAGAAATGTGTGCACTAACAACACGGGATACAGCGGACACAACAATTGTGAAATGCCTATGACATTCCGAATGTAACTAGAAGAGACAAAATGAGAAACGGTGATATCAGAAAGCAAATAGTTATCGCCGTTATTAAGAAAAGGAAGAAGCGATTAGAAATATTGAGGGATGTTTAAAATATGGTATGTTCTCAGTGGAGGTCATGAGACTTCAGCATTGTTGAGACAACAAATAGCACCGGGCGCAAGGTCATGGAGCAACTCTGTTCATATCCTGATGAAAACAGGGCAAGACAAGTTAGTTAGTTAGTCGACAGATCATCCTCATTGCACATCGAACCATTCAGTCCATAAGTGCTCGGATCCCCTCAGCAAATCCTGCAGCGTGTAGCGGCTAACGACACCAGTTCTGTGTTGGTTTATTAATCTTCTTTGGCTTCCTGTGTAGTGTTCTTGTTTGGCCACCCCTCTTTTAATTTGTTATTCTCGCAGTCTGGTCATGGTTGTAGATTCACAGTCTTCACTTGGTTCACGCAAAAGTCTTACTTCTCGTAGAGCATTCAGAATGTCAGCCTGGTCCATGGCGCGTCCGCCCTCCACCGTAGCCTCACCTGCGAGCTTGTCAGCCCGCTCATTTCTGTGTACTCCCGCATGCCCTGGCACGAAGATGAAACTAATCTTTGTCAGCCGAGACCGCTCCAGAGACAGCAACCATTCTCTTCAGATCCACCGCACCTCTATCCTCTTGATCATGCTCATTGAGTCGCTAAGGAAACAAGCCCTAGTGAATGTCTGTGTCTCGAGCCATGTTATTGCTTTACTTACTGTCATGACTTACATAGTCAGGCTACTTGTGGTTTCAGTGAAAGCACCAGAGTCCTCCTTCACAATTCTCCCTCCAGCCCGAGCCGTAAAGGCCCATGAGCTTCTCACATGTCGGACGACCGACCCATCTGTGTAGATGACAGCATCACCATCTAGCGAATTCTCGAAAATCAACGCTTGTACTTCAGCTTCCATAGCAGCCGGATTTTCTTGTCTGCATTTTCTATCTTGTTGGGTGCAAACTGAAAAGGATGTGCAAAAATCTGTTGGCACTTGTACCCACTCCTCGCCAGGTTCTAAGTCCTCAAGTGAACACACCTGTTGAAGAATGTCTTCAGCTTGACCCATCCACGACCGTCCTCTTTTTAACCTGCTGCCCTTCACCTTCATAATTTCACTATGCAGTGGATGTTGTGTGTTTGCGTTAACTCTGAGGTAGGCGCGTGCTCTGCAAACTTGTATTCTGTCTTCAATGGTTGGAAAATCAAGAAGGTAACGCATCGCCCTGCATGCTGTATCTCTTGTACATCCAAGAATAATGCGCATAGCTTCATTCTGTATCCTTTCCATCCTTTCTATCTGCTTATGGCTGAGAGTCAGGATTGCCATCGCGTACTCAAAAACAGACATGACCAGCCCCTCGTACAGAAGACATAGATGGCGCTGCTCACAGTTTGCTGCTGCCAGTCACCCGCATCTGCAGCCAAACCCCGCTTGGCCTTTGTTATCACCTGGTCTATGTGCTCATTATAAGCAAGGCTTCGATCAAACCGTATCCCCAGGTAGTTCATTGCCTGCATTCTTTCCACAGTCTCTGAACACAGATTTACAGTTGGTGTTGGAGTGTTGACAATATGATTATTCAACAAGAACCAAATCACTGTTGCCTTTGTTGGGTTGACCATTGCCCCAGCTTCATCACACCAAGTACTTTGCGACTGAGTTAGGTTTGTAGTTCCACAGCAACCTGATCTCTATCCTTACCCTGATGATACACTAAAACATCATCGGCATATGACAATGTCCTACCAGGTCCAGTGTTCTGCTCACTGGTGATTCTCACTGTGTAGGCGTTGAACAGTACCGGAGATAATGGTGATCCCTGTGGTAGGCCATGATATATTGTTGTTGGTTCCGACGTCCAACTGCTACATCTAAAAACTACTTTCCGTTGGAAGAGGGCTGCAGTGATCCAATTAAGGAGGAATGGACTTATTTTGAGTTCAAGAAGCTGAAGCATTAAAAAATCCAATGGTACTCAATGCAGCAAAGATTTCAATGCCTGAGTGGAAACCTTCATAGACATCATGGGCAAAAACTGCTGCATTCGTCCAGGTTTCTCTTTTTGGACGGTACCCACCCAGGGTAGGTGGTAAAACACCTTGCCTCTCTAGCTGGCTTGATATTTTCCTGGCAATTACCTTCTCCAGCAGCTTGCCTGTTGTATTCTGCATGGTTATAACTCGATATCCCTGAATTTTGTGTAGTCTTTGCCAGGCTTCTGCAAGGGAATCAGGTAGCTGTTTAATCACTCCTCCTTGACGCTAGCACTCCCTATACTGTTGTTGTACATGTCTGCGAGTTTCTCTAGCTCGTTGTCGGTACACCTATTGATGTCATCGTATCTTATGCCATCAGGCCCTGGAGCACTGTTTTTTGTATCGTCGAAGCGCAGCCTTGATCTCTTTCACTATCATTGTGTCTTCATCCGAAGTGTTTTGGGCCTTGCACCTGTCTGAGGTGACCTACTTGGCAAGATTTCGGCCTCCCATGTCCGTCTCGTTGCTCTGCTCTAGATATCGTTCAAAGAGAGCTTTGCCCTTGTCCTTGTCAGTCCTCTGCCAGATGAGGTCAGCACCTTGGAAGTCAGAAATGCTCTTATTCTTGACTACCCCACTCATGCTTTTATGTAGTCGTCAGAACAATTTCAGTGACTTGTCTGTGCTTACTCTTTGAAACACCTCTGCCCATTTTTCACTTTTAACCACTGTAACAAGTTATGTGGAGGGTCCCAAATACCCCTGTCACAATACCTCACTATTCTTCCTTAGCCATGGCTGGGGTAAGTCTGTGTCTGCCAACCCTCCTCTGTTCCCCGGACTCACTGTCACTCTCTCTTTTGACCCCGGGGCCAACTCCCTGAGGTGACTTTATGGCTGACCACAGAAAACATTACGATCGTTATAGTAACATATCTTCTGAAATTTAATATCTTAATAAAGGACAGCACAGGAAGAGATAAAGGTAGTTAAAACAGATAGTTATTTACAAAAAAAAAATAAATCAAACAGGGGTAAGGTTTTCAGTTCAGGCACAGAGCCTCGTGTTTCTTTTCATCATCGGCCCTCTAGTCAGATACTGTCCAGTCAGTCCACATCAACCTCGCCGCGTGTGCCATGAATTCCTTCCTTCAAGGTAAGTGGTGAGAACAACAGACCGCCGTAGAACCTAGTTTCTGGATTTTAGTGGACCTCTATGAGTATTCACCGTATATTGTGCTTCGAAGCCACATGGATTCACCTGGCACTCTTTTGGGTAAGAATGGACACAAGGGGAACAGTTCGTGAATAGGGAATGGGTATGTGCCTTTCACTGCCACTGACAAGGGTGGTGATGACTGAAAAAATAGGTGTATGTCCAGCCAAGAATATAAGATCACTCGATCCTATGTCGACAAGATGACTTGCGTTGAGCTAGCACTGAAGATTGTCACTCGTTCAGGACTAGTCTTGCCTCTATCCCTTGGAGGGTGCATTTTGCATGGTACTGCCAATAACTTGACCGTCCATCTTCAGTTGAATATAGCATTATGCGTAGTGGCCCTGCCGATACTTTCTGCTCCCTTCACTTCCAAAAGAAGGACACTGGAGAGGACAAATATTGGTGAGAGCTTCTTGCCTAAACTTCAGGTACAGCCGACATGGAGACTCCTAATGACCTCAGCATATCAGTTGGCACTAAAGTAAATATATATAATAGAACTATAGAGGAGACCTGAGTGAATTGGCCTGACCTGTTAAGAGGTCCCTGGATTGGCAGTGTCTTTCCTAGATTAGGCCTCCTGCTTGTATAGGTTGTGTCGTTTGACCCTATGCACATTACATATTCTATTCATACAAGATTCACTCTCTTCTCTCATGCCATGCCTTTATTGGTACAGGGCACATTCGTTTCCTGGATTCCCTCTCACTTACAAACCCTGCCTTTCTCACGACACCGCTCTTGTGTGTGTGCGTGTGTAATTATGTGTGTGTCCCCCCCCCCCCCCCCTCCTTTAATATGTGTATGAGAACGTGGAGATTGTCCATGCGCAGTGTCCTCGGGACCCATCTTTGGCACCCTACTTAATAGCCTCTTTTGGCTTATACGGTTCGGTAGTGCCCGCCCCTACACCCTAGATTTTGTCACTCCGTGGTTATTTTAGTTAACCCCCTTTCCCGCTTAACGAGTATTATAGTGGTGGTTCTGTATGGAACGAAGTTTAGTTCCCTATCCTTATTAAGAATAGGGAAGAAGACACTACACTTTCCGGCCGCTGCTCTTGTCTGAGCCATCACTGCAATGCACAGGCTATGCCTTGCATAAACGAATTTGTTTCGATGATTTATTGTTCTTCCCAGTGAGATGAAGTGGTCTATTTCTCTCACTGGAATCATCGTAACAACCAATGCCTATTTGGTCCACCCGGCTACCATATTTGCTAAAAGATGAAAGAGATAGCACAGTGCGAACCTTCTTCCGCCTTAAGTAAATAGAACAGAGGTGGGTGGTGCCCGCTCCACGGAGCCCTCCCTTCATTCCAGCGGAAGTAGATACGTCGTGCTTATATTCCCTTTAAAGCTGACACGATACATAGTTTAGGATGTAGGATGAAAGATAATAGCAGCCCATCTGCTGCTAAGAACAAGCAAAACAATTGGGTGAAATCTATTGCTCGGATTCGTTCCAATGCTAGGCAAATAATAAGACGCCTAGCTTGGTTGGCCAGCTGTTGACCCACTCCAAATATGTCACGACTGGCTTTTCGCCAATTCGTCTCACCAGTCGAGACCCCAGAGATTCATAGGCCAAGGCTGGGTATGAATAAATAAAACCACCTTTTACCTTTCTGTACCATTAAAATTTACATCAGAATTCTGCTCCAAGATGTCAAAATCTTTAACTTTTCAAGACATAGTACTGAGAACAAATGGTTGTTGTTTAGACGGACATTGATTGCTAAAGAAATTGCACAAGTGTGTATTCGGTGCAAGATACCCTATCAGGTTTTACCAAAGAAAAGTAAGACTTCTAATAGTTCTCTTAAGAAGATCATGGTATAAAAGTAACCAAGAGAACTATCTTCTAAGGGAGTTGAGTGAATAAGAGAACTGAGGGTTCCCGAAAGGGTTTCCCGAACCCAAAGAAGGCATGAGGACATGGACCACTGGCCGTTTTGTTACAACCACCATGACCAGTTTTTTTTTTTTTAAATAGCTTACTTTTGTGTGCATCTCTCTTTCTAAGTGCATGCAGGGACTAGGATGGCCAGCTCTGTTCTTCTTGCCATCTCCTTACAGCACTATGCTTATCCACCCAAGCCTTCTTCACCTCGAAATTCCACCAAGGTGGCTGCTCCCAAGCTTTTTTCCCTGCCCTTGACCGTGAGCCTGCCTAGTTCTGCCTTTCTCCACCAATATGCTGCAAGGGTGGTGGTCGCTGCCGTGGTGTCCTAGGACACCCCATCTACACACTGTAGTGAGTTGTAACAAGCTACATGGAGGGTCCCAAATAGCCCTGTCACAATGTTTAAATAATCTTCTATATAGCCCTGGCTGGGATAGGTCTTTACCTGCCAACCCTCCTCCGTTTTCCCCGGACTCACTGTCACTCTTTCTTTCGACCTAAGGACCTATTTCCTGCAATGTTCTTCTGGCTGATCCATATATATAACACAGTGATCGTTGGAATAAACTAAAACTTGATTTATTAAATCAATAAAGGACAGCACAGGAAAACATCAAGGCAGTTAACACAGATAGTTCTAAACAGACACAACACTGATAAAGTTCAGGCACAGAGCCTCAGGTAGCCAGATTCACAGACCCAGCTTCATACACTGTCCGATCCGTCCAAACACAGCTCACCGAGTGTGCAAGAATCTCCTTCCTTCCAGGTAATTGGTTGTACGTACAACAGCCTTCTGTAGACCAAACTTCCAGGTTTCCATGGACCACAGTCTTTTTAGTAAACAAATGTTCTAGGGAAGTGCCATGTAATCACCTGTCATAATGTCAGGTAGGAAATAATGTCCTGGAGAATAGTTCTCATATAATAATGGGTGTGTCTGAGTGATTGGCGGGGTCCAGCCAATAATACAAAAGGACTCAATCCAAACGTATCGAGATGACTGGTGATGTGTCAGTACAGCTGATGGTCATTCTTTCAAGGTCAGCAGTGGCTCTATCTTGTAGAGATCATATTCTTAAAACAGGCATGGCCCAAACCTTGCCATGGCATAGTCATAACCTGCTTTCTGCGTAGAGCCCTGTCGAGACCTTCAGCTCTGTTCATACTTTCAAAAGAAGAAGGACCCTGGAAAGAACAAACATTCGAGTGAGGGATCAAGCTGACTCAAGCACCACACAATCCTGAAGACCAATAGGGTCTCAGTTAATATATTTGACATATAGGATCTTGACCGAATGCAGTATATACCATACCCGAATGAACGGGCCTGACCTGTCAGGTAGCCCCTGGATTGGCTACGTCCGGGCTTGAGTCGACCTCCAGCTGGTTGATGTCGGGTTGTCCACCCTAGGAACGTTTTGTCTACAAGACACACATTCCACACTCATACCAAGCCTTTATTATTATTGGGCACATTCATTTCCATGCTTTCCTCTCACTTGCAAACCATGCCTTTCTCACAACCAAGATCTTGTGGTGTGGTGCGCCCCGTAATCTGTGTCCTTCTCCCCGTTAAGTAAATATATTACAGTATTGGGGTTATATGGCACACCGTGTAGTTCCCCATTCAAAGAAGATACTACCCCTCCCGGCCGCCGCTCTCGACTGAGCTGTCGCCCCAATGTACCGGCATTGCCCTGCACAAGCCATAGGGTAGATAAGTTCAGGTTCTCTCAGTGAGATAGAGGAGTCCATTATCCTCCCGACATCATCCTATCGAGTGACAGACGAAAGAGATAGTCCTGTGGCTAGCATCCCCTGGCTCAAGAAGATAGATTATAGATTGGTGGACCCCATCCCCGTAGCTATCTAATGTGCCTATATTTAAAAGAGAGATGCTACTAAGTAACGGTAAGCCGTAGGAATCAAGATATCACTCGCCTATCAGCTGCCAAGAACAAGCGATATCATTTAGTATCTACTTATTCTTCAGATGTGTTCCCTTGCCATGCCAAGATCAAGACGCGTAGCCAGATCGGCTAACGGTCACCCCCTCCCAACATGGCAAGACTGCTGTTTTGCCACATCCTCTCAGTCGTTAAGACAATAGTTATTTATAGGCCAAGCTTTGCCTGGACCAACGAAAACCCAAGTTTACCTTTACACCACTTCAGTAGTATGTTGCATCTCTGTCGTAATCTTTAACTCACTGGACAGGCTGCAACTATCAAACGGTAGGTGTTGGCACGGCCATCAATTGACCAGCCGCTGCACCAGTGCACATTTGACGCAAGGCGCTCCATCGGGACTACCCGAAAGGAAAGACAAATATATACTCGCTCCATGTAAAGATTGTGGTATGAAGATAACCCAAAGAACCATCTTTCCTGGAGATTTGAGCGAACAAGAGAACTGAGAGCTTCCGAAAGCCGTTTCCCCCTGTTTACCCAAAATAAAGAATGCATAAGGACATGGGCCACTGGCGTTTCGCTACATGAGTGAAGGAGAAACCAGCTCCAGATCAGTAGCACTGTCCTCATCGCCTGGACGGCTTGCTGTCCTGGTGACACAGCCACTGTTGATATAAACTAGGTCAATGGTTTCAAATGCAGTCCTGAGCTCCTCCCCCTGTGTGTTGGAGGAAATGTTTCCCCATGATCTGCCTTTAGCGTTGAAATCGTCACAGAAAATAACATTTCTCTTGTGACCTAATATTTCACTTAAGCACTGCCACTTCTGGGAATACTCGCGTTGCGGGTATAAACATTAACCAACACGAATGGTAGACTGGATTGAACTCTTAATGCCTGTATTTGTATATCGTCACTGTCCCAACTGGACATGTCTAGCTCTGACGCCACCATGCTGTCGCCAATGAGAATCGCCATTCCCAGATGTCGTCTGTTGTAGAAACATTTGAAGTCAGCAATTCGGAGTAGCTGATCACCCAGTCTCGTCTCCTGGAGCGCTACAATGTCATTCCTGTAAACCAGGGTTTCTAGAATAGAGCCTCTTTGTTTTACGCTGGCGCAGTTCCAATACAGAATACGGATATTCCTGAGTCCCAGGCGGTCACACTTGAGCCTAAAACACCCTAAACCACCACGCGTACCTTGTTTGCGGCCTGCCCGGCGCCCACGTCACCTCGTTAGGTTGACTGCCGACTGCTCAGAGAACACGCGTTGTTCCGCCATGTTGAAAAAAAAAACCCGAAAACCACAGAAACCACACATGCTGCGAAAAATTCACTCGGATTGCTTCGCTCAATGCACGAAACTCTGTAGCATCGGCACAGATCTTGAGTAGAAACTCCTGGTTTTACATCCTGGCACACAAATTACACGCAAGAGATGAATAAATCCATGTTAACGATCACAAAACAACACGACCTTACGATCACAAAACAACACGACCGTCCGTCGCCATCTTGAAACCGGAAGTCGGGCAAGACAAGAACAACACCAAACTTGGTTCACTGCCTGCTTCACGGAGGGCTGAATCATGACACAGACAACTATGTCTTGTCTTGATGTTAAGTACAAATGTTTAACATAGTAAACAGTGTCTTGTCTTGATGTTAAGTACAATTGTTTAATATAGTAAACAGTGTCTTGTCTTGATGTTAAGTACAAATGTTTAACATAGTAAACAACATCTTGTCTTGATGTTAAGTACAAATGTTTAACATTTTTTACAATCCTGATATTCTCTGCAACATCAGTGGAGGAATGGAAGAGGCAGCGCCAGGAACTAAAGGTTCTTGTCATGGGCAACCCCACCAAGGCCTTGGAGAAGCTTCTCAAGTTTTCCGGTGAGTGGGAGGGACCCATAGTTACAGGCACCATCAAGGATTTCAAGGTGAGTGTGCTGATGTGAACATTTGTAGCTTGTAGATATTTGAACTGCCAGGGGGGAATGTGCTGATGTGAACATTTGTAGCTTGTAGATATTTGAACTGCCAGGGGGGAGTGTGCTGATAGTGAACATTTGTAGCTTGTAGATATTTGAACTGCCAGGGGGGAGTGTGCTGATGTGAACATTTGTAGCTTGTAGATATTTGAACTGCTTGGGTGAATGGCGCTCGCAGAGCTCTTATGAATGGCGGAGTTATGCCACATCAAGTTATTCAGTCCAAACATTGGTGGGAAGTTTTGTGAGCATGCCACTTACTATAAATAAAACTTTGTGACTGCGTACATTTAATTATGGAGAAATTCATATGGTCGCTTCCCCTTGGCTCCACTTCCACATGAGAGATCAATATGTTGTACTGTTGAGAATAGCTTGATAAGTAGAAACCTGAATGTCGCTGTAAGATGACTGAAACCCAAGAGAACTGCCACCATGTGTGTCCCCAAGCACAATCATATGATGTCAGGGCTGCTTAATGCCTTGCATGTCTTTCACAGTTGGTGGTCCAGGTGATTCCATGCCAGTTATTGGGCTTTTGTCTCTGGATACTAGTGGCATACCGACATGTGAGGTCAGTGTTGTAAGAAATCAGCTTTTAATGGTGGGCAAGATAATTCCACCGCCTTACCTCATGGGCCAGACTTCAAGCACGATAACAACATAGGTAGATTTGGATCCTCCGAATATTGTCAACACCCGCTTAACATATTCACTAACATCAATTAGGCACATTCCATTTCTTTTGTGATCTTGTCACCATTTACGCCATGCCAGTGTGACAGAATGATCATTAATCAGCACAGCTCTCCTGTTCTCCCAATGCGACAGAATGATCATTAATCAGCACAGCTTTCCTGTTCTCCCAATGCGACAGAATGATCATTAATCAGCACAGCTTTCCTGTTCTCCCAATGTGGCAGAATGATCGTTAATCAGCACAGCTTTCCTGTCCTCCTAGTGTATCAGTGCGAAAGGACTTGGGCATTAGTAATACAGGAAACACAAACAATGTAATGATACAGTTACTATGCCTGCAAAAGATGTTATAAACATGGTCAGAAATATCAAAAAAGAAGTTGGCATAATGCCTTTGTTGAAGTTCATCAAAGGGTAACAAGTTCCAATGGTTTGATCTTGTATCACGACTACCAACAACCAGTAGTGCCCATCAGAAAGCCACAGCTCTGAGATACTGTAGGAAGAGAAAGCCACAGCTGTGAGATACTGTAGGAAGAGAAAGCCACAGCTGTGAGATACTGTGGCAAGAGAAAGCCACAGCTCTGAGATACTGTAGGAAGAGAAAGCCACAGCTCTGAGATACTGTGGGAAGAGAAAGCCACAGCTGTGAGATACTGTGGGAAGAGAAAGCCACAGCTCTGAGATTCTGTGGCAAGAGAAAGCCACAGCTCTGAGGCACTGTGGCAAGAGAAAGCCACAGCTCTGAGGCACTGTGGCAAGAGAAAGCCACAGGCTCTGAGATATTGTGGCAAGAGAAAGCCATATCTCTGAGATACTGTGGCAAGAGAAAGGCCACAGATGGATATTTGACATAACTGAGGCTGTAAACATCATGCTGTTGAGGCATAGTTTTGTGTCCATTCAATTGTGTGTGTGTGCCTGTGTATGTGGGTAGAAGAAAGGTGTAAAGTAAATATACAAGATGGCATGCAGAAAGAGTATATGTTTGAGTATTTATGCAACAAAAACACATAATGGTTGCAATATATACTTGAATACAGCATTGGTAAAGCAGTGGCTCATCTCCTGTCCCAGTCTTCTTACCCAGGGACATCTGTCCTAGTCTTCTTACCCAGGGCACATCTCCTGTCACCTAGTCTTCTTACCCAGGGACATCTCCTGACCTAGTCTTCTTACCTAGGGACATCTCCTGACCTAGTCTTCTTACCCAGGCACATCTCCTGTCCTAAGTCTTCTTACCCTTGGACATCTTCTGTCCTGGTCTTCTTACCCTGGGACATCTCCTGTCCTAATCTTCTTACCCAGGGACATCTCCTGTCCGTCTTCTTACCCAGGGACATCTCCTGACCTAGTCTTCTTACCTAGGGACATCTCCTGCATAAGTCTTCTTACCCTTGGACATCTTCTGTCCTGGTCTTCTTACCCTGGGACATCTCCTGTCCTGGTCTTCTTACCTAGGAATATCTGCCACAGACTTCTTACTCAGGGAGATCTTGAAGGTGACTGCAGAGAGTCTTTGCCATTTTCTGCTCTGTGTTGCTCGTCACAGTGCCACAGTAAAAGAGGACAAACCATGAGTACCTCTACATGACAGAGTAGAAAAATGCAGACAGTGAGTACCCCTACATGCCAGAGTAGAAGAGGACAGACCATGAGTACCCCTACATGCCAGAGTAGAAGAGGACAGGCAGACCAAGGAACAACATTGAGTGAACAACATGTTTAGTGAGATTTAGTGTGCTGTAAAGACACGGTGCTGTGTTCATTTCTCAGAGACAGAAACATATACCAGTACTGAGCGACAAGCGCGCTGTCCAGAGTTTTTCTCAGAAGTCCGTTGGCAAGAAAGCACTTACTCAGGACAAGCCGAAGGAGGTTAAAGATCATGCCCAGAAGCCTGGCCAGCTACAGGACAACTATGAAGAAGTAGAGATGGACATTGAGAGTGATGCTGGAGATGCAGGTGAGTACTTGTTGACTGTCTGCACTGATGTGTTTAGTCTTCTTCTCTTTCTCAGACACATGAGTGTTTCAGCCAGCAAGGGACAGACCAGGAGCCCATGTATACCCATTGGACACATTTTATGAAGTATTTTAATAATAAAATAGTCTTACAATACAGGCTTACAGCACTGGGCTAGTCATCAGGGATATAATGGCATATTCCTCAGAGTTGTAATGACATAGTCATCGGTGTTGTAATGTCATCAGGGCTGTAATGGCATAGTCATCAGCGTTGTAATGTCATCATGGTTGTAATGGCATAGTCATCAGCGTTGTAATGGCATAGTCATCAGAGTTGTAATGTAATTGGGGAAGTAATGACATAGTACAGGGTTGTAATAGCATAATCATCAGTGTTGTAATGGCATAGTCATCAGGGTTGTAATGCTGAACGGAGGGAAGCATGCAACCCTCAGTGAGTGTCTACGCACCAACCATGACCAATGAAGATGGCGTCAAGAACAAGTTCTATGAGAACCTGCACAATGTATTAACATCTGTTCCCAAAGGAGTTGAGAACTTCAGTGCCAAAGTAGGCATGGACACCACCTCTTGGAGTGGCATCATTGGAAAGCACGGTAGTCGAAAATTGTAACAGCAATGGACTCCTCCTCCTTCAGACCTGTGCCAAACACGATTTCCTGATTACCAACACAATTTTCCATCTTCCCATGAGAAATAGGACATGGTGAATGCACCCTCGCTCGGAACACTAGTACCTCATTGACTATGTCATCGTCAGGAGGAGTAACAGACAAGATGTTCGGGTGACAAAATCCATGTGTGGTGCCGAATGTTAGACAGACCATCGTCTGATTGTCACAATAATAAACATGCACATCAAACCACCACGGTATCCTCAAGGGGTAAAAGTGCAAATAAAAAATAAATATCACTGCCTACACAGTAAAAAACAATGCAGCTGTCATTTGAAAATATGCTGGATGACCACTTCAAGCCCATTGCCGCAGCTAAACAAGATGCGGAAACAGTGGAAAGCCCTAAAAGACAAAATTTACAAACTGCTATGGAAATCCTAGGGTCCAGCCCCTCGAAAGCATTAAGACTGGTTTGATGAAAATTCCGAAGACTTCAAACCACTTGCTAGCTGATAACACCTTCTCCACAAAGCATACTTGAACGACCCAAAGTCAACATAAAAAAAAGATGCCTTCAATTACATCTGGAGAGTAGTGCAGCAGAAACTTCAGCACATGCAGAACTCCTAGCTGAGCAACAAAGCTGATGAGATTCAAGACTTTGCTGACAGACATGATATGGAAAATCTTCTATGGCTCACTGAAAGCAGTCTACGGTCCTCCATCACCAGGCATAGTTCCCCTCCTTAGTGCAGATGGGGGAAAATTGGAAGTCACCGATAAGAAAGAAATCCTTCAATGCTGGGCAGAGCGTTTCAGCAACATCTTAAATGCAAACTCCTCCATCGATGATGAAACTATCAACTGGCTTACTCAAGTCCCAACTAATTATACTCTTGCTGACCTGCCAACCATAGTGGAGGTTAACAAAGTTATCCAGCAACTTTCCAGTGGTAAAGTGCCTGGTCCTGGCTCCATCTCGGCAGAGATTTATAAGGCAGGTGGACCGGTTCTAATAGAGCAGCTTCACCAAGTCTTTACAAATATATGGGTGAACGAGACCATGCCACAAGATTTCAAGGACACGTCAGTAGTCCACCTTTACAAACGTAAAGGAAACCGCCAATCCTGTGACAACCGATGCATCTCCTTGCTCTCAATTGCATCGAAGATGGTCGCCAGAATTCTTCTCAATCGCCTCACAGCCCATCTCAACCAAGGTCTTCTTCCTGAGAGTCAGTGTGACTTCAGAAAAGAACGAGGAACTGTTGACATGATTTTCGCTGCAAGGCAGTTGCAAGAGACATATGTTCTCCACTTTCATTGATCTTGCCAAGGCTTTTGATACAGTCAGCAGAGAGGGACTGTGGAAGAGTATGGCGAAATATGGCTGTCCACGAAAGTTTGCCCAAATAGTGTGGTTATTTCATGATGGTATGCAGGCAAGAGTACAGGAAAATGGTGAACTGTCTGAGCCCTTTCCTATCACCAATGGAGTGAAGCAAGGCTGTTCCTGGCACCAACACTATTTAGCCTAATGTTGTCAGCTATGCTGACAAATGCCTTCGAAAACAACTACATTGGAATAGACATCAACTACCACATGGATAGAAAGTTGTTCAATCTCAGAAGGCTGAAAGCTAAAACAGAAATTAACAGCAACACCGTCAGAGAGCTCCTGTTTGCTGATGATTGCGCTCTATGTGCCATCTCAGAGGCAGATATTCAACACAAAGTTTCAGCTTTGTCATATACCTGTGCCAACTTTGGGCTCAATATCAACTTGGAGAAGACTGTAGTTATGTACCAGCCAGCTCCTGGTGTTAATCACACTGTGCCGAATATCAAAGTGAATGGTCATAGACTAAGTGTTGTGGACAAATTCACCCATCTTCGCAGCACTGTGTCACAAGCTGCCAAAATTGATGATGAAGTGAATGCAAGAATCTCCAAGGCCAGCTGCGGCCTTTGGCAGACTGTACAAGAATGTGTGGGACAGAAATGGCATAAGCCTGCAAACAAAGCTAAAGTCTACAAAGCAGTCGTATTATCCACACTGCTATATGCTTGTGAAACCTGAACTATTTACCAGCAACACACCAGGAAATTAAACCACTTCCACACAGTCTGCCTTAGGAAGCTATTGAAGATTAAATGACAAGACAAGATCCCAGACACTGAAGTCCTAGAAAGAGTGTCCATGCCCAGTATCCACACTCTACTAATGAAGAATCAGATTTGCTGAGCTAGTCACTTTACTCGCATACCAAATCACAGGCTCCCTAATCAAATTTTTTACGGCGAGCTGCATTGTGGTAAATGCTCCCAAGGCGGTCAGAAAAAATGCTTTAAAGACACTCTGAAGGTCTCACTAAAATCTCTTGGAATTCATCACAACACTTGGGAGACTACTGCCAAAGACTGAAATTTGTGGCAGTACATCATTGCCCAAGGGTGCAGTCACTTGCGGAGCAAACAGAACTGTAAGAGGTGTGAAAAAATTGCTGGACAGAAAATCCACTGCAGGAGATCCTCCTCCTGGAACGTCAAGCATTCTTTACCCACATTGTCAAAGCACATTTTGAGCCAAAATAGGCCTTACCTGCCATCTTAGAACTCACGGCTTCATACTTTCAACCCCACTGGATGAAGTGAATGGTCATCATCATTCTTGATGGACAAACAACAGTGAATGTGTGTGGCTGAATGTTACTGTGGAGATAGTAAATGTGTGTGGCTGAATGTTACTGTGGTTATATGAAATGGTGTGGCTGGATGTTACTGTGGGTTGTTACGACCCACTCTGAGGAAGAATTGCAATGTCTACTATCTGCATTCTCCAATGCTTGTTCTGAATTCGGTTTAACAATTAGCAAAAAGAAGACACAGATTATGTCACAAGGTGCATATGGGGTACCATCAATCTTTATTGACGACGCCGAACTAGAGATGGTAGACCATTTTACATATCTAGGATCAGTGGTAAATAGCAAATTATCCCTAGATCAGGAAATCAACATCCGGATTGGTAAGGCAGCAACAACAATGAAGAGGTTAAGAAAAAGAGTCTGGGAGAACAGGAAGCTTACTGCCAAAACAAAGGTCCTTGTCTATCAAGCCTGTGTCTTTAGTACTCTTCTTTATGGCAGTGAAACCTGGACAACTTACTCACACCAAGAGAAACGTTTAAACAGCTTTCATATGCGGTGTCTGCGAAGAATTCTTGGTATTAAGTGGCAAGACAAAATCACAAATACTGAAGTATTGGAAAGATCAGGTTGTGTGACGGTTTATTCCATGCTCAGTCTTCGTAGACTTAGATGGATAGGACATCTTAGGAGGATGGATGATGGTAGAATACCAAAGGACATCTTTTTTGGTGAATTACAGACGGGTAAGAGATATCAGGGTCGGCCTCTACTACGATACAAAGATGTGTGTAAGCGGGACATGATTGATACGGGCATTCATAATGTACATTGTGAGCAAGTCGCCGCTGAACGTGTTGCATGGAGGGCAAACATCAGAAATTGAATAAAGTCACAGGAGAAAATTATTGCAGATTTGTCACACACCGAGCGTGTGAGACGTAAGATGGTGCATGATGGTGGAAATGACCACAGTGTTCACATGCACCCACTGTGAACAGACATTTACAGCGTGAATTGGCCTTATCGTTCACATTCGCTACCGCCATAGGTAACAGTTATTATGCCTTTTTAAAGCACAAACTATTGACTGTCAAGACGGCAAGGTGCCAAGGGGGAGGGCTGGATGTTACTGTGGGTATATTAAATGTGTGTGGCTTGATGTTATTGTGGGTATAGTAAATGTGTGTGGCTGGATGTTGTAGGATGAGCCATTGATATTTGGTTGCTTTCCCTCCCCAGAGGTTGATGAGCTTCTGTTTGGTGAAGATTTTAATCAAGCAATGCTTCCTGTGTCATTTTGTGTAAGTATATAGATAGGCATTTTATGTGAGTATGTAGATAGGTATTTTATGTGAGTATGTAGATAGGTATTTTATGTGAGTATGTAATACAACACTTTTACAACGAAATAGAAATGGTGATGGCTGAAATTGGATCACAAGAAATAAAAATAATACTTGGAGACTTTAATGCAAAAGTAGGAAAGGGGAAAATGGAGGATGTAGTGGGGAATTATGGTTTAGGTACAAGAAATGAAAGAGGAGAAAAACTAATAGAATGGGCAAATATCAATGATATGATAATTGGAAATACATGGTTTAATCACCATAAAAGACGACTATACACATGGAAAAGCCCTGATAAGAAAATACGCAACCAAATTGACTATGAAGAAAGGAAAAATAACTGGGCCAGATGAAATCACAATAAAAGAATTAGAAGTATTGGGAAAATTTGGAGTAGATATATTAACCAAAATGTTGAATGATATTTACAGTAGTGGATATTTACCCAGTGGATATGCTGAAATCTGTATTTATAGCTATACCGAAAAGACCAGGCAGCAATTGAATGTGAAGATTTTCATATAATTAACCTCATAAACCATAGAAGAATCAGAAATAAAATAAAAATGGAAATTAGTGAAGAACAGTATGGATTTGTGGAGGGAAAGGGCACAAACAATGTAGTATATACATTACGGACACTAATAGAAAGGTCAATAGAGAAACAGAAGGACATATATTTGTGCTTCATAGATTATACTAAGGCATTTGATAAAGTAAAACATGATGAACTGATTAAAATGTTGGAAGATATCAACATTGATGGGAAAGATTTAAGAATAATAAAGAATGTTTACTGGAACCAAGTAGCAGCAATTAAAATGGGAAATAAAGAGGGTAGTTACGAACAGGTAAAGTTATGAGTACGACAGGGGTGTGTCTTGTCACCGGATCTCTTCTCCCTACATAGCGAAGTAGTAATGAGGGAGATCATAGAGATGCTAGGAATCCTAGTTGGAGGTTATAATATAAATAATATACGCTGTGCAGATGACACAGTATTGGTGGCAGATAAATCAACAGACCTACAACAATTGTTGGACATTGTAGTAACAGAGAGTGCAAGGACTCTCCTTGAATATCAAGAAAACAGTAACGATGGTGATATCAAAGAAAATGGTGACACCAAAATGTGAAATAGAAATAGAAGGGAAAATTCTTAACCAAGTGGATAATTTAAAATACCTAGGGGAATTTATAACATGTGATGGAAGATGCACAACAGAGATTAAGAGCAGAATAGGGCAAGAAAAGCTGCATTTCAGAAAATGAAGAGTATCTTGTGCAATAAGTCAGCTGAAATGCTATGTAGAACCAGTTTTGCTGTATGGCAGTGAATCTTGGAATGTAAATGAACAAATTAAGAAGAAATTAGAAGCAACAGATATGTGGTTCCTGAGATGAATGTTGCGAATTCCTTGGACTGCCAGAGTAACTAATAACGACTGCCTGAGACAGGCTAATGAAACTAGAACATTATATACAACAATAGGAAAGAGACAAAACAGCTTTCATCAGTCATGTAATGAGAAGAGAAAAAAAAATTCGCTTAAAAGTTTACAGGGTCAACTTCATTGCACCGGGTTTTATCCCATGTGGCTCGGTCTCTTTCCGCAGCACAGAAAGCGCAGCGCAAAGCACGAACTCCGTAGCTTTTAGCGATGGCCCACAGGAGTCTCTGAAACATTTAACTTGTAAACCGAAGGACGCGGCCCAGAATCAAACCCACAACCTTCAGAGCACGAGTCAAACGGCTTGACCACTTCGCCACAGAGACTCCCAATAAGAAGAGAGGCATTGGAGAACATCGTGACAACTGGAAAGATCGAGGGGAAGAGAGGCTGAGGCAGACCAAGAGAAATGATGCTGGATGGATTGAGACAGTGGCGTGGAAGTGAAAGGTTATCATCATTCTTGATGGACAAACAACATGTGTTTCTGATGATAAAATGTGTTTCTAATGATAAAATATGTTTTTCTGATATTTTTTTCTAATGATAAAATCAATCTGAAATGTGTGTTTCAGCATAACACAGAGTCACAGGACTTGCTGGGCAGTCTGTCACACACTATGGCAGTCCCTGCAGTAACACCATCTCTGCCTTCTCAGTTTCTGACACCTCCTGTGACACATTTTGATGGAATACAGCAGCTGCCTCCACAACCTCCATTACCACCTCTCCCTCCACCGCCGCCGCCGCCGCCACCGCCACCACCACCAACATATGAACAGAAGTGGAACAACAAACAAACTTTCATGCAGGAAAGACAGATAGAAGTAATGAACAGAAGAGTGGATGTGGGCAGAGGTCAGTCCCTCAATCAGATGTACTGTGATTCAGCAAAACCTAGTGTACAGTGGGCAACAGACAGGTCCTGTAGATTGTATTGATGCTCCAGTGTACAGTGGGCAACAGAGAGGTCATGTAGATTGTATTGATGCTCCAGATGTCAACATTCATTCACTAGCACAACGCAGGAGAAGTGACTCTGTAGATGTCGACAGTTCATTTCAGAACTCAGTCAGTTCATTGGATGATGATATTGGCAGAAGGTTGCGTATGATCAGACAGAACCAGGACAGTAGAACTCCAGATTTACAAGATTTGAACTTACACATAGTGTTTCCTGGCCTCTCAGATCACAGGTGTGTTTATGAAAGTCCCGAGAGAGCATTGTTTCAGCACCTGTTACCTTCCACTGATGTTGCTGAAGATGCTGTGACTGCTGAGCAAAGATCTCAACTATACTCGTCTGTACTAATACCAAACAGTAGTCACAGTTTGCCCGATACTGACAGTGTGTATAAGCGGCGTGTGTTCATTCATTCACCCTCTGTGTCTGGTCACAGAAATCTGTCGGGGAACACTGACACATACTCCACAAATGATGTTCCTAGTGAGGTGGATAAATATGTAAAGCTTAGTCCGGGGTTTCAGAGAACATTAGTGACAAATAATTCTGGCACATCATGTGTGAAACCTGTAAGAATTGTCTATCAGGATAGATCAGCAGGTCGACCAAGTAGAAACTCGCCAGAAAAATATCCAAGCAGCTACCGAGATAGTTCCAGTTCAGCACATTCTTCACCTGAGACCAGCAGACAAGTCATTGAGAGCCAGTCAGAACACGACTTCTTGTACAGTTCTCCCCAGAAATCTGTGTCCAAGGATCGCTTGAGAGACCATGTGAGTGACAAGGCATCTGTTGGTTCAAATTATTTATCTCAAGGCAGACTTCATGAAGCTTCTCATCATAGATCTTACTTCTCCACACCAGCAGAGCCACAGAAGACGCAGTCATTCTTCAGAAAGCCATGATGTCTATGAACCACAGTTGCCACCCACTAAAAAGTTTAAACGATTATCCCCGCCACCTCCTTACATTCCAACTTCTATTAAAGCCAGATCTCTCAGCAGTTTACATGTGCCTCAGCAGGAAGTTCTTCAGACTTCTGATTCCGAGGAAGAGGATCCAATTGCTCTCCGGAACAAGCTTCTAGCTGAGGTTATAGAAAAGAGGAAGACCCTAGCCGATGTAAGTGTTTATGAAAATTGTATGATGTAGCAACAAAATGATGATGTGTGTTTGTGTTATTGTTTTGTCTCTAATAATGTGTTTGTTTGTGTCTCTAATAATATGTTGGCTGTTTGTGTTATTATTTGAGTCTCTAATAATGTGTGTTATTGTTGGTGTCTCTAATAATGGGTTTGACTGTTTGTGTTATTGTTTATGTCTCTAATAATGTGTTGGCTGTTTGTGCTATTGTTTGTGTCTCTAATAATGTGTGTGATTGTTTGTGTTATTGTTGGTGTCTCTAATAATGGGTTTGGCTGTTTGTGTTATTGTTTGTATCTCTAATGTGTTTGTGTCTCTAATAATGTGTTGGCTGTTTGTGTTATTGTTTGTGCCTCTAATAATGTGTTTGACTGTTTGTGTTATTGTTTATGTCTCTAATAATGTGTATGGTTGTTTGTGTTATTGTTTATGTCTCTAATAATGTGTTTGACTGTTTGTGTTATTGTTTGTGCCTCTAATAATGTGTATGATTGTTTGTGTTATTGTTTATGTCTCTAATAATGTGTTTGACTGTTTGTGTTATTGTTTATGTCTCTAATAATGTGTATGGTTGTTTGTGTTATTATGTCTCTAATAATGTGTTTTACTGTTCATGTTATTGTTTGTGCCTCTAATAATGTGTGTGATTGTTTGTGTTATTGTTTATGTCTCTAATAATGTGTGTGATTGTTTGTGTTATTGTTTATGTCTCTAATAATGTGTGTGATAGTTTGTGTTATTGTTTATGTCTCTAATAATGTGTTTGACTGTTTGTGTTATTGTTTGTGCCTCTAATAATGTGTATGATTGTTTGTGTTATTGTTTATGTCTCTAATAATGTGTTTGACTGTTTGTGTTATTGTTTATGTCTCTAATAATGTGTATGATTGTTTGTGTTATTGTTTATGTCTCTAATAATGTGTTTGACTGTTTGTGTTATTGTTTATGTCTCTAATAATGTGTATGGTTGTTTGTGTTATTATGTCTCTAATAATGTGTGTGATTGTTTGTGTTATTGTTTATGTCTCTAATAATGTGTTTGACTGTTTGTGTTATTGTTTGTGTCTCTAATAATGTGTATGGTTGTTTGTGTTATTATGTCTCTAATAATGTGTTTTACTGTTCATGTTATTGTTTGTGCCTCTAATAATGTGTGTGATTGTTTGTGTTATTGTTTATGTCTCTAACAATGTGTGTGATTGTTTGTGTTATTGTTTATGTCTCTAATAATGTGTGTGATTGTTTGTGTTATTGTTTATGTCTCTAATAATGTGTGTGATTGTTTGTGTTATTGTTTATGTCTCTAATAATGTGTGTGATTATTTGTGTTATTGTTTATGTCTCTAATAATGTGTGTGATTGTTTGTGTTATTGTTTATGTCTCTAATAATGTGTGTGATTATTTGTGTTATTGTTTATGTCTCTAATAATGTGTTTTACTGTTTGTGTTATTGTTTGTGCCTCTTATAATGTGTTTGACTGTTTGTGTTATTGTTTATGTCTCTAATAATGTGTTTGGCTGTTTGTGTTATTGTTTGTCTCTCTAATAATGTGTTTGGCTGTTTGTGTTATTGTTTGTCTCTCTAATAATGTGTTTGGCTGTTTGTGTTATTGTTTGTATCTATAATAATGTATTTGGCTGTTTGTGTTATTGTTTGTGTCTCTAATAATGTGTTTGTTTTTATAGTGTGTTTATTTTTTTTTTGCCCCAGTATAAAATTCAATATCTCAGTAACCAACTGAGGGAAACTGATGAGATTTAGCATATGACCTTATCATTATGTCCACCCAACAAAAAAAATTTTGTTCTGGAGATTGTACAGCAGATTTCAATGTTTGTTTATATGCGGTATATAATTTACGGCTCAGGGATTAATACCATCATTTTAAAAGTATTACAGCTTCAGCAAGACACATCCGTGCTTTTTTTTAAAAATTGTCTCACGGTTTTCGTTTTAGCACAAACAGTGCGGAGTTAAATGGTATTGTTCAGAGGTATCTCCAATGGGGGTTCTTTCATGAAACGTGGTTATATAAACTAGCTGACTTGGCCCGGCTTCACCCAGCTCCTGGTGAGGATCTATCTATCTATTTATCTATCTATCTATCTATCTAATCTACCCACCCACCTACCTAGCTTGCTAGCTATCTATCCATCCATCCATCCACCTACCTACCTTTCTGTCTGTCTGTCTGTTTGTCTATCAACCAGTCCGCGCTATTAAATATTGATAAAAGTTAGTGGAAAAAATGTGAGGACCATATGTTGAAAGATTAAGAGGACTGTTGGAGAAAGGATGGATTTAATTTTATGCAACCGAGAGCAATCATCAACCTACTGGAATCGTCCGACACAGATTAAGGTCTGAGCAGATTGCAGACCTTAATCTACGTACACACTTACTGGGATATTTTGCTCCAACTATTCAGACGAATTGCAGGCCCTAAGCATTACAGCATCAGCATAATGTCAATGGCAACAGTTTGTATTCCACAGTGATGAATCTTCAATTCCGCAAGCCCTCAGGGGTGACATGCAACTGTATTGAAAGAAAAAAACACACACACACACTAAACGCATTGAATACCAACAGAAGAGTAATATTGCGGTGGAAACTGACATATTGTGGGATAACAAGAAACGTGAGAGCAAACACGTTGTCAAATTAGGGGACAACACACGTGCATACGAATCAATCAGTAAACTTCAATGAAAAGAGGACCAACGTCTTGGTCGTTAAGAAGAAAGCCCACTACAGAGACACTGACAACTATTTTCATAGTGCAAAACAGGTAATCATGTTCCGTCTCTGAACGGTAAACAGCAAAGTAGACAATCTTTCACTTAGACTCAAAGCGGGTCTGTCACCCATGTGTACCTGTGAACAAACAGATCCTTAAAAATGGAAACATGATGACTAAATTGCGGTATCATTTCTGGTCACTCCATACGCACATTAACGCACAGCTATTTGGAAGCTTTCACGAACTCAATATAAAAAGCTAACATGAATACTTGTGTACACATTATTAACCAGCAGCTGAAGAAACAAGAAGGAAATGAAAAATAAGGTAAGAAATATATTCCTTCTACTTTCCTGTTAATTTACAAATTATTTACCCCATGCCTCTGTAAATTCTCTGTCTTTACTAATATTACACATTGCACCCCTCTCGGGATTCTCCATGGTGAAGTGGCCAAGACATCTGACTCGGGCTCCGAAGGTTGTATGTTCGATTCCGGGCCGCGTCCTTCATTTCACGAGTGCATTTTTTTGGAGACTCCCGAGGGTCGTCGCTGGAGGTACGGAGTTCGCGCTTTGTGCGGTGCTTTCCGCGCTGCAGAAAGAAACTGAGCCATATGGGATAAAAACCCGGTGCAATGCAGCCGACCCTGTCGATTTTAAGCTACTTCTTTCATTGCACCCACTCCCATACGAATCCAGATACGCCTTGTGTGTCATCTGAATTGGCGGGGCTTTCAATACTGTAAGCATAAATTTGTTAGCGAGAAATCACTAGTTTTTCAGCAAAACATCAACGAAATGTCGCCGCTTTCGATGATTTAAGTTGTTTTTGGACCTATCAAAGACATATTCCTTGGGTGGGGGTAAATATAAGACGGCTGGAAAAATTTCATAACGATGCAACAGACAGTTTTCAAAATAATTGATCGTGAATGAAGGCATTCTTTTCGGGACATACTATAGTAGCCGATGTAAGTGTTCATGAAAATTGTATGATGTTGTGTGTTTGTGTTATTGTTTTGTCTCTAATTATGTGTTTGTTTGTGTCTCTAATAATATGTTGGCTGTTTGTGTTATTATTTGAGTCTCTAATAATGTGTGCTATTGTTGGTGTCTCTAATAATGTGTTTGGCTGTTTGTGTTATTGTTTGTATCTCTAATAATGTGTTTGTTTTTAGTGGATGTCAATTTGAAATTTTAAAGTTTGTGCTTATTTGCAAAGTTTCTAAACATGCCAACTCTTGTTGTTCGCTGGTTGTGTTTGTTCCTTTTATATTCTGTATTTCTAAATGTTATTTCATCTTCAAGGTCTTTGCAGACAACTGTTGAACTCAGTATTTCTAAATGTTGTTTGTTGTGCCATTCTTGTGTAGATAACATGCCTATTTGATGTGTCCACAGGGTCTTTCCAGCAATGCTACACCTTCTGGAATGTCCCCCAGGCAAGACTCCACACATTCTGAGTCATCTGAATCCTTTTCTAAGGCGTATGACCCCGAGCTGTCAGTCAGTTATCCAGATGGATTTAAATCATCTGTTGTACTTAATAGAGTCTCAGAAGAAGACGAGGATGAGGAAAACATCAAACCCCCTCCAGTTATCCACCGACATGTCAGGCGGCACGTGGTCCCACCAGCTCTTGTTGAGCTCTGCAAAAGGAAAGTGAGCTTGAGAGAGGTCAAGACCAGCAGACAGGCAGGGCACGTGGGTTTGCAGAATGACATTCAGCCAGTTGCCAGCAGCCTACATTCAGAATGCTTTACTATGGATCAAGCATTTGCGGAGGAAAAGGGCAGCAGACAGGCGGGGCACTTGGGTTTGCAACATGACATTCAACCAGTTGCCAGCAGCCTACATTCAGAACGCTCAGCTATGGATCAAGCATTTGAGGACAATGAAGGCCTATCCAACTCAGATCTTCAGATTCTGAGGGATTTTATCCTAAAAGCACAGCAACATCGCAGAGAAAGACAACAGTCATGGGATAAAGATGCCCAGTCTGGTAGCAAAGTGCCACAGGAAAAGCTGTGCTCGGCTGCAGAAGAAGCAGCTTCATCTTCATGTGTGTTACAAACAGACAAACCACACTATCTTAAAGATATATCATCTTCATCTTGGGATGATTCACGTGTGAATTCTTGTGAAGGTCCACAGATGTCTTCAGTGAAGTCTTTGCTCAGCGCAACATCCAAACATTCTGTTCCCTCATCAGTTGATCAGTGGATGGAGGAAATGCCTCATACAGAGCGGATCTCCTCATGCCATGTCACCTCTTCTGTGGCCTCCAGTGTTGCTGCTCAGTCCCCGTCATTGGTTGGAAGCACCAAGGCAACTTCACCTCGTGTGTGTTCACAAATCCAGTCGCTATCAGTGTTTCCAGAACCACCAGCTCTCTCTGACAGTTCAGCCAAGTCTCCTGAACTTTCTAGTAGCCCTTCTGCAGTTCTGATCGCATCTAAAGCATCATCACTTACAAGAGAACCAAGACCAGCTTCTAGTTCAGACCAAAGATTGCATGTGTCTGCTGCATTCATTGCTCAGAATATGATTATTTCAAGAGAAGGATGCCAGACATCCCATTCTAATGTGAATGTCTTCACATCTTCTGCCCTCAACAGCCACAACTCTCAAGCCAGAGGTCATCTTGAACCTGGCAGTCAGCAAGAGTCAGATTGTACACAAGTTAAAAGATATCCTGCTGCTGGTGGCACCCACCGTGTAGTAGGTGATGTCAATATTACAAACTCTGCAATTGCCACGACAACACAACACAGCATTCCGCAGAGTGGCCCTACACAACTGACACTTTCAGACTCATCCACGACTTTGTCATCATTCAGTGATCGTCCAAGTCTTTCATATTCCAGTCATGTATACACTTCATTTGCTCCAAACATGTCAAGAAAATACTCAAATGTAAGTATTTGTTGCAACTGATTTTATTCTGCCATCTTCTAGGTACATATAAAATGTAAAATGTTTATATACATTCCCTTAGGTACATATAATATGTGAACTGCGTATATACATTCCCTTAGGTACATATAATATGTGAACTGTGTATATACATTCCCTTAGATACATATAATATGTGAACTGTGTGTATATATATTCCCTTATGTAAATATAATATGTGAACTCTGTGTGTGTGTGTGTGTGTGTGTATATATATATATATATATATATATATATATATATATATATATATATATATATATATATATATATATATATATATATTCCCTTAGGTACATATAATATGTGAGCTGCGTATACACATTCCCTTAGGTACATATAATATGTGAACTGTGTATATACATTCCCTTAGATACATATAATATGTGAACTGTGTATATACATTCCCTTAGATACATATAATATGTGAACTGTGTATATACATTCCCTTAGGTACATATAATATGTGAGCTGTGTATATAAATTCCCTTAGATACATATAATATGTGAACTGTGTATATACATTCCCTTAGATACATATAATATGTGAGCTCCGTATATACATTCCCTTAGATACATATAATATGTGAGCTCTGTATATACATTCCCTTAGATACATATAATATGTGAACTGTGTATATTCCCTTAGATACATATAATATGTGAACTGTGTATATACATTCCCTTAGGTACATATAATATGTGAACTGTGTATATACATTCCCTTAGGTACATATAATATGTGAGCTGCGTATATACATTCCCTTAGGTACATATAATATGCGAACTGCGTATATACTTTCCCTTAGGTACATATAATATGTGAACTGCGTATATACTTTCCCTTAGGTACACATAATATGTGAACTGTGTATATACATTCCCTTAGGTACATATAATATGCGAACTGCGTATATACTTTCCCTTAGGTACATATAATATGTGAACTGCGTATATACATTCACTTAGGTACATATAATATGTGAACTGTGTATATACATTCCCTTAGGTACATATAATATGTGAACTGCGTATATACTTTCCCTTAGGTACATATAATATGTGAACTGCGTATATACTTTCCCTTAGGTACATATAATATGTGAACTGCGTATATATTTTCCCTTAGGTACATATAATATGTGAACTGTGTATATACATTCCCTTAGGTACATATAATATGTGAACTGGGTATATACATTCCCTTAGGTACATATAATATGTGAACTGTGTATATACATTCCCTTAGGTACATATAATATGTGAACTGTGTATATACATTCCCTTAGATACATATAATATGTGAACTGTGTATATACATGCCCTTAGGTACATATAATATGTGAACTGTGTGTGTATATATATTCCCTTATGTAAATATAATATGTGAACTCTGTGTGTGTGTGTGTGTATGTATATATATATATATATATATATATATTCCCTTAGGTACATATAATATGTGAACTGTGTATATACATTCCCTTACATACATATAATATGTGAGCTGCGTATATATACATTCCCTTTGATACATATAATATGTGAACTGTGTATATACATTCCCTTAGGTACATATAATATGTGAGCTGTGTATATACATTCCCTTAGGTACATATAATATGCGAACTGCGTATATACTTTCCCTTAGGTACATATAATATGTGAACTGCGTATATACTTTCCCTTAGGTACATATAATATGTGAACTGTGTATATACATTCCCTTAGGTACATATAATATGCCAACTGCGTATATACTTACCCTTAGGTACATATAATATGTGAACTGCGTATATACTTTCCCTTAGGTACATATAATATGTGAACTGTGTATATACATTCCCTTAGGTACATATAATATGTGAACTGCGTATATACTTTCCCTTAGGTACATATAATATGTGAACTGCGTATATACTTTCCCTTAGGTACATATAATATGTGAACTGTGTATATACATTCCCTTAGATACATATAATATGTGAACTGTGTATATACATTCCCTTAGGTACATATAATATGTGAACTTGTATATACATTCCCTTAGATACATATATATGTGAACTGTGTATATACATTCCCTTAGATACATATAATATGTGAACTGTGTATATACATTCCCTTAGATACATATAATATGTGAACTTGTATATACATTCCCTTAGGTACATATAATATGTGAACTGTGTGTATATATATTCCCTTATGTAAATATAATATGTGAACTCTGTGTGTGTGTGTGTGTGTATATATATATATATATATATATATATATATATATATATATATATATATATATATATATGTATATATATATATATATTTTCCCTTAGGTACATATAATATGTGAACTGTGTATATACATTCCCTTACATACATATAATATGTGAGCTGTGTATATATACATTCCCTTAGATACATATAATATGTGAACTGTGCATATACATTCCCTTAGGTACATATAATATGTGAACTGTGTATATACATTCCCTTAGGTACATATAATATGTGAACTGTGTATATACATTCCCTTAGGTACATATAATATGTGAACTGTGTATATACTTTCCCTTAGGTACATATAATATGTGAACTGTGTATATACTTTCCCTTAGGTACATATAATATGTGAACTGTGTATATACTTTCCCTTAGGTACATATAATATGTGAACTGCATATATACTTTCCCTTAGGTACATATAATATGTGAACTGTATGTATACTTTCCCTTAGGTACATATAATATGTGAACTGTATGTATACTTTCCCTTAGGTACATTTGCTTCCAGTCCACCCAAAAGTGCTAGTGCCGATGAACTCATCCTCTGAGAGTGACGGAGAAGGCAATGAGGAGAACGAAAGCCAGACTTCAGTTTCAACATTTGCAGCTCAGACGATGATCCGAGGACAGAAGAAGCCATTGGATACATTGTTGGCCTCTCAAGGGGTGTTGACTGAGGTTTGTGTGAGAGACAGGGTTGGCTACTCAAGAGGTGTTGACAGAAGTTTGTGTCAGAGGCATTGCTCTCAAGAGGTGTCGACTGAGTTGTGTGTCCGAGACATGCTTGGCTTCTCAGGGGGTGTTGACTGAGTTTTGTTTCGGAGACATTGTTGGCTTCTCAAGGGGTGTTGACTGAGGTTTGTGTCAGAGACATTGCTCTCAAGGGGTGTTGGCTGAGTTTTGTGTCAGAGACATTGTTGGCTTCTCAAGGGATGTTGACTGAGTTTTGTGTCGGAGACATTGTTGGCTTCTCAAGGGGTGTTGACTGAGTTTTGTGTCAGAGACATTGTTCGCTTCTCAAGGGGTGTTGACTGAGTTTTGTGTCAGAGACATGGTTGGCTTCTCAAGGGGTGTTGACTGAGTTTTGTGTCAGAGACATTGTTGGCTTCTCAAGGGGTGTTGACTGAGTTTTGTGTCAGAGACATTGTTGGCTTCTCAAGGGGTGTTGACTGAGGTTTGTGTCAGAGACAATGTTGGCTTCTCAAGGGGTGTTGACTGAGTTTTGTGTCAGAGACATTGCTCTCAAGGGGTGTCGACTGAGTTTTGTGTCAGAGACATTGTTGGCTTCTCAAGGGGTGTTGACTGAGTTTTGTGTCAGAGAAATGGTTGGCTTCTCAAGGGGTGTTGACTGAGTTTTGTGTCAGAGACATTGCTCTCAAGGGGTGTCGACTGAGGTTTGTGTCAGAGAAATGGTTGGCTTCTCAAGGGGTGTTGACTGAGTTTTGTGTCAGAGACATGGTTGGCTTCTCAAAGGGTGTTGACTGAGTTTTGTGTCAGAGACATTGTTTGCTTCTCAAGGGATGTTGACTGAGTTTTGTGTCAGAGACATTGTTGGCTTCTCAAGGGGTGTTGACTGAGTTTTGTGTCAGAGACATTGTTGGCTTCTCAAGGGGTGTTGACTGAGTTTTGTGTCAGAGACATGGTTGGCTTCTCAAGGGGTGTCGACTGAGGTTTGTGTCAGAGACATTGTTTGCTTCTCAAGGGATGTTGACTGAGTTTTGTGTCAGAGACATTGTTGGCTTCTCAAGGGGTGTTGACTGAGTTTTGTGTCAGAGACATTGTTGGCTTCTCAAGGGGTGTTGACTGAGTTTTGTGTCAGAGACATGGTTGGCTTCTCAAGGGGTGTCGACTGAGGTTTGTGTCAGAGAAATGGTTGGCTTGTCAAGGGGTGTTGACTGAGGTTTGTGTCAGAGAAATGGTTGGCTTCTCAAGGGGTGTTGACTGAGTTTTGTGTCAGAGACATTGTTGGCTTCTCAAGGGGTGTTGACTGAGTTTTGTGTCAGAGACATTGTTGGCTTCTCACGGGGTGTTGACTGAGTTTTGTGTCAGAGACATTGTTGGCTTCTCAAGGGGTGTTGACTGAGGTTTGTGTCAGAGAAATGGTTGGCTTCTCAAAGGGTGTTGACTGAAATTTGTGTCAGAGACATTGCTCTCAAGGGGTGTTGACTGAGGTTTGTGTCAGAGAAATGGTTGGCTTCTCAAGGGGTGTTGACTGAGTTTTGTGTCAAAGACATTGCTGGCTTCTCAAGGGGTGTATTCCTCTTAGTTGTACATGGTTAGCTGTGTGTGGTGTCTTCCTAGTAATGGACATAATTTCACGCACACACACACACACACACACACAGAGAGATATGTTTATATGATTGTGTTTTTCAATTGATATTTCCATTGTATGACTGTCATGTCTGTCTGTACCCAGGTGCAAGATAACAAGAAGGCAGCAACTGAGCTTCTCCATAAACAGGAGCAGCTTCTCTGTGTCCAAGAGTAAGTTGACCATTGTAAAGATTTGAGTGAGGATTTGTGGACTGTGTGCAGGTGACATCTTGTCTAGTGAGTGCCCAAGTCGTACATTGTGAGATGATATCTTGTCTAGTGAGTGCTCAAGTTGTACATTGAGAGATGATATCTTCTCTAGTGAGTGCCCGAGTTGTACATTGTGAGATATCTTCTCAAGTGAGTGCCCAAGTTGTACATTGTGAGACGCTATCTTGTCTAGTGAGTGCCCAAGTTGTACATTGTGATTATTTATAGACTATGTGCAGGAGACACATTGTCTAGTAACACCTTTGCCTGGCGTACTTTTTTCATTTGTTACATTTCCTGGTGTGAGACAGGACAAACCATATGAGGCCTCTGTGGGCAACTTACAGATCTCTTAGCAAGGGGAGGTTGTAAAGGGTAGCTAGAATTAGGGAAGCTGTTCACAACAGAATGTGTATAATATATTAGACTCATATATGAGTGTAGAAGGAAAGGGGAAACCACAAGGTAAGTTTAATGACAGTCACAAAGCTAGATATATGATTGAGTGACATGCTAAAATCTGCATACCAGTGTTGGAACAGAGAAACTTGACATGATGTGGTTGTCCTGAAAAGTTGGTGCAGCATTGGATGATGATGTCAATGTCTTGTCCATGAGAATTGGTACAGTATTGGATGATGGTTTCAGAGTCTTGTTCATGAGATTTGGTACAGCATCAGATGATGATGTCAGTGTCTTATCCATGAGCGTTGGTACAGCACTGGATGAATATGTGTCTTGTCCATGAGATTTGGTACAGCATCAGATGATGATGTCAGTGTCTTATCCATGAGCGTTGGTACAGCACTGGATGAATATGTGTCCTGTCCATGAGATTTGGTACAGCATCAGATGATGATGTCAATGTCTTATCCATGAAGTTGGTACAGCACTGGATGAATATGTGTCTTGTCCATGAGAGTTGGTACAGCACTGGATGATGATGTGTGTCGTGTCTGTGAGAGTTGGTACAGCACTGGATGGTGATGTGAGTCTTTTCTGTGAGAGTTGATACAGCCATAGATGATGATGTGTATGTTTCCTACTTGACAGGCAGTCCATACAGAAGGACCAGAAGATGGTCAAGCTGCTGGTCAGGAGAGCGGTGAAGTTTCTGGAGGCCCAGCAGCAAGAGGAGGAGAAGAGACAATCATTGCGCAAGCAGTTGCTGAGTTTGTCACAGGAGGTGAAGAAAGCTGAGAAACTGGTGATGCTGTTCAAAGTTGAGAAGGAGAAAACAGAGAAGCAGGTAACACTGTGTTGTCATTATATTGTCACACCATAACATTGTAATATTGTTACGCCATAACATTGTAATATTGTCACACCATAACATTGTAATATTGTCACGCCATAACATTGTAATATGGTTACACCATAACATAATATTGTCATGCCAAAACATTGTAATATTGTCACGCCATAACATTGTAATTACAAAACAGTTACAGATCAGCATTGCATTATTGTAACCAGCTTTATATGATGAGGCTTCTTATGTTCTTCGACAGGTGCAGCTTGTGACGGAAAGACTTTTGCAGAAGAAGAAACAATATGAGCAGAAAGCCAAATCCATCATGTCCCTGGGGTCGAAGCTCTTGGGCCCCTCTTACGTGCCTAGGGTCAACAAGCCACATGTAAGCAGCCCTCAAGTCAGTGTGTGTGTGTGTATGTTATCTGTCTTTCTGTTCCTCTGTTGATGATTAAGTTTTTTTGGTTGTCCATTTGTTTATGAATGTGTATGTTTGTTAATTGAAGAGAGAGAGTAGGTGGGGGAGGGGGTGTGTGTGTGTGAGAGAGAGAGAGTGAGTGAGTCAGTGTGTGTGAGAGAGAGAACATGCATGTTCGTTAGCTTCACTGTGTGTACAATGGTGAATCTTCCTTCTGTGTAGGAGTGAGTTAGCTAATTGTCTGATGTGTAACAAAACACAAAATTTGATCTACAGGCACTGAAGAGTGAGGAGATAAAAGATAAATTCAACATAGAGGTAAAGAACAGGTTTGATGCATTGTCCGATATGGAAATATTATTTCAAGAAGTCGCCGGCCAATGGGAAATATTAAAGAAATCAGTCAACCAAGCTGCAGAAACAACCATCCCACAAATAAAGATAATTTGACACAAGAAATGGATGACAGAAACTCATGGAAATAAGAAATAACAAAAATAACCATGAACAATATGAAGAGGTTCACATAAATATTAGGAAACTGTGCATAGAGGCAAAAGAAGCTTGGCTTGGGGAAAATTTCAGGGAAATTGAAAACCAACACAACACCCGGAATACCAAATTAATGTACAAAAGCATTAATGACATCACTAATACAAGAACACACATCTATGGGTTGTCTAAAACCAAATATGGCAAAATCATAATAGAAAAAGATCACAATTTACATGGATGGTCAGATTATGTGAAAGACTTTTATGATGATATCGGAAAAGAACAATATGATATTTGGAATAATGTACCAAGTCCTGAATGTTCTGTCAGCTTGTACCAAGTCCTGAATGTTGTGTCAGCTTGTACCATATCCTGAATGTTGTGTCAGCTTGTACCATGTCCTGAATGTTGTGTCAGATTGTACCATGTCCTGAATGTTGTATCAGCTTGTACCATGTCCTGAATGTTCTGTCAGCTTGTACCATGTCCTGAATGTTGTGTCAGCTTGTACCATATCCTGAATGTTGTGTCAGCTTGTACCATGTCCTGAATGTTGTGTCAGATTGTACCATGTCCTGAATGTTGTATCAGCTTGTACCATGTCCTGAATGTTCTGTCAGCTTGTACCATGTCCTGAATGTTGTATCAGCTTGTACCATGTCCTGAATGTTCTGTCAGCTTGTACCATGTCCTGAATGTTGTGTCAGCTTGTACCAAGTCCTGAATGTTGTGCCAGCTTGTACCATGTCCTGAATGTTGTGTCAGCTTGTACCAAGTCCTGAATGTTGTTCCAGCTTGTACCATGTCCTGAATGTTGTGTCAGCTTGTACCGTGTCCTGAATGTTGTGTCAGCTTGTACCATGTCCTGAATGTTGTGTCAGCTTGTACCATGTCCTGAATGTTGTGTCAGCTTGTACCGTGTCCTGAATGTTATGTCAGCTTGTACCATGTCCTGAATGTTGTGTCAGCTTGTACCGTGTCCTGAATGTTGTGTCAGCTTGTACCATGTCCTGAATGTTGTGTCAGCTTGTACCGTGTCCTGAATGTTGTGCCAGCTTGTACCATGTCCTGAATGTTGTGTCAGCTTGTACCATGTCCTGAATGTTGTGTCAGCTTGTACCATGTCCTGAATGTTGTGTCAGCTTGTACCATGTCCTGAATGTTGTGTCAGCTTGTACCATCTCCTGAATGTTGTGTCAGCTTGTACCATCTCCTGAATGTTGTGTCAGCTTGTACCATGTCCTGAATGTTGTGCCAGCTTGTACCATGTCCTGAATGTTGTGTCAGCTTGTACCATGTCCTGAATGTTGTGTCAGCTTGTACCGTGTCCTGAATGTTGTGCCAGCTTGTACCGTGTCCTGAATGTTGTGTCAGCTTGTACCATGTCCTGAATGTTGTGTCAGCTTGTACCATGTCCTGAATGTTGTGTCAGCTTGTACCATGTCCTGAATGTTGTGTCAGCTTGTACCATGTCCTGAATGTTGTGTCAGCTTGTACCAAGTCCTGAATGTTGGTCAGCTTGTACCATGTCCTGAATGTTGTGTCAGATTGTACCATGTCCTGAATGTTGTGTCAGCTTGTACCAAGTCCTGAATGTTGTGTCAGCTTGTACCATGTCCTGAATGTTGTGCCAGCTTGTACCATGTCCTGAATGTTCTGTCAGATTGTACCATGTCCTGAATGTTGTATCAGCTTGTACCATGTCCTGAATGTTCTGTCAGCTTGTACCAAGTCCTGAATGTTGTGTCAGCTTGTACCATGTCCTGAATGTTCTGTCAGCTTGTACCATGTCCTGAATGTTGTGTCAGCTTGTACCATGTCCTGAATGTTGTGTCAGCTTGTACCATGTCCTGAATGTTCTGTCAGCTTGTACCAAGTCCTGAATGTTCTGTCAGCTTGTACCATGTCCTGAATGTTGTGCCAGCTTGTACCATGTCCTGAATGTTGTGCCAGCTTGTACCATGTCCTGAATGTTGTGCCAGCTTGTACCATGTCCTGAATGTTGTGTCAGCTTGTACCATGTCCTGAATGTTGTGTCAGATTGGTAACATGTATGTGACACAGCTTCCTGTATGCTGTCTGATTGTGCCTAGCCCGTGTTCTCAGACTAACCCTCTTGTGTCTCTGTGTATGTTGCAGGATTTGGCAGGTCAAGAGAAGCACAACCTGACCAGAGCTCAGCATATAGCACAAGAGAAACTCAAACTTATTGAGAAAGAAAAGCAGATTGTTGAAAAGTTGAGGAAACTAAAAGAAGCACAAGGAGATAAAGAAACAGGAAAGTCTACAGCAGTCAAACATGTGCCAGATGTTTTGAAAAAGGCGGAACCAAAATGGAAATCCCAGGATGTAATTAGAATTGACAGAGATGCGCAGCCAGATATTTCAGTGAAACAGAGACGTAAATCACTGTTGGACATGAATCTGAGCACAACTCCAAACATTCCTTTAACCCCGCATAGATCACATTCACTGTCAGCCACAGAGACAGACAATGTATTAGAAACCACTGCTGAAGTCAGACAGACAGATCAAGATGGGTTACCTGACTTGAGTTTAGCCTTCAAAATGCCAAGTGGCACACAGCTGGCCAACTTCTGTAAACTTCAGGTATGGCTTTTTGATTTTCCTTGCATTCTGTATTCACGAAGACTTGTCTTGGTTCTTCTAGCTTCAAATATTGCTGCTATGTTTTTCCTTGTTTTCTAGCTGTAGATATTCCTATTTTTCTGAGTGACTTTGTTTTCTTGCATCAAGTATGACTTGCCTGTTTGGCGTTACTTTCTGGAACAGTTAGTCTGTATTAGTTGAGCAATGTCATGAAATTATCTGCAACTGTTTATTCATCCTTACTGAAGAGATACACTATCATCATGTGCCTTGCCAAGCCAAATGGTGTAGGTGTTCTTGTCTCTCCGCAAATCTTGGTCTTTAGTGTTCTAGAAGAATTCTTTCAATGAGGTTCCTTCAGGCAAGTGTCTTAGACCATCCATCATTTCTCTTTTTCTGCTTCTGCTACCACAAATCTTTTCAGTCATCATGACTTAGCCATTGGGAAGTGTTGCCTACAATGTTTGTTGAGACTGGACTTAATGGGAAGTGTTACCTACAATGTTTGTTGAGACTGGACTTAACCATTGGGCAGTGATGCCTACAATGTTTGTTGAGACTGGACTTAACCATTGGGCAGTGATGCCTACATTGTTCATTGAAACTGGACTTAACCATTGGGTTAATTTTCTCCATGTGAAATCGGTGCCTCAAAAAGTCACCATGCTATGTGCACCTTGTTAGCCCTGTCTCAGACCCCTACTCTGACAGTCACATACATCATGATCCCAAAAAAGTCGCTTAATAGTCGACAGGGTCGACTTCATTGCACCGGGTTTTTATTCCATTTGGCTCAGTCTCTTTCTGCAGCGGGGAAATTGTCGCACAAAGCACAGACTCCGTAGCTGTAACGACGACCCTCAGGAGTCTCCGAAAAAATGCACTCATGAACCGAAGGACGTGGCCCGGAATCGAACCCACAACCTTCAGAGCCCGAGTCATGATGGCTTGACCACTTCATCATGGATCCATGGCAGATTACACAGATCATGATTCATCTGGGGCATACAGAGGATAGTGTTACCATGTTCTAATTAGTCACCACAGATACAGGCTATTTAATCACTACAAATACAGACTACTTAGTCACCACAAATACAGACTATTTAATCACTACAAATAAAGGCTATTTAGTCACCACAAATACAGATTATTTAGTTCCTATAAATACAAGCTATTTAGTCACAATAAGTATAGGCCTCATCTCATCTCATCATGTTGCTCTTGAACCTTGCGGTGTGGAGGTGAAGTATAAACATCGTGAGAGTGCCCGATTATGGGCTTCATGTATCGATATTCCCATGGACTCTGCTATTCCCTCCGTCCAATTTTTACGTGGTCGGCCTCTTCCTGTTTCCATCTGCTCTGTATATCATTGCTTGTTGTGCTATACTGTTGAATGGTAACCTACTTGCATGGCCAAACCATTTGACTTGCTGCTTTCTAATAAAATCTAGTGCTGCTATAACCCCCACTTCAGTCCTGATTTCTTCATTTCTGATCTTATCTCTTCTTGATACGTTTAGTATTCTTCTCAGGAATCTCATTTCTGTTGTGATTTTTCTTTTGGTAGCATAGAGTTGGTAGGAAGATTGTGTTGTAAAGTGCTTTCTTAGTAGTTATTGATACATGTTTGTTCTTTAGTATTGGTGCCATTTGTCCAATGAGTTGGTTTGCCTTATTGCATCTATTTTCGATCTCTTCTTCTGATCTGCCATTTGATGATGATATACTTCCTAGGTACTTGGAACTCTTTACTTGTTTCAAGGGATGTTCGTTTAGGTGAATTGTTGTTGTTTTTCCTTCTTTAGTTATAGTCATTACCTTTGTTTTAATTGTGCTAATTTTCATGTTATGTTGCCTACACATTTCGTTTAGACTATTCATGTGATCTTGTAATTCAGCTTCTGATTTTGCTATTAGTGCCTGGTCGTCCGCAAAGAGTTCTTTAATGGTTAGATTTGCAGATGGTTCTTCTTCTGTGTTCTCGTCATGCGGTATTCTTGCGGTCTCTGTTTGGCTGGTTTCTTTACATATGTTGTCTATATATGTCATAAACAAGAGAGGGGACAGGACACAACCTTGTCGTACTCCAGATCTTATGGTGAAGGGTTCTGAGTGTCCTCCAGTTGCCCTCACTATGCATTCACTGTTGTTGTATAAGCTTCTACATAGGTTTGTTAGATGTGTACTCACTCCATATTGTTTAAGGATTTCCCACAGCTTGTTTCTATCTACTCTATCAAATGCCTTTTCTTGGTCGACAAAGGCTAAGTAGAGTGTTTCATTGAATTCGATTGATTTTTCTATAAGTTGTCTAAGAGCAAAAATGGCATCTGTGCATCCTTTGTTTTTCCTAAATCCAAGTTGTGTTTCACTTAGCTGGGGTTCTATAGTTGTTCATAATCTTTTCTCAAGAATTTTACAAAATATTTTCCCAGTATGACTCAACAGTGAAATGCCTCCATATTGTGTGCAATCTCTTTTGCTGCCTTTGTTTTTTTTTTTCAAATTGGGATAATTATGGCATTTCCCCAGTCTCGTGGTGTCTGTTGTTCTACCCAAACATGGTTGAATAGTCTATGTAGCCATGCTGTTCCTACTTCTCTTGCTGCTTTAATTAGTTCATTTAGTATTTCATCTTGTCCCGGTGATTTGTTCAATGGGGCTAATCTGATGGCTTCTATAATTTCTTTTTTCAGTATGTCTGGTTCTAGTTCTTCAGTGGCATCTGCGTAAGTTTCTTGAATTCCTGTGACATCTGATGGAATGTTGAGAAGTTGTTCGAAATACTGCTTCCATCTTAATAGGATTTGTTTTTGTTCACTTATTGGTTCTCCATTTTCGCTATTAATTATTTCAGTGGGGTCAAAGGGTTCTCCTGGTTCTCATTGCACTTATCTTTTTGTAGAAGTTTCTAGTTGCCTCCTTGTAGTTTTTATTTAGGGTTTCTCCATACTCTTCCCAGTCTTTTTGTTTTTCCCTCTTTACTATTCTATTCACATGTCTTCTCGCTATTCTATATTCTATGTAATCACATTCCTGTTTGCTCTTCAACCACTTTTTATATTTTTCCTTTTTGTCTTTTACCGCTTTCTTTACCTCTGTGTTGCACCAACTTGTTATTTTCTTTATCCATGTTTTGCGTTTTTTCGTGGTTCCACATGTCATTTTTGCAGCATTTAGTACTGCCTGCTTGCTAGGCCAGTCACAGGTTTAGGACACAAATCTGACCACAGGGAGTCCATTTCCTATGGTGAGCCATTAGCCCATGACCTCGCGGTCATGGTTTCCCGGTCTGCACCACGTGGAGGTAGGGGTTTACTTGTGTAGTCTGTGGGTCATCGGCAGGCTAACTAATTTTCACTTTTCACTCCTCCTGGGAGAAGCTAGCTGATCCTAACTCTGCTGGCTGCAAGGCCAGGCGTATTCCACACCTTGCAGACCTAAGTATAGGCCATCTGTCATATAATGGTTGCTAGGGAAAGTGGTGTGATAGTGTTGTACCACCCTGTCTGTGTCGTTCTGTTAATATTGGACCCATGGCCATGTTGACAATATGCCCTTTCTGGTGTATATGTCATGATGGTAGTATGCCCCGTCTGCATGAAATTAGAGTGACCCAACTTGTTACTGTATGCTTTCTGTTTGTTACAGAGGGAGAGAAATCATTAAATCAAAGTGGCACAAGTTATTACTTATTGTTTATGTTTGGTCACAGAGAGAGAAGTCATGAAATCAGAGTGACCCAACTTGTTACTGTATTATTTCTGTTTGTCACAGAGAGAGAAGTCATGAAATCAGAGTGACCCAACTTGTTACTGTATTGTTTCTGTTTGGTCACAGAGAGAGAAGTCATGAAATCAGAGTGCCCCAACTTATCACTGTATTGTTTCTGTTTGGTCACAGAGAGAGAAGTCATGAAATCAGAGTGACCCAACTTATCACTGTATTATTTCTGTTTGTCACAGAGAGAAAAGACACAGAGGTACCTGCAGAACCCTTCCCCTTCATCATTGACCAGTGTTTACCCCTACACCAGTCTTACAGTCTGGCAGGTGAGTACACATACTTGAGACTGTTGGTTGTCAGAACTGGCATGACTTGACCTAGCACAGTCTTCACTACACATTCCTAGTCCCACAGCAATCTAGGTATGTGCCAAAGCGATTATAAACATCTGCCCAATATCAACAATCTATGTATGTGCTACAGAGATCATAAACACCTACCCAACATCAACAATCTATGTATGTGCCACAGAGATCATAAACATCTACCCAACATCAACAATCTATATATGTGCCACAGATATCATAAACATCTACCCACCATCAACAATCTATGTATGTGCCACAGAGATCATAAACACCTACCCAACATCAACAATCTATGTATGTGCCACAGAGATCATAAACATCTACCCAACAACAATCATCTATGTATGTGCCACAGAGATCATAAACACCTACCCAACATCAACACTCCATGTATGTGCCACAGAGATCATAAACACCTACCCAACATCAACACTCCATGTATGTGCCACAGAGATCATAAACACCTACCCAACATCAACACTCCATGTATGTGCCACAGAGATCATAAACACCTACCCAACATCAACACTCCATGTATGTGCCACAGATCATAAACACCTACCCAACATCAACACTCCATGTATGTGCCACAGAGATCATAAACACCTGCCCAACATCAACAATCCATGTATGTGCTACAGAGATCATAAACACCTACCCAACATCAACAATCCTGGCACATGCTACAGCCATCTCTAACTGTCACTGACTCGCTTCCTGGATCCGTGCTGTAGCTGTCCCCAACATTTCATACTCCCACACGAACTTTCTGTCCACCTCATTACCATCCTCCCACACAAACTTTCTGTCCACCTCACTGCCATCCTCCCACACGAACTTTCTGTCCACCTCATTGCCATCCTCCCACACGAACTTTCTGTCCACCTCATTGCCATCCTCCCACACGAACTTTCTGTCCACCTCAGTGCCATCCTCCCAGATGATCTTTCTGTCCACCTCAGTAATATCCTCCCAGATGATCTTTCTGTCCACCTCAGTAATATCCTCCCAGATGATCTTTCTGTCCACCTCAGTAATATCCTCCCACATTATCTTTCTGTCCACCCCAATGCCATCCTCCCACATGATCTTTCTATTGACCCCAGTGCCATCCTCCCACATGATTTTTCTATTGACCCCAGTGCCATACTCCCACATGATCTTTCTGTCCACCTCAGTAATTTCCTCCCACATGATCTTTCTGTCCACCCCAGTGCCATCCTCCCACATGATCTTTCTATTGACCCCAGTGCCATCTTCCCACATGATCTTTCTATTGACCCCAGTGCCATACTCCCACATGATCTTTCTGTCCACCTCAGTAATATCCTCCCAGATGATATTTCTGTCCACCTCAGTAATATCCTCCCACATGATCTTTTTGTCCACCTCAGTGCCATCCTCCCACATGTTCTTTCTATTGACCCCTGTGCCATGCACCCACCTCATCTTTCTGTCCACCTCAGTGCCATACTCCAACATAATCTTTCTGTCCACCTCTATATCCTTTCACATGCTCGTGTTTTTATTTAGACTTTGAAATGTCCACAGAACTCCACAGTGATGTCTAAGATAAGACTGCATGGTACTGAGAGAACAGTAAGCCACGCTGATAAGGACTTTAGGTCATTTGTGAAGACTTCCCATGTCTACACCAGCCCCCTTCTTGTGTTCCGGTCCTACAGGTAATTTTCTAGCATCTGGTTGCTTGTTGTTACATTGACGAAATTGTACTCTACATTTAGCCTGCTGAAGGCACCTTACAGTAGTTTCTGGGCAGTTGTCATTATCAACTCAAGGCTGAGGTATGATATCCGCTGGAGGTCCCGGGTTCAAGCCCTGAGGGCCGAGATTTTTTCATGTGGACTTCTATTAATAAAATTTCCCCTGGTCTCTGGATAGTGAGATCGGACGCCCATGTGTATTGTTGTGCATGTAAAAAATCCCTTGGCAGTTTAAAATCTAAAAAGAATAGCCTAACGTCGCTGCCTGGACAAAATTTTGAGTTAAAAATCTACCTAAAGTATTTCAGGATCCTTGCCAGTGCTTTGGAATTCGTGCACTGAGCTGAGATTCTCTGGACTCAGGCTTGGGTTAGGAGTAGAACAGAGCACTTATGGGTTACATCCATGTGCCGTGACGTTGATCCGTCGGCTAAACTGTCATTATCAACCAGGAATTGGTGGCTGAGAGCAGCTGGGTAGATGCAGGAGCATTGTACAGGGTGTCACACCTGGTGCCAGGCTGGGAGTTGTAGGCGTTCATGTTACTTCACAATTACCTTCATCAATTCAACCACTCAACTTCTTCATTGCCACTCAGCTAACCTGTCCAGCATTTTCTGCTTCTGTCCCGTGCTGCTCCTAATCTGCTGTCTTTGTGAGGGTTCCTGCTGCAGCAGTTTGATTGAAGCAAGGTGAACTAGTTTGTTGTTGTTGAGTTTGGTTGAAGCAAGGTGAACTAGTTTGTTGTTGAGTTTGGTTGAAGCAAGGTGAACTAGTTTGTTGTTGTTGAGTTTGGTTGAAGCAAGGTGAACTAGTTTGTTGTTGTTGAGTTTGGTTGAAGCAAGGTGAACTAGTTTGTTGTTGTTGAGTTCAGTTGAAGCAAGGTGAACTAGTTTGTTGTTGTTGAGTTTGGATGAAGCAAGGTGAACTAGTTTGGTGCTGAGTTTGGTTGAAGCAAGGTGAACTAGTTTGTTGTTGAGTACGGTTGAATGCAAGGTGAACTAGTTTGTTGTTGTTGAGTTCGGTTGAAGCAAGGTGAACTAGTTTGTTGTTGTTGAGTTTGGTTGAAGCAAGGTGAACTAGTTTGTTGAGTTTGGTTGAAGCAAGGTGAACTAGTTTGTTGTTGTTGAGTTTGGTTGAAGCAAGGTGAACTAGTTTGTTGTTGTTGAGTTTGGTTGAAGCAAGGTGAACTAGTTTGTTGTTGTTGAGTTTGGTTGAAGCAAGGTGAACTAGTTTGTTGTTGTTGAGTTTGGTTGAAGCAAGGTGAACTAGTTTGTTGGTGCTGAGTTTGGTTGAAGCAAGGTGAACTAGTTTGTTGGTGCTGAGTTTGGTTGAAGCAAGGTGAACTAGTGTGGTGGTGCTGAGTTTGGTTGAAGCAAGGTGAACTAGTTTGTTGTTGTTGAGTTTGGTTGAAGCAAGGTGAACTAGTTTGTTGTTGCTGAGTTCAGTTGAAGCAAGGTGAACTAGTTTGTTGGTGTTGAGTCTGGTTGAAGCAAGGTGAACTAGTGTGTTGGTGCTGAGTTTGGTTGAAGCAAGGTGAACTAGTTTGTTGTTGTTGAGTTCAGTTGAAGCAAGGTGAACTAGTTTGTTGTTGTTGAGTTCAGTTGAAGCAAGGTGAACTAGTTTGTTGTTGTTGAGTTCAGTTGAAGCAAGGTGAACTAGTGTGTTGGTGCTGAGTTTGGTTGAAGCAAGGTGAACTAGTTTGTTGTTGTTGAGTTCGGTTGAAGCAAGGTGAACTAGTGTGTTGGTGCTGAGTTTGGTTGAAGCAAGGTGAACTAGTTTGTTGTTGTTGAGTTCGGTTGAAGCAAGGTGAACTAGTTTGTTGTAGTTGAGTTTGGTTGAAGCAAGGTGAACTAGTTTGTTGTTGTTGAGTTTGGTTGAAGCAAGGTGAACTAGTTTGTTGGTGCTGAGTTTGGTTGAAGCAAGGTGAACTAGTTTGTTGGTGCTGAGTTTGGTTGAAGCAAGGTGAACCAGTGTGGTGGTGCTGAGTTTGGTTGAAGCAAGGTGAACTAGTTTGTTGTTGTTGAGTTTGGTTGAAGCAAGGTGAACTAGTTTGTTGTTGTTGAGTTTGGCTGAAGCAAGGTGAACTAGTTTGTTGTTGTTGAGTTCGGTTGAAGCAAGGTGAACTAGTTTGTTGTCATTGAGTTTGGTTGAAGCAAGGTGAACTAGTTTGTTGTTGTTGAGTTCAGTTGAAGCAAGGTGAACTAGTTTGTTGTTGCTGAGTTCAGTTGAAGCAAGGTGAACTAGTTTGTTGTTGTTGAGTTTGGTTGAAGCAAGGTGAAACTAGTGTGTTGGTGCTGAGTTTGGTTGAAGCAAGGTGAACTAGTTTGTTGTTGTTGAGTTTGGTTGAAGCAAGGTGAACTAGTTTGTTGTTGTTGAGTCTGGTTGAAGCAAGGTGAACTAGTTTGTTGTTGTTGAGTTTGGTTGAAGCAAGGTGAACTAGTTTGTTGTTGTTGAGTTCGGTTGAAGCAAGGTGAACTAGTTTGTTGTTGTTGAGTTTGGTTTGAAGCAAGGTGAACTAGTTTGTTGTTGTTGAGTCTGGTTGAAGCAAGTGAACTAGTTTGTTGTTGTTGAGTTTGGTTGAAGCAAGGTGAACTAGTTTTGTTGTTGTTGAGTTCGTTGAAGCAAGGTGAACTAGTTTGTTGTCATTGAGTTCGGTTGAAGCAAGGTGAACTAGTTTGTTGTTGTTGAGTTTGTTTGAAGCAAGGTGAACTAGTTTGTTGGTGCTGGGTTTGGTTGAAGCAAGGGTGAACTAGTTTTTGTTGTTTGTTGAGTTTGGTTGAAGCAAGGTGAACTAGTTTGTTGTGGTGCTGGGTTTGGTTGAAGCAAGGTGAACTAGTTTGTTGTTGAGTTTGGTTGAAGCACGGTGAACTAGTTTGTTGGTGCTGGTTTGGTTGAAGCAAGGTGAACTAGTTTGTTGTTGTTGAGTCTGGTTGAAAGCAAGGTGAACTAGTTTGTTGTTGTTGAGTTTGGTTGAAGCAAGGTGAACTAGTTTGTTGTGTTGAGTTTGGTTGAAGCAAGGTGAACTAGTTTGTTGTTGTTGAGTTTGGTTGAAGCAAGGTGAACTAGTTGTTGTGCTGAGTTTGGTTGAAGCAAGGTGAACTAGTTTGTTGTTGTTGAGTTCGTTGAAGCAAGGTGAACTAGTTTGTTGTGCTGGGTTCGTTGAAGCAGGTGAACTAGTTTGTGTGTGAGTTCGGTTGAAGCAAGGTGAACTAGTGTGGGGCTGAGTTTGGTTGAAGCAAGGTGAACTAGTTTGTTGAGTTTGGTTGAAGCAGGTGAACTAGTTGTTGTTTGAGTGGTTGAAGCAAGGTGAACTAGTTTGTTGTTGTTGAGTTTGGTTGAAGCAAGGTGAACTAGTTTGTTGTGCTGAGTTCGGTTGAAGCAAGGTGAACTAGTGTGTTGGTGCTGAGTTTGGTTGAAGCAAGGTGAAAGTTGTTGTTTTTGAGTTGGTTGAAGCAAGGTGACTAGTTTGTTGTTGTTGAGATGTTGAAGCAAGGTGAACTAGTTTGTTGTTGAGTTGGTTGAAGCAAGGTGAACTAGTTTGTTGTGTTGAGTTCAGTGACGCAGGTGAAATAGTTGTTGTTGTGAGTTCAGTTGAAGCAAGGTGAACTAGTGTGTTGGTGCTGAGTTCGGTTGAAGCAAGGTGAACTAGTTTGTTGTGTTGAGTTTGGTTGAAGCAAGGTGAACTAGTTGTGTTGTTGAGTCTGGTTGAAGCAAGGTGAACTAGTTTGTGTGTTGAGTTGGTTGAAGCAAGGTGAACTAGTTGTTGTTGCTGAGTTGGTTGAAGCAAGTGTGAATAGTTGTGTTGTTGAGTTAGGTGAAGCAAGGTGAACTAGTTGTTGTTGCTGAGTCAGTTGAAGCAAGGTGAACTAGTTGTTGTTGTTGAGTTGGGTGAAGCAAGGTGAACTAGTGTGTGGGTGCTGAGTTTGTTGAAGCAAGGTGAACTAGTTTGTGTTGTTGAGTCGGTTGAAGCAAGGTGAACTAGTTTGTTGTTGTTTGAGTTTGGTTGAAGCAAGGGAACTAGTTTGTTAGTGTGAGTTTGGTTGAAGCAAGGTGAATAGTTTGTTGGTGCTGAGTTTGATTGAAGCAAGGTGAATAGGTGGTGGGATGAGTTTGGTTGAAGCAAGGTGAACTAGTTTGTTGTTGAGTTCAGTTGAAGCAAGGTGAACTAGTTTGTGGTTGTTGAGTCGGTTGAAGCAAGGTGAACTAGTGTGTTGTGAGTTTGTTGAAGCAAGGTGAACTAGTGTGTGGTGCTGAGTGGTGAAGCAGGTGAACAGTTGTTTGTTGGAGTTTGGTTGAAGCAAGGTGAACTAGTTGTTGTTGTTGAGTTTGGTTGAAGCAAGGTGAATAGTGTGTGGTGCTGAGTTTGGTGAAGCAAGGTGAACTAGTTGTTGTTGTTGAGTTCAGTTGAAGCCAGGTGAACTAGTTTGTTGTTGCTGAGTTCAGTTGAAGCAAGGGAATAGTTTGTTGTTGTTGAGTCGGTTGAAGCAAGGTGAACTAGTGTGTTGTGCTGAGTTGGTGAAGCAAGGTGAAACTAGTGTGGTGGTGCTGAGTTTGGTGAAGCAAGGTGAACTAGTTGTTGTTGTTGAGTGGTTGAAGCAAGGGGAACTAGTGTTGTGTTGAGTTTGGTTGAAGCAAGGTGAACTAGTGTGTTGGTGCTGAGTTGGTTGAAGCAAGGTGAAACTAGTTTGTTGTGTTGAGTCAGTTGAAGCAAGGTGAACTAGTTTGTTGTGCTGATTCAGTTGAAGCAAGCGTGAACTAGTTTGTTGTTGTTGAGTCGGTGAAGCAGGGAATAGTGTGTGGTGCTGAGTTTGGTTGAAGCAAGGTGAACTAGTTTGTTGAGTTTGGTTGAAGCAGTGAACTAGTTTGTTGTTGTTGAGATGTTGAAGCAAGGTGAATAGTTTGTTGTTGTGAGTTTGGTTGAAAGCAAGGTGACTAGTTGTTGTTGCTGAGTCGGTTGAAGCAAGGTGAACTAGTGTGTGGTGCTGAGTTGGTGAAGCAAGGTGAACTAGTTTGTTGTTTTGAGTTTGGTTGAAGCAAGGTGAACTAGTTGTGTGTGTGAGTTTGGTGAAGCAAGTGAACTAGTTGTGTTGTTGAGTTCGTTGAAGCAAGGTGAACTAGTTTGTTGTTGTTGAGTTCGGTTGAAGCAGGTGAACTAGTTTGTTGTTGTGAGTTTGGTTGAAGCAAGGTGAACTAGTGTTGTTGAGTTGGTGAAGCAAGGTGAACTAGTGTGTTGGTGTTGAGTTTGGTTGAAGCACAGTGAAAAGTTTGTTGTTGTGGTATGGTTGAAGCAAGGTGAACTAGTTGTTGTTGTGAGTTTGGTTGAAGCAAGGTGAATAGTTTGTTTGTTGAGTCAGTTGAAGCAAGGTGAACTAGTTTGTTGTGTTGGTCAGTGAAGCAGGTGAACTAGTGTGTTGGTGCTGAGTTCGGTTGAAGCAAGGTGAACTAGTTTGTTGTTGTTGAGTTTGGTTGAAGCAAGTGGAACTAGTTTGTTGTTGTTGAGTCTGGTTGAAGCAAGGTGAACTAGTTTGTTGTTGTTGAGTTGGTTTGAAGCAAGTGAACTAGTTGTTGTTGCTGAGTCGGTTGAAGCAAGGTGAACTAGTGTGTTGGTGCTGAGTTGGTTGAAGCAAGGTGAACTAGTTTGTTGTGTTGAGTTCGGTTGAAGCAGGTGAACTAGTTGTGTTGTGTGAGTTTGGTTGAAGCAAGGTGAACTAGTTTGTTGTGTTGAGTTAGGTGAAGCAAGGTGAACTAGTTTGTTGTTGTGAGTTTGGTTGAAGCAAGGCGAACTAGTTTGTGGTGCTGAGTTTGGTGAAGCAAGGTGAACTAGTTTGTGGTGCTGAGTTTGGTTGAAGCACAGGTGAACTAGTGTGGTGGTGCTGAGTTTGGTGAAGCAAGGTGAACTAGTTGTTGTTGTTGAGTTTGGTTGAAGCAAGGTGAACTAGTTTGTTGTTGTTGAGTTGGTTGAAGCAAGGTGAACTAGTGTGTTGGTGCTGAGTGTTGAAGCAAGTGTGAACTAGTTGTTCGTGTTGCGTTCAGTGAAGCAAGGTGAAACTAGTTTGTTGTTGCTGAGTTCAGTTGAGCAAGATCTGAACTAGTTTGTGTTGTTGAGTTGGTTGAGCAAGGTGAACTAGTGTGTTGGTGCTGAGTTTGGTGAAGCAAGTGTGAACTAGTTTGTTGTTGTTGAGTCGGTTGAAGCAAGGTGAACTAGTGTAGTTGTGAGTTTGGTTGAAGCAAGGTGAACTAGTTTGTTGTTGTTAGTGCGTTGGTTGAAGCAAGGTGAACTGCAGTTTGTTGGTGCTGAGTTTGGTTGAAGCAAGTGAACTAGTGTGGTGGTGCTGAGTGTTTGTTGAAGCAAGGTGAACTAGTTTGTTGTTGTGAGTTCAGTTGAAGCAAGGTGAACTAGTTTGTTGTTGCTGAGTTCAGTTGAAGCAAGGTGAACTAGTTGTTGTTGTTGAGTTCGGTTTGAAGCAGGTGAACTAGTGTGTTGGTGCTGAGTTGTGGTGAAGCAAGGTGAACTAGTGTGGTGGTGCTGAGTTTGGCTGAAGCAAGGTGACACTAGTTGTTGTGTGTGAAGTTTGGTTGAAGCAAGCGTGAACTAGTTGTGTGTTGAGTTGGTTGAAGCAAGGTGAACTAGTGTGTGTGCTGAGTTTGTTGAAGCAAGGTGAACTAGTTTGTTGTTGTTGAGTTCAGTTGAAGCAAGGTGAATCAGTTTGTTGTTGCTGAGTTCAGTTGAAGCAAGGTGAACTAGTTTGTTGTTGTTGAGTTCGTTGAAGCAGGTGAACTAGTGTGTTGGTGCTGAGTTTGGTTGAAGCAAGGGGAAATAGTGTGGTGGTGCGTGAGTTTGGTTGAAGCAAGGTGAATAGTTTGTTGTTGTTGAGTTGGTGAAGCAAGGTGAACTAGTTTGTTGTTGTTGAGTTGGTTTGAAGCAGGGAACTAGTGTGTTGGTGCTGAGTTTGGTTGAAGCAAGGTGAATAGGTTGTTGTTGTTGAGTTCAGTTGAAGCAAGGTGAACTAGTTTGTTGTTGCTGAGTTCAGTTGAAGCAAGGTGAATAGTTTGTTGTTGTGAGTTCGTTTGAAGCAAGGTGAAAACTAGTGTGTTGGTGCTGAGTTTGGTTGAGCAAGGTGAATAGTCTGTTGAGTTTGGTTGAAGCAAGGTGAAATAGTTTGTTGTTGTTGAGATGGTTGAAGCAAGGTGAACTAGTTTGTTTGTTGTTGAGTTTGGTTGAGCAAGGTGACACTAGTTGTGTTGCTGAGTCGTGAAGCAGGTGAACGGTGTGCGAGTGGTGAAGCAAGGGATAGTTTGTATTTGGTAAGCAAGGTGAATAGTTTGATGTTGGAGTATGGTTGAAGCAAGGTGAAATAGTTGTGTTGAGTTGGTGAAGCAGGGAATAGTGTTGTTGTGAGTTCAGTGAAGCAAGGTGAACTAGTTTGTTGTGGTATGAGCAGGGAACTAGTGTGGGGCTGAGTTCGGGAAGCAAGGTGAAACTAGTTGTTGTGTGAGTTTGGGTTGAAGCAAGGTGAACTAGTTTGTTGTTGTTGAGTCTGGTTGAAGCAAGGTGAACTAGTTTGTTGTTGTTGAGTTTGGTTGAAGCAAGGTGAACTAGTTTGTTGTTGCTGAGTTTGGTTGAAGCAAGGTGAACTAGTTTGTTGTTGTTGAGTTAGGTTGAAGCAAGGTGAACTAGTTTGTTGTTGCTGAGTTCAGTTGAAGCAAGGTGAACTAGTTTGTTGTTGTTGAGTTGGGTTGAAGCAAGGTGAACTAGTGTGTTGGTGCTGAGTTTGGTTGAAGCAAGGTGAACTAGTTTGTTGTTGTTGAGTTCGGTTGAAGCAAGGTGAACTAGTTTGTTGTTGTTGAGTTTGGTTGAAGCAAGGTGAACTAGTTTGTTGTTGTTGAGTTTGGTTGAAGCAAGGTGAACTAGTTTGTTGGTGCTGAGTTTGATTGAAGCAAGGTGAACTAGTGTGGTGGTGCTGAGTTTGGTTGAAGCAAGGTGAACTAGTTTGTTGTTGTTGAGTTCAGTTGAAGCAAGGTGAACTAGTTTGTTGTTGTTGAGTTCGGTTGAAGCAAGGTGAACTAGTGTGTTGGTGCTGAGTTTGGTTGAAGCAAGGTGAACTAGTGTGGTGGTGCTGAGTTTGGTTGAAGCAAGGTGAACTAGTTTGTTGTTGTTGAGTTTGGTTGAAGCAAGGTGAACTAGTTTGTTGTTGTTGAGTTTGGTTGAAGCAAGGTGAACTAGTGTGTTGGTGCTGAGTTTGGTTGAAGCAAGGTGAACTAGTTTGTTGTTGTTGAGTTCAGTTGAAGCAAGGTGAACTAGTTTGTTGTTGCTGAGTTCAGTTGAAGCAAGGTGAACTAGTTTGTTGTTGTTGAGTTCGGTTGAAGCAAGGTGAACTAGTGTGTTGGTGCTGAGTTTGGTTGAAGCAAGGTGAACTAGTGTGGTGGTGCTGAGTTTGGTTGAAGCAAGGTGAACTAGTTTGTTGTTGTTGAGTTTGGTTGAAGCAAGGTGAACTAGTTTGTTGTTGTTGAGTTTGGTTGAAGCAAGGTGAACTAGTGTGTTGGTGCTGAGTTTGGTTGAAGCAAGGTGAACTAGTTTGTTGTTGTTGAGTTCAGTTGAAGCAAGGTGAACTAGTTTGTTGTTGCTGAGTTCAGTTGAAGCAAGGTGAACTAGTTTGTTGTTGTTGAGTTCGGTTGAAGCAAGGTGAACTAGTGTGTTGGTGCTGAGTTTGGTTGAAGCAAGGTGAACTAGTTTGTTGAGTTTGGTTGAAGCAAGGTGAACTAGTTTGTTGTTGTTGAGACTGGTTGAAGCAAGGTGAACTAGTTTGTTGTTGTTGAGTTTGGTTGAAGCAAGGTGAACTAGTTTGTTGTTGCTGAGTTCGGTTGAAGCAAGGTGAACTAGTGTGTTGGTGCTGAGTTTGGTTGAAGCAAGGTGAACTAGTTTGTTGTTTTTGAGTTTGGTTGAAGCAAGGTGAACTAGTTTGTTGTTGTTGAGTTTGGTTGAAGCAAGGTGAACTAGTTTGTTGTTGTTGAGTTCGGTTGAAGCAAGGTGAACTAGTTTGTTGTTGTTGAGTTCGGTTGAAGCAAGGTGAACTAGTTTGTTGTTGTTGAGTTTGGTTGAAGCAAGGTGAACTAGTTTGTTGTTGAGTTTGGTTGAAGCAAGGTGAACTAGTGTGTTGGTGTTGAGTTTGGTTGAAGCACAGTGAACTAGTTTGTTGTTGTTGAGTATGGTTGAAGCAAGGTGAACTAGTTTGTTGTTGTTGAGTTTGGTTGAAGCAAGGTGAACTAGTTTGTTTTTGTTGAGTTCAGTTGAAGCAAGGTGAACTAGTTTGTTGTTGTTGAGTTCAGTTGAAGCAAGGTGAACTAGTGTGTTGGTGCTGAGTTCGGTTGAAGCAAGGTGAACTAGTTTGTTGTTGTTGAGTTTGGTTGAAGCAAGGTGAACTAGTTTGTTGTTGTTGAGTCTGGTTGAAGCAAGGTGAACTAGTTTGTTGTTGTTGAGTTTGGTTGAAGCAAGGTGAACTAGTTTGTTGTTGCTGAGTTCGGTTGAAGCAAGGTGAACTAGTGTGTTGGTGCTGAGTTTGGTTGAAGCAAGGTGAACTAGTTTGTTGTTGTTGAGTTCGGTTGAAGCAAGGTGAACTAGTTTGTTGTTGCTGAGTTTGGTTGAAGCAAGGTGAACTAGTTTGTTGTTGTTGAGTTAGGTTGAAGCAAGGTGAACTAGTTTGTTGTTGTTGAGTTTGGTTGAAGCAAGGCGAACTAGTTTGTTGGTGCTGAGTTTGGTTGAAGCAAGGTGAACTAGTTTGTTGGTGCTGAGTTTGGTTGAAGCAAGGTGAACTAGTGTGGTGGTGCTGAGTTTGGTTGAAGCAAGGTGAACTAGTTTGTTGTTGTTGAGTTTGGTTGAAGCAAGGTGAACTAGTTTGTTGTTGTTGAGTTTGGTTGAAGCAAGGTGAACTAGTGTGTTGGTGCTGAGTTTGGTTGAAGCAAGGTGAACTAGTTTGTTGTTGTTGCGTTCAGTTGAAGCAAGGTGAACTAGTTTGTTGTTGCTGAGTTCAGTTGAAGCAAGGTGAACTAGTTTGTTGTTGTTGAGTTGGGTTGAAGCAAGGTGAACTAGTGTGTTGGTGCTGAGTTTGGTTGAAGCAAGGTGAACTAGTTTGTTGTTGTTGAGTTCGGTTGAAGCAAGGTGAACTAGTTTGTTGTTGTTGAGTTTGGTTGAAGCAAGGTGAACTAGTTTGTTGTTGTTGAGTTTGGTTGAAGCAAGGTGAACTAGTTTGTTGGTGCTGAGTTTGGTTGAAGCAAGGTGAACTAGTGTGGTGGTGCTGAGTTTGGTTGAAGCAAGGTGAACTAGTTTGTTGTTGTTGAGTTCAGTTGAAGCAAGGTGAACTAGTTTGTTGTTGCTGAGTTCAGTTGAAGCAAGGTGAACTAGTTTGTTGTTGTTGAGTTCGGTTGAAGCAAGGTGAACTAGTGTGTTGGTGCTGAGTTTGGTTGAAGCAAGGTGAACTAGTTTGTTGTTGTTGAGTTTGGTTGAAGCAAGGTGAACTAGTTTGTTGTTGTTGAGTCTGGTTGAAGCAAGGTGAACTAGTTTGTTGTTGTTGAGTTTGGTTGAAGCAAGGTGAACTAGTTTGTTGTTGCTGAGTTCAGTTGAAGCAAGGTGAACTAGTGTGTTGGTGCTGAGTTTGGTTGAAGCAAGGTGAACTAGTTTGTTGTTTTTGAGTTTGGTTGAAGCAAGGTGAGCTAGTTTGTTGTTGTTGAGTTTGGTTGAAGCAAGGTGAACTAGTTTGTTGTTGTTGAGTTCAGTTGAAGCAAGGTGAACTAGTTTGTTGTTGTTGAGTTCGGTTGAAGCAAGGTGAACTAGTTTGTTGTTGTTGAGTTTGGTTTGAAGCAAGGTGAACTAGTTGTTGTTGAGTTTGGTTGAAGCAAGGTGAACTAGTGTGTTGGTGTTGAGTTTGGTTGAAGCAAAGTGAACTAGTTTGTTGTTGTTGAGTATGGTTGAAGCAAGGTGAACTAGTTTCTGTTGTTGTTGAGTTTGGTTGAAGCAAGGTGAACTAGTTGTTGTTGTTGAGTTCAGTTGAAGCAAGGTGAACTAGTTTGTTGTTGTTAAGTTGGTTGAAAGCAAGGTGAACTAGTTTGTTGTTGTTAAGTTTGGTTGAAGCAAGGTGAACTAGTTTGTTGTTGTTGAGTTTGGTTGAAGCAAGGTGAACTAGTTTGTTGTTGTTGAGTTCAGTTTGAAGCAAGGTGAACTAGTTTGTTGTTGTTAAGTTTGGTTGAAGCAAGGTGAACTAGTTTGTTGTTGTTGAGTTCGGTTGAAGCAAGGTGAACTAGTTTGTTGTTGTTGAGTTCGGTTGAAGCAAGGTGAACTAGTTTGTTGTTGTTGAGTTCGGTTGAAGCAAGGTGAACTAGTTTGTTGTTGTTGAGTTTGGTTGAAGCAAGGTGAACTAGTTTGTTGTTGTTGAGTTCGGTTGAAGCAAGGTGAACTAGTTTGTTGTTGTTGAGTTTGGTTGAAGCAAGGTGAACTAGTTTGTTGTTGTTGCGTTCAGTTGAAGCAAGGTGAACTAGTTTGTTGTTGCTGAGTTCAGTTGAAGCAAGGTGAACTAGTTTGTTGTTGTTGAGTTTGGTTGAAGCAAGGTGAACTAGTGTGTTGGTGCTGAGTTTGGTTGAAGCAAGGTGAACTAGTTTGTTGTTGTTGAGTTCGGTTGAAGCAAGGTGAACTAGTTTGTTGTTGTTGAGTTTGGTTGAAGCAAGGTGAACTAGTTTGTTGTTGTTGAGTTTGGTTGAAGCAAGGTGAACTAGTTTGTTGGTGCTGAGTTTGGTTGAAGCAAGGTGAACTAGTGTGGTGGTGCTGAGTTTGGTTGAAGCAAGGTGAACTAGTTTGTTGTTGTTGAGTTCAGTTGAAGCAAGGTGAACTAGTTTGTTGTTGCTGAGTTCAGTTGAAGCAAGGTGAACTAGTTTGTTGTTGTTGAGTTCGGTTGAAGCAAGGTGAACTAGTGTGTTGGTGCTGAGTTTGGTTGAAGCAAGGTGAACTAGTTTGTTGTTGTTGAGTTTGGTTGAAGCAAGGTGAACTAGTTTATTGTTGTTGAGTCTGGTTGAAGCAAGGTGAACTAGTTTGTTGTTGTTGAGTTTGGTTGAAGCAAGGTGAACTAGTTTGTTGTTGCTGAGTTCAGTTGAAGCAAGGTGAACTAGTGTGTTGGTGCTGAGTTTGGTTGAAGCAAGGTGAACTAGTTTGTTGTTTTTGAGTTTGGTTGAAGCAAGGTGAGCTAGTTTGTTGTTGTTGAGTTTGGTTGAAGCAAGGTGAACTAGTTTGTTGTTGTTGAGTTCAGTTGAAGCAAGGTGAACTAGTTTGTTGTTGTTGAGTTCGGTTGAAGCAAGGTGAACTAGTTTGTTGTTGTTGAGTTTGGTTGAAGCAAGGTGAACTAGTTTGTTGTTGAGTTTGGTTGAAGCAAGGTGAACTAGTGTGTTGGTGTTGAGTTTGGTTGAAGCAAAGTGAACTAGTTTGTTGTTGTTGAGTATGGTTGAAGCAAGGTGAACTAGTTTGTTGTTGTTGAGTTTGGTTGAAGCAAGGTGAACTAGTTTGTTGTTGTTGAGTTCAGTTGAAGCAAGGTGAACTAGTTTGTTGTTGTTAAGTTTGGTTGAAGCAAGGTGAACTAGTTTGTTGTTGTTAAGTTTGGTTGAAGCAAGGTGAACTAGTTTGTTGTTGTTGAGTTTGGTTGAAGCAAGGTGAACTAGTTTGTTGTTGTTGAGTTCAGTTGAAGCAAGGTGAACTAGTTTGTTGTTGTTAAGTTTGGTTGAAGCAAGGTGAACTAGTTTGTTGTTGTTGAGTTCGGTTGAAGCAAGGTGAACTAGTTTGTTGTTGTTGAGTTCGGTTGAAGCAAGGTGAACTAGTTTGTTGTTGTTGAGTTCGGTTGAAGCAAGGTGAACTAGTTTGTTGTTGTTGAGTTTGGTTGAAGCAAGGTGAACTAGTTTGTTGTTGTTGAGTTCGGTTGAAGCAAGGTGAACTAGTTTGTTGTTGTTGAGTTTGGTTGAAGCAAGGTGAACTAGTTTGTTGGTGCTGGGTTTGGTTGAAGCAAGGTGAACTAGTTTGTTGTTGAGTTTGGTTGAAGCAAGGTGAACTAGTTTGTTGGTGCTGGGTTTGGTTGAAGCAAGGTGAACTAGTTTGTTGTTGTTGAGTCTGGTTGAAGCAAGGTGAACTAGTCATGATCACATTTCCTATCATGTGTAAAGTGCTTTGGAATGGGATATTTGTTGTTAAGCAATTTAATTTGAAAATAGATGTTCTAATAACTGTTCTTCCACAGGTGTCTTGGATATTTCACTATTCCCAGAAGGCTTGAATAGTGTTATCATTAACCTGGTCTTCTCGGATGAATATTGGTGCAGTGGCCAAGGGGTTATGAATATGTTTCGCAATCCCGCCTGCCACATTTGAAACACTGTTGCAGGTCATTTAGGAGCTGACTGCCTTACAGTGGTTTTCAAACAGTGGTATGAGCGCCAGTCGTTCAGACAGCAATACTGAACATAAACTTGCCTAGTAAATCACAAACAACCAATAAATGCTGGAGTTTGCTGTGATGCGCTGTAGACATGCAACTACCATGCTCCTCTCAGATAAGACTGAAAACTTGGTTGTGTGAGTTTGTTGCACACATGAGAGATAAGACTGAAAAATTGGTTGTGTGAGTTTGTGGCACACATGAAAGATTCCTCCACAGTTGCAAGTTGCAATGAGTAGATCGTCATACCACAACCCTGGCAAACAAAGTCAATGAATGTGCCCTGGGAAAGATAGGCAGTTACCTCTTGAATAGATCTGCTTAAGGAAGTCACCGTTGCAGAAGTCAGACACCTTTGAGTTGGAGAATATGTAACTGGATGTAACATTCAGTATTTTATTGTCTATTCTTGTTACTTTATTGTGGTTGAAGTCTCCCTTCATTCTTCTTGTCCATCATTTTTCTAATATAGATTCAACTCCTACTTTCGGACGAAAGAAAACTTGTGTCTTCAGAGCAGCACATATTCACACAAGATCAATCCTAACGGCATTCTGTGCCCCTATGATCTACAGGGAACCTGCAATGATGATTCCTGCAAACAGTAAGTAACCGTGTGCTGACTGGAGAAGGTGGCTTGTTGTATTGATTGAGGCAGCGGACAGCTCTCCGCTGCAGACACTGTTTACAAATTTGATCTCCTTGCTGCTTCTTTCCTCAACAGAAGCTCATCTTCTGCTTCTTCTTGTGCTTGTTTCCTCTTTTTCTCAATAGAAGCTCATCTTCTGCTTCTTCTTCTTATTTTTTGTGTGTGTGCGCGCGCGCGCTCGCTTGCTTGCTTGCTTGCTTGCTTGCTTGCTTGCTTGCTTGAGCTGTTAGAGCCAATCAGTCCTGACTTCAAGGTTCTCTTTTCCCTAAGATCTCATACTAGACATGTACATCTGTCGGCATTGTTGTTTGTGTTTCACTAATACCTCATACTAGTCAATGCACATCTGTCAACATTGTTGTTGGTGTTTCACTAAAATCTTGTACTAGTCAATGCACATCTGTCGGCATTGTTGTTGGTGTTTCCCTAAGATCTCATACTAGACAATGTACATCTGTGGACATTTTTGTTTGTTCACTAAGATCTCGAACTAGTCAATGCACATCTGTCGGCATTGTTGTTTGTTCACTAAGATCTCATACTATTCTATGCACATCTGTCGGCATTGTTGTTTGTTCACTAAGATCTTGTACTATTCTATGCACATCTGTCGGCATTGTTGTTTGTTCACTAAGATCTCATACTATTCTATGCACATCTGTCGGCATTGTTGTTTGTTCACTAAGATCTTGTACTATTCTATGCACATCTGTCGGCATTGTTGTTTGTTCACTAAGATCTCATACTATTCTATGTACATCTGTCGGCATTGTTGTTTGTTCACTAAGATCTCATACTATTCTATGTACATCTGTCGGCATTGTTGTTTGTTCACTAAGATCTCATACTATTCTATGTACATCTGTCGGCATTGTTGTTTGTACACTAAGATCTCATACTATTCTATGTACATCTGTCGGCATTGTTGTTTGTACACTAAGATCTCGTACTATTCTATGTACATCTGTCGGCATTGTTGTTTGTACACTAAGATCTCGTACTATTCTATGTACATCTGTCGGCATTGTTGTTTGTTCACTAAGATCTCATACTATTCTATGTACATCTGTCGGCATTGTTGTTTGTACACTAAGATCTCGTACTATTCTATGCACATCTGTCGGCATTGTTGTTTGTTCACTAAGATCTCATACTATTCTATGTACATCTGTCGGCATTGTTGTTTGTTCACTAAGATCTCATACTATTCTATGTACATCTGTCGGCATTGTTGTTTGTTCACTAAGATCTCATACTATTCTATGTACATCTGTCGGCATTGTTGTTTGTTCACTAAGATCTCATACTATTCTATGTACATCTGTCGGCATTGTTGTTTGTACACTAAGATCTCGTACTATTCTATGTACATCTGTCGGCATTGTTGTTTGTACACTAAGATCTCATACTATTCTATGTACATCTGTCGGCATTGTTGTTTGTACACTAAGATCTCATACTATTCTATGTACATCTGTCGGCATTGTTGTTTGTACACTAAGATCTCATACTATTCTATGTACATCTGTCGGCATTGTTGTTTGTTCACTAAGATCTCGAACTAGTCAATGCACATCTGTCGGCATTGTTGTTTGTACACTAAGATCTCATACTATTCTATGTACATCTGTCGGCATTGTTGTTTGTACACTAAGATCTCGTACTATTCTATGTACATCTGTCGACATTGGTGTTGGTGTTTTCTAGCTGCGATCTGACTGTACATTGTCATGTTAATATTCATATCCTGTGGTTTAGCACCATATGCCCAAAAAACCCGAAAGCATGTCATCTGTTTAACAGCATACACATTTTATTTTCTTCAGTTTTTAGGTGGGATAAATTGTTTACATTTTGTATCCAGTCAGTTGTCTGGAAATAAATCTCAAATGAAAGACGAAAGAAAGAACTACTATTTTATTTCTTTTATGTCTGCTTCCGAGCGCCTATGTATATGTGTGCTGTGTGTGTATACAAGTAATGTGATATTTGCTTTACTTGCAACAAGAAAAAGAGTGTTGAGGTGCTACATAGATCCTGTACTTTTGTATAGATGTGAAGCATGGACAATAAGCAGACAAGCTGAAAAATATCTGATGGCTATGGAAATGTGGTTTCTGAGGAAAATGCAAAGAATACCATGGACAGACAGAAAAACTAATGACCAAGTCCTTCAAGAAACAAATGAAAACTGTAAACTGATTAGAGAAATTAGACATACACAGACACAATTTTTTGGCCACGTTAGGAGAAGAAATAAATTGGAGAATTTGGTGATAACTGACAAGATCGAGAGAAAGAGAACAAGGAAAGGCAGAGAAGTAAATACGTCGAGACAAGAACACTGAGCTGATTCATGCCTCTTGTGATAGAGTAAGATGGCAAAACATGACCTCCCACTCTTATCAGCATGGCACATGGTGAATTAATTATATTTGCTTGTAACGCACCTGTGTTAACATTGATTGAAGTAATTCACACTATTTGTTTCTACCCCATCTTTATGTTAACATTGATTGAAGTAATTTATGAAATTTACTGTCCCATCTGTATGTTAACATTGTTTGGGGGGGGGGGGGGGGGGGGGGGGAGCAACAAGGCAGGTGAGGTGAAGCAAGGTTTTTTTTTAGGCTCAAATGCGACCATCTGGGCTTCAGGAATACTTGTATTCTACATTGGAATTGTGCCAGCGCAAAATGAGGCCCTGTTCTGGAAAACCTGGTATACAGGAACAACATTGTGCACTTCAGAAGATGAAACTGGGTGTTTATTCACTCCATATTGCCGGCTTCCGATGTTTCTACAAAAGGCGACACCTGGGAATGATAATTCTCATTCACGACAGTATAGTGGTTTCAGAGCTGGACATGTCGAGATGCCTGTAACGCGAGTGTGGATTCCCAGAAGTGGCAGTGCTTAAGTGACATATTAGGCCGTGAGAGGAATGTTATTTTCTGTGGCGATTTCAACGCTAAAGGCAGATCATAGGGAAACATTTCCTCCAACACACAGGGGGAGGAGCTTGAGGCTGCACTTGAAACCATTGACCTGGTTTGTATCAACTGGCTGTGTCACCAGGACAGCAAGTCTTCCAGGTGATGATGACAGTGTTATTGACCTGGTGCTGGTTTCTCCTGCACTCACTACAGTGTGTAGATGGGGTGTCCTAGGGTACCACGACAGCGACCACCACCCTTGCAGTATATTGGTGGAGAAAGGCAGAACCAGGCAGCACAAGCTAACGGTCAAGACTTTTCAGTATGACAATACAGGGCAAGATTTGGCGAGTAAAATAAGGCGCAACAAGCGCAGAAAGCTTCATGGCTGGAAAAAAGGCTGGGATCTTGGTGGAATTTGAAGGTGGAAAAGGCATGGGTGGATAAGCGTAGTGCTGTTAGGAAATGGCAAAATGCCAAGAAGAACAGAGTTGCCCGTCCTGGGTGCACTTAGAAAGAGAAATGCACACAAAAGTAAGCTACTTTTTAAAAAACTGGTTACGGTGGTTAAAAGTGAAAAATGGGCAGAGCTATGTCGAAGAGTAAGCACAGAGAGGTCACGGACATTGTTCTAGCAACTACATAAAAGCATTATGGAACGTAATGAGCACGGCAAAGCACGTAGAGCGCCGTGGTCATTCACTGCACCTGTATTCGTCTCCAGTCATCTTGACTTGTCTTGCCACTGGACTCAGATGGACTTGGGCGAGAGAGTGAGGTTGACGAATTGCGCAACTCTTCCCCACTTTAATCCAATTCATCGCGCAAGTCATTCTCCATCCAACATCTTATATCACCTTCAAGCCCTGTGGTGATGGGCGTGCGGCGAAGCGGCAGGCATGCGTACGCTTGCAGCCGTAGTCGCAGTTCTGCACACAGGCAGCTCAGGCCATATGGTCGTCTTCTACTGACCGGAGCAGCAGTGGGATTTGGCAGCCCCCTGAGAAACTGAGCAGCCCTCTATAGGAACAACTGCTCACCTCCATAGCATGAGGAAGGGGCTAGAAAAGGTGCCCTAAACATTGTCTGCTCCATCATTACCTAACCAGCTAGCCGCGGTTGGTGGGTACCCTATACTGCGGTCGACATACAAAGCATGAATGGGGTAGTCAAGAATAAGAGTATTCCTGACTTCCAAGGTGCTGACCTCATCTGGCAGAGGACTGACGAGAACAAGGGCAAAGCCTTCTTCCAATGCTATCTAGAGCATAGCAACCAGACAGACATGAGAGGCTGAAACTTTGCCAAGGAGGTTACCTCAGATAGTTGTAAGGCCCAGAACATTTCGGATGAAGACACAGTGACAGTGAAAGAGATCAAGGCTGTGCTTCAACGATAAAAAAACAACACTCCGGGACAAGATGGCATAAGATATGACGACATCAATATGTGTACCGACAACAAGCTAGAGGAACTAGCAGACATGTACAACATCAGCACAGGGAGTGCTAGCATCAAGGAGGAGTGGTTACACAGCTATCTGATTACCTTGCCGAAGCCTGGCAAAGACCACACACATATTCAGGAATATTGGGTAATAACCATGCATAATACAATAGGCAAGCTGCTGGAGAAGTTTAAAGCCAGAAAAATATCAAGCCAGCTAGAGAGGCAATATTTTTTCATACCTACACTGGGAGGGTACTGTCCAAAAAGAGAAACCTGTAACAATGCAGCAGTTTTTGTCCATGATGTCTATGAAGGTTTCTACTCAGGCATTTAAACATTAGCTGCAGCGATTGATAACAGAGTACCATTGGCTTTTTTAATGCTTCAGCTTCTTGAGCAACAAGGCAGACGAGGTGAAGCATCGTTTTAGACTCAAATGTGACTGTCGGGGCGTCAGGAATACTTGTATTCTATATTGGAATTGTGCCAGCGCAAAACAACGAGGCCCTTTTCTGGAAAACCCGGTATACAGGAACAACATTGTGGCGCTTCAGAAGTTGAGACTGCATATTGCCGGCTTCCAATGTTTCTACAACAGGCAACACCTGGGAATGACAATTCACTACACAGGAAGCCAAAGAAGATTAATAAACCAACACAGAACTGGTGTTGTGAGCCGCTACACACTGCAGGATTTGCTGAGGAGGGGATTGGAGCACTTATGGAGTGAATGGTTCATTGTGCAAGAGGATGATATGTCAACTAACTAACTATCAGTATCTGTACAAACAGCACACCATTATAGCTGGCCATCTGCCCCTTTGTTTCCAGGCTGCATCCAGGCGACTACAAGTTAAGTGATCATGAACTTCTGGAGGACATTGTTTCCTACTGCCCCAAACTGGCAGGTGCCTCAGACAGTACCTCTCCCAAGGAAATCAGAACATGCATAGGTAATGTGCTTTTCTCTGTTTTTGTTTTATCAGTCACATTTGCACTGGATGATGGTAGCCACTTTAATTCATTTCTGCTGCTTCTTCTTTCTGCTGCTGCCGCCGCCATCGCCTATTAAACCTCAGAGTGGCATAGGTCCTCAATCAGCTGACGCACAGCCCACATGATCATTCCCTCCAGGTCCCTCCATATCCTCCTTGAATTATTCCAGTTTTCTTATACATGTTTTATTTTAGATCTTTCTCTAATTCCTTTGCCCTGTGAATTCCAGAGAAAGGATTTTCCAGTGATGCTATTAACAGTATTTCTTAATGCACGTCCTATAAGTGCCATTGTTTTGTTCTCATCTCTTGGTTTTTTGGAATTTTAGTTGGCATCATGAGCTCCGCATGAGTGATTCTGCAGTATGATTATATTCCTGTCATTATGTGCAGGCACCAAGTAATACATGTATGTAGTTTGTAGTGATTATGTCAATTCTTTCCATGTTTCTATCTATAAGCAATACTGATTTGATGTTTCAGAAAAGAGAGAGGAATCCCCATGGGGGACATAACATAAACAATAATAGATATGTGGATGATACAGTATTAATTGCAGACATTTAACAGGATCTGCAACAATTAGTAGATGTGGTTATTGTACAGACTCAACAACTAGGGTTAGAATTAAATTGTAAAAAGATAGAAATTATGGTCTTTGCTAAGACGAAAGAAATACAATGTAATATATGGGTAAATGGTAATATTCTTAAACAAGTGAATCAGTACAACTATCTTGGTAAAGTCATAACATTTGATGGGAGGTGCCTTGAAGAGATTAGAACGAATCGCTATGGCAAAGATAGCCTTTTGCAAAATGAAAAACATACTGACCAATCAAAATATGTTAATTGCAACTTGAAAAAGAGTATTGAAGTGCTGCATAGAACCTGTACTTTTGTGTGGAAGTGAAATATGGACAATGAGCAGACAAGCTGAAAAACATCTAATGGCAGAGAAAATGTGGTTTCTGGGGAAAATGCAAAAGAATATCATGGACAGACAGAAAAACCAATGAGCAAGTCTGCAAGAAACAAATGAAAACCGTATACTGATTACAGAAGTTAGACATAGACATTTATTTGAGGGCACCATGAGACTAAACATGGTGTTTCACTGTCTCAGGTTACATAGTGAGGGCAACATGAGACTAAACATGTCTCAGGTTACATAGTGAGGGCAACATGAGACTAGACATGTCTCAGGTTACATAGTGAGGGCAACATAAGACTAGACATGTCTCAGGTTACATAGTGAGGGCAACATGAGACTAGAAATGTCTCAGGTTACATAGTGAGAGCAGCATGAGATTAGCCATGTCTCAGGTTATATAGTGAGGGAAACATGAGACTAGAAATGTCTCAGGTTACATAGTGAGGGCATCATGAGACTAGGAATGTCTCAGGTTACATAGTGAGGGTAACATGAGACTAGAAATGGTGGTTCTACTTCACATCCTTAGCTGGATCCCTGACAGCCTAAATGCTGGTGTGTCTGGAGGGATTGTGATGACCAGAGTCATGCTGGTTGTGCCAGCACTGTGGTTGAGCTCTCGACCAGTGTGTTGTGAGTGAGTGCCAGCACTGTGGTTGAGCTCTCGACCAGTGTGTTGTGAGTGAGTGCCAGTACTGTGGTTTGAGTTCTAGACCAGTGTGTTGTGAGTGAGTGCCAGCACTGTGGTTTGAGTTCTAGACCAGTGTGTTGTGAGTGAGTGCCAGTATTGTGGTTTGAGTTTTAGCCCAGTGTGTTGTGAGTGAGTGTGCACTTACCATCACCACCTGGTCTGATTTGCAGTTAACTTGAGTTGATCTGTTGTCTATTGAATCATTCACCTTTGTGGACAACATCTTGAGTGGATCTTTTGTCTAATCAATAGTCACCTTCGTGGACAACATCTTGAGCAGACACAAAACCAAGATGACAACAGATGATCTATGTCTGTGGCTGCTGTCTCAAGTTAATGAGGCCTCTGGGAGACGTGAGTACTTGTCTTATCTGCTATCAGAAGTGTATTGTGTCTCTGCATGTGACACCAGACTCTCTGGCCATGAGTGCACAAACACATAGACTGTGTAATTTGTGGAACTGGGCCAAGACAGTTGCCAACTATTTTTTCTGTTATTACTTTGAAATCGTTATGACAATTCTGTTAGACCATGATAGATATGAAGAAATGTTCTGTGTGAGGCCAAGAATGTACAGTGTTTCTTTGTTGTCGCTGTGAGACCTAGAATTTACAGTGATATTGTCCACACACAGTTATTGTAAGGTGATTGTTTGTATGTCTTGCCTGTAGGTCATCCACACACAGTTATTGTAAGGTGATTGTTTGTATGTCTTGCCTGCAGGTCATCCACACACAGTTATTGTAAGGTGATTGTTTGTATGTCTTGCCTGCAGGTCATCCACACAGTTATTGTAAGGTGATTGTTTGTATGTCTTGCCTGCAGGTCATCCACACACAGTTATTGTAAGGTGATTGTTTGTATGTCTTGCCTGCAGGTCATCCACACACAGTTAGCCTGCAACCACGCGTCTGGAAGCCACAACCCAAGGAAGAATTAAGCCTGAGCCTAGACCTGGACCAGAAGTTGACCAGCCATGGAGTGGAAGCCTTGAGTGAGTCCCAGACAACTGCTGTTTTCAGCCACTCTGCCTTTGTTGTCCATTTCGCTCTTTCAGTTAAGCACATTGTTTATGTTAAATATTACTTTGATTCCTGCTGTTCCACATAGTTGTTACTTTAACTGTTTCTACCATGGAGAGTTGTTACTTTAACTTTGTCTACCACAGAGAGTTGTTACTTTAACTTTTCTACCAGAGAGTTGTTACTTTAATTGTTTCTACCACAGAGACTTGTTACTTTAACTGTTTCTACCACAGAGACTTGCTACTTTAACTGTATCTACCCACAGCGAGTTGCTACTTTAACTTTGTCTACCACAGACCTGGCACCACAAGAATGAATGCCTTGTACACATGACATGTCACCTGGCACCCCAAGAGTGATTGCCTTGTACACATGACATGTCACCTGGCACCCCAAGAGTGAGTACCTTGTACACATGACATGTCACCTGGCACCCAAAGAGTGAATGCCTTGTACACATGACATGTCACCTGGCACCCCAAGAGTGAATGCTTTGTACACATGACATGTCACCTGGCACCCCAAGAGTTAATGCCTTGTACACACCAGGTGGGCAGCTGTGGAGGCCCAGTGGCCAGATGCTCATGGTCATGGGTGTCAGGGCAGATTGCTCAAAGTGACGAGGGTTCCCAGGCTGACCCAACCTAAAGTGGCTACCAGGAAATGTCTGGAGACTACAGTCGGCCACATCAGCCACCCAGTGCTGGTTGGAATATACCAGTAAGGGTGTAGCACCATATGGCCAATGTTCCTGACGGCATATAAACACGTCTTTTACTTCTTTGTTGTTTACTTAAACATGGAATAAGGTTTCTTGTTCTATTGGATTGTCTTTCAATGTCAGGTGTGGACAGGAGGTTTAGTGACAAGGACAGCATCATTGGTGAGGAGGATGTGAGGTATTTTACTGCAGATGTCACAGAGATGCTGTCTCTGGAGGCTGACATTATGCAGGATCAGACTAACGTCAAGTTGTGGCAGAAACTAGCCAGCAAGAAACTCTCTGATTCAAACAGGTTAGTGATGTGTACATGATATCCTGTAGATAGGTCACTCAAACAGGTTAATGGTGTGTACATGATGTCCTGTAGATCAGTCATTCAAACAGGTTAGTGGTGTGTAGAAGATATCCTGTAGATAGGTCACTCAAACAGGTTAATGGTGTGTACATGATGTCCTGTAGATCAGTCATTCAAACAGGTTAATGGTGTGTACATGATGTCCTGTAGATCAGTCATTCAAACAGGTTAATGGTGTGCAGATGATGTCCTGTAGATCAGTCATTCAAACAGATTAATGGTGTGTAGATGATATCCTGTAGATAGATCACTCAAACAGGTTAATGGTGTGTAGATGATATATCACAGAGCTGTAGAGGCGAATTGCAACTGAACTGAACTACACAAAGCCTGGCAGTTGTTGATACATGTCTTGCTTTATTTGAGATACTTCAAAAGGCATAATTTCGACATACAAGTCTGGATGATAAAAGACGTCCTGCCGACATGGCTTCCAGCTGGTAACTAATGCGCCTCCTACCCTTACGTCAACGCGTGAGCATCCCTAGTTACTTTTACATCCCCCCGGGGTGCTCCCGCGTGCACTGAAGTTTAGACCCTTTTTCTCTTGCGCGCCGACCTAGATTCCCGTAACAGAGACAGACACTCTGTTATAGATATCCTGTAGATAGGTCACTCAAACAGGTTAATGATGTGTAGATGATATCCTGTAGATAGGTCACTCAAACAGGTTAATGGTGTGTAGATGATATCCGGTAGATAGGTCATTCAAACAGGTTAATAGTGTGCAGATGATGTCCTGTAGATCAGTCATTCAAACAGGTTAATGGTGTGTAGATGATATCCTGTAGATAGGTCACTCAAACAGGTTAATGGTGTATAGATGATATCCTGTAGATAGGTCACTCAAACAGGTTAATAGTGTGTAGATGATATCCTGTAGACAGGTCACTCAAACAGGTTAATGGTGTGTAGATGATATCCTGTAGATAGGTCATTCAAACAGGTTAATGGTGTGCAGATGATGTCCTGTAGATCAGTCATTCAAACAGGTTAATGGTGTGTAGATGATATCCTGTAGATAGGTCACTCAAACAGGTTAATGGTGTGTACATGATATCCTGTAGATAGGTCACTCAAACAGGTTAATGGTGTGTAGATGATATCCTGTAGATAGGTCACTCAAACAGGTTAATGGTGTGTACATGATATCCTGTAGATAGGTCACTCAAACAGGTTAATGGTGTGTACATGATATCCTGTAGATCGGTCACTCAAACAGGTTAATGGTGTGTAGATGATATCCTGTAGATAGGTCACTAAAACAGGTTAATGGTGTGTACATGATATCCTGTAGATCAGTCATTCAAACAGGTTAATGCTGTGTACATGATATCCTGTAGATAGGTCACTCAAACAGGTTAATGGTGTGTAGATGATATCCTGTAGATAGGTCACTCAAACAAGTTAATGGTGTGTACATGATGTCCTGTAGATCAGTCATTCAAACAGGTTAGTGGTGTGTAGATGATATCCTGTAGATAGGTCACTCAAACAGGTTAGTTTTCTTAACCATGTTTTCACTTCACATTCAACTTCGGCGTCACTCGCAAAATGTCTCCCGCCAAGGTGAGTTTTCAGTGGACTTAGCCCTTAACGATTGCCCGTAAAGCAGTGCATAGTTGAGTAGAAAAAGTTACGAGGGTGAGTCAATAAGTAAGTCACACAGTTATGTGGAATGACAGATAAATGAAAATAAAGCACGCAGTTCTATGCAGGCGATTTGGGAGGACTGATAAAACGATGGAATAAATGCATCAGTGTTGGTGGAAATTATGTTAAGAAATAAAGGGACAATGTATGTATAAAAATAAACTGGTTTTAAGTTATCTTAGTTTTTTTTCCACAGCCATTTGTGACTTGCTTATTAACTTACCCTTGTAAAATACTGTAGAATTTATCTAGCTAGTAAAGGGCGCAGCATGCTAGCCTAGTTGGCAATGGTAAAATATTGGAGAATTTATCTAGCTAGTAAAGGGTGCGTTGGCCTGGTTGACAGCGGACTGTGCCGATATTGCTACGAGCACTGTAAAGTAATTTACTTTATTTTATCAGTGACATTTTTTTCTGGTTAAAAAAAAATGTCAGGGAACTTTAGAACTCGTGTACTGTAGAACTCATGTCTAGGATTGCACACGTCTTTTGGTAGTAATTACCCTGTCAGTAGCCAGGCATAACTGATGCTTTCAAGTGACCAAAATTCACAAATTGCGTGTGTGAATGACTTGACTCAGCTGCAGAGGATCCCTTACACACACTTGGTCTTGCCATATGAGAACATAAATGTTTCAGGTTATAGTTTTTCTAGATGTATATTTTTTATGTATAATAATTATGTGTGTTGTGTTTGTGTGACTTTAAGATCCCCGAAAGAGTGCCTAGATCAAGCCTTAAGTGTCTTAGCCCGAGGATTGGAAGTCAACAGAAATGACCCTGACCTTTGGCATCAGTACCTAACATTGTACAAGAGGCACCTAGAGGTGAAGGACTTCCCTGAGCTCTGTCGCACAGCCTTGGAGTATGCACCTTCTTATGAACTCTGGTTTTTGGTGAGTTCATTGTTTCTTTTCCTAACTGGGCTGAGAGTACCCATCCACTTCTGGTTGGAGAAATGTAGGCTGTCAAACCACAAACAAGAAAGCTGAATATGTTATACACTGGGAACTCTTGATGCAGAGATAGTGCCCTAACTCTAATCCACAAACAAGATAGTGCCCTAACTCAAAACCACAAACAAGAAAGCTGAGTATGTTATACACAATGAACTCTTGATGCAGAGATAGTGTCCTAACTTTAATCTACAAGCAAGATAGTGCCCTAACTTTAATCTACAAGCAAGATAGTGCCCTAACTTTAATCTACAAGCAAGATAGTGCCCTAACTTTAATCCACAAGCAAGATAGTGCCCTAGCTTTAATCTACAAGCAAGATAGTGCCCTAACTTTAATCCACAAGCAAGATAGTGCCCTAACTTTAATCTACAAGCAAGATAGTGCCCTAACTTTAATCTACAAGCAAGATAGTGCCCTAACGTTAATCCACAAGCAAGATAGTGCCCTAACTTTAATCTACAAGCAAGATAGTGCCCTAACTTTAATCTACAAGCAAGATAGTGCCCTAACTTTAATCTACAAGCAAGATAGTGCCCTAACTTTAATCCACAAGCAAGATAGTGCCCTAACTTTAATCCACAAGCAAGATAGTGCCCTAACTTTAATCTACAAGCAAGATAGTGCCCTAACTTTAATCTACAAGCAAGATAGTGCCCTAACTTTAATCTACAAGCAAGATAGTGCCCTAACTTTAATCTACAAGCAAGATAGTGCCCTAACTTTAATCCACAAGCAAGATAGTGCCCTAACTTTAATCTACAAGCAAGATAGTGCCCTAACTTTAATCTACAAGCAAGATAGTGCCCTAACTTTAATCCACAAGCAAGATAGTGCCCTAACTTTAATCTACAAGCAAGATAGTGCCCTAACTTTAATCCACAAGCAAGATAGTGCCCTAACTTTAATCCACAAACAAGAAAGCTAAGTATGTTACGCGGAGCTAGTGGATTGGATATCTGGATTTCTCGGATAAGAGTGAACAGTATGCAAATTCCACACATTAAAGCTCCCCCGCCAATTGGAAATCATAAAGAACAGGCCATTTTGGCCATTGCCCTTCATCACTTTGTGTTGATTTTGGTCATATAAGCATCAGCCACTCAGAAAGCAGTGGCAAACTACTAAACATAAAATTACCCAGCAAATCACAAACAGCCAATAAATTCAGGTCCCTTTCAGCAGCATTTTTTGCTTGGAAAACAGCCAAACATCACAAGGAGCCCTGTGGTGAGAGTAGGGACAAGGAAATTTGAGTCTTCACTTTTGTGTTGCAGTTTGATGTCAACGAATGAACGTGTGGGTAATAGGAACCTGGTACCTCCATCATGACACACACAAACCCATTCTTTGCGTTTGGTTCAGACTTTCTAGACTAAACACAACATTCCTGTGGATTATATAATCTTGTTGAGTAAATGCAACACTTGATCATTCTTATTGTTAACATGTAACTCACCTCGTTGATCTGAGAAGCTGTTTCATTTTGTTGTTTTGACCATTGCTATTCTCTTTCATATCTCTGCCCCACGCCTGCCATCACCTACTATTATTTTGATATAATGTATATATCATTTAACTAAACTGTTGGCAGACTGTATAAGGTCAGACATGTCATTTAGCTAAACTATTCGCAGACTTATAAGCTCAGACATATCATTTAGCTAAACTATTGGCAGACTATATAAGGTCAAACATATCATTTAGCTAACGGCAGACTGCATAAGGTCAGACATATCGTTTAGCTAAACTATTGGCAGACTGTATAAGGTCAGACATATCATTTAGCTAAACTACTGGCAGACTATATAAGGTCAAACATATGATTTAGCTGAACTATTGGCAGACTGCATAAATTCAAACATATCATTTAGCTAAACTATTGGCAGACTGTATGAGGTCAGACATATCATTTAGCTTCTGGTCCAACATGGCGGATAGGTGGTTGAGCTGTTAAGGCCTCTGGAGTGTTTTTGCTTCTGGCTATAGCTTGCTTACACATTTTCTTCATGTTGGACTGGTAGTACATGGTTCTGTCATCCAGCTACTGAGTTAAGTGCTTGGAGCGACACTGTGAGCTGTGGATATAATGTGGAGTGCTTTTACACCTGTCCGTGGTTGTTTGTATTGTGAACTGCATGTTCAGAAAATGGTGGAGGCTGGTTGCTGAGCTAACTAGTTTTGCATTATGCAGTAATGTGTGTGAAGCTGCTGCTTTTCTATTGACTGCCGCTTCCATCGATGACGAGCTGTAATTTCTTTGGCAGACTGTTGTGTTGGCATTCAGGCAGCGGCCTTATGCATGTACTTGTCTATGCATGCTGTTGGTTTGTTGGTACTGTTGTTTGTTCCACTTTTCACATGGGACAGTGAGGAGCATTTTTTGTTATATTCACTAGTACAGGAACGGAGCATTATGGGGGTGACCCTTTGCCATGAAATTGGAAAAGCGACTAACTAAACTATTGGCAGACTGTATGAACTCAGACATATCATTTCTCAATAACAGGGTCTGTTATTGTTAAGAAGTGTAACCAGTAAATTAGTGACTCTTACATTTACCAAATGTAGCTTTACTAATTTAGAGACATATGTGATTTACCAAATGTAAATTCAGTAAATTAGTGACGTGATATTTACCACACGTAACTTCAGTAAAGAAGAGAGGAAGAGGAAGGCCAAAGAGAAGATGGGTGCAGAATGTGGTAGATGATCTCCAGATGGGTGTATCAGATGCAGGACATCTTGCTTATGACCGAGAAGTTTTCCGGAAGGTTGTTATAGAAACGAGGTTCTGCAAGGGATATGAACGTGAGGTTTACCAAATGTAACTTCAGTAAAGTAGTGACTTTGAGGTTTACCAAATGTAATTCCACTAATTGATGACAAGAGAGTTAATTGACATGATGGTTACATGACAAGATGGTTAAATGAAATTGTTCAACTTTTGTTGCAGTATTTGGAGTCCTTGAAAACCTACTCAGAAAAGGACAAAGTCTGCTCTGAGGCATTGTGTTTTCTGTGTGATGATGCAAAGAGAAAGGGAACTGTTTCATTGGCACCCACAGTCACAAGAGCTAGTGAAACCGATGTCCTTGAAAGTTATTCTAAGATTGTTCAAGACAATGAGATGGAGTCTGAAGTCAGAAACACCATGGAGGGGATTGAAAAGAACAATCCAGCTGTTGTCAGTTGTGATACAGATATGACAGACCCTGAGGACAAGTCCAGCCAGACTTCTGGACTGAAGCATGACAGCATCATTAAAGAGGCAAAAGAAAATCACAGAAACCTGAATGGTTTCAATGAGTTTGGGATCAGCAATGTAGCAGTGGAGAAATCAGGAAACAGCAGGAGCTATGAGCAGAAGCAAGTGTCTCATGAAGCATTGGAGATGATACTCTACAAGACTTGTCTCAACCTGCAGACTGGTCGCTTCAAAACCGCTCTACATTTCTTGCAGGTGGGTTTATTTGAAAGTCCAAACTGGTTAGTGACAATGCACATGAATATACCTGACTAGGTACCAAGCACCTGGCCAGTTATCGAATCTCATGTTGGGTGTGGCTGACCAGTGATGGCATCTTATGTGAGGTGTGTAGCTGGCCAGTGAAGGCATCTTTTGTGGGGTGTGTGGCATCTTATGTGGGCTGTGTAGCTGGCCAGTGATGGCATCTTATGTGGGGTGTGTTGCTGGCCAGTGATGACATCTTATATGGGATATGTAGCTACCCAATGATGACATCCTATGTGGCGTGTGTAGCTGGCCAGTGATGACATCCTATGTGGGGTATGTAGCTGGCCAGTGATGGCATCTTATGTGGGGTATGTAGCTGGCCAGTGATGGCATCTTATATGGGATGTGTAGCTGGCCAGTGATGGCATATTATGTGGGATGTGTAGCTGGCCAGTGATGACATATTATGTGGGATGTGTAGCATCTTATGTGGGGTGTGTAGCTGGCCAGTGATGGCATTGTATGTGTGTTTGGCTTCTTATGTGCTTTGTGTAGCTGGCCAGCGATGGCATCTTATGTGGGGTGTGTAGCTGGCCAGTGATGACATCTTATGTGGGATGTGTAGCTGGCCAGTGATGGCATATTATGTGGGATATGTAGCTACCCACTGATGACATCCTGTGTGGGGTGTGTAGCTGGCCAGTGATGACATCTTATGTGGGGTGTGTAGCTGGCCAGTGATGGCATCTTATGTGGGATGTGTAGCTGGCCTGTGATGGCATATTATGTGGGATATGTAGCTACCCACTGATGACATCCTGTGTGGGGTGTGTAGCTGGCCAGTGATGACATCTTATGTGGGGTGTGTAGCTGGCCAGTGATGGCATATTATGTGGGATGTGTAGCTGGCCAGTAATGGCATATTATGTGGGATGTGTAGCTGGCCAGTGATGACATATTATGTGGGATGTGTAGCATCTTATGTGGGGTGTGTAGCTGGCCAGTGATGGCATTGTATGTGTGTTTGGCTTCTTATGTGCTTTGTGTAGCTGGCCAGCGATGGCATCTTATGTGGGGTGTGTGCTGGCTAAGTATCAAACCTTCACTAGCAGCTGTCAGCATTTCGAGAGGCAGGTTCCGATCATAGTGTGCCCATAAATTTCAGTCTATTGTGTGGTGCCCACAGATTTCAATCTTCTATTGTTGTGTGGTGCCCACAGATTTAAATCATCTATTGTGTGGTGCCTCACATATTTCAATATTATATTGTTGTGCGGTGCCCACAGATTTCAATCTTCTGTTATTGTGTGGTGCCCACAGATTTCAATCTTCTATTGTTGTGTGGTGCCCACAGATTTCAATATTATATTGTTGTGTGGTGCCCACAGATTTCAATATTATATTTTTGTGTAGTGCCCACAGATTTCAATCTTCTGTTATTGTGTGGTGCCCACAGATTTCAATATTGTTGTGTGGTGCCCACAGATTTCAATCTTCTGTTATTGAGTGGTGCCCACAGATTTCAATCTTCTGTTATTGTGTGGTGCCCACAGATTTCAATATTGTTGTGTGGTGCCCACAGACTTCATTATTGTTGTGTGGTGCCCACAGATTTCAATATTGTTGTGTAGTGCCCACAGATTTCAATATTGTTGTGTGGTGCCCACAGATTTCAATCTTCTGTTATTGTGTGGTGCCCACAGATTTCAATATTGTTGTGTGGTGCCCACAGATTTCAATCTTCTGTTATTGTGTGGTGCCCACAGATTTCAATCTTCTGTTATTGTGTGGTGCCCACAAATTTCAATCTTCTGTTATTGTGTGGTGCCCACAGATTTCAATATTGTTGTGTAGTGCCCACAGATTTCAATCTTCTGTTATTGTGTGGTGCCCACAGATTTCAATATTGTTGTGTGGTGCCCACAGATTTCAATCTTCTGTTATTTTGTGGTGCCCACATATTTCAATCTTCTGTTAGTGTGTGATGCCCACATATTTCAATCTTCTGTTATTGTGTGGTGCCCACAGATTTCAATCTTCTGTTAGTGTGTGATGCCCACAGATTTCAATCTTCTATTGCTGTGTGGTGCCCACAGATTTCAATATTATATTGTTGTGTGGTGCCCACAGATTTCAATATTATATTGTTGTATGGTGCCCACATATTTCAATATTATATTGTTGTGTGGTGCCCACAGATTTCAATCTTCTGTTATTGTGTGGTGCCCACATATTTCAATCTCCTGTTAGTGTGTGATGCCCACAGATTTCAATCTTCTTTTGTTGTGTGCTTTTCACTGACCTTTACCATATATGAGTGTCAGTCAATATATTGTCATCCTTTTCATGTTGTTTGACAGACCTCAGGAGTTACCTTGCAAGGGATGTTTCTGTACTTGTGAATCTGTCCACTAGTGGAAACCTGAATCTGTTGTCTGCCTGTCATCGAGTGGTTGTCTCTCTTGTTTAGCCATTGGTATTATGCGACCCTATCTGTGTGGGGTTAGCAGCGGGTGGGTGTACCAGTGTTAACATTGTGTGGGTTTAGCAGTGGGTGGGTGTACCAGTGTTAACATTGGGTGGGGGTTGGCAGCAGGTGGGTGTACAAGTGTTAACATTGTGTGGGTTTAGCAGCGGGTGGGTGTACCAGTGTTAACATTGTGTGGGTTTAGCAGCGGGTGGGTGTACCAGTGTTAACATTGTGTGGGTTTAGCAGCAGGTGGGTGTACCAGTGTTAACATGTGGGTTTAGCAGCGGGTGGGTGTACCAGTGTTAACATTGGGTGGGGGTTGGCAGTGGGTGGGTATATGAGTGTTAACATTATGTGGGTTTAGCAGCGGGTGGGTGTACCAGTGTTAACATTGGGTGGGGGTTGGCAGCGTGTGGGTGTATGAGTGTTAACATTGTGTGGGTTTAGCAGTGGGTGGGTGTACCAGTGTTAACATTGTGTGGGTTTAGCAGTGGGTGGGTGTACCAGTGTTAGCATTGGGTGGGTTAGCAGCAGGAACAGTGTAGTTCACAGATATTTTATCTCAGCCACTAAAGTATTTGCACTAAAGTATTTGGTGAACAACATAAAACACTAGGGTAACTTCACACAATACAGTGATATCACATTTCTTCATCTGTATTTTGCCCAGCTGCTTTACACTTCATGATTGTGAATTGTTGAATTTCCACAGTTTGACCACTGTTGAACCCATGTCATTTGTAACATGTTTCTTCAATTGTTTCTGTAATTGCTGGTGCTAAAGTTGTCTTAGATCACATCTGCTGACCTGGTTGTCCTGCTGTCTGAAGTTTTATCACAGTGTATACTCAATATTTTCTGAAGTTGTATCACAGTGTATACTTATATTTTCTGGACGTAGATGGTGCTTGGACTGAAGAAACAAGACTCTTCCACGTGGAATGTGACGGAGCTGCTCACCCCAGCTGACCTACTGGTGCTGTGGATGTGCTACATTTATGTACTTGAATGGCACCAGTTACCTCAGCATATCTATAGTATGGCCAATCAGAATCCTGGAAGACTGTTGGCTAAGGTTTGTGTATTTCTGCAGCATTCTTATTTTATGGGAGGAGCCTAGGCGTTTGTGTGACATGTCTATAAGAGAGTGACGTCTATAGGAAAGTCACATATAGAAGAGTGAGGACTATAGAAAAGTGACATATATAGGAGATCGATGTCTATTGGAAAGTCACATATAGAAGAGTGGTCTACAGAAAAGTGACATATATAGATAGATGTCTATAGGAAAGTCACATATAGAAGAGTGAGGTCTATAGAAAATTGACATATATAGGAGATCGATGTCTATAGGAAAGTCACATATAGAAGAGTGAGGTCTATAGGAAAGGGGCATGTATAGGAGAATGAGGGGTCTATAGGAAAGTCACATATAGAAGAGTGAGGTCTATAGAAAATTGACATATATAGGAGATCGATGTCTATAGGAAAGTCACATATAGAAGAGTGAGGTCTATAGGAAAGGGGCATGTATAGGAGAATGAGGTGATAGTTTGAGTGTAGAGTAGAGAAGATTAGGAAGTGATGGTTTGAGTTTAGAGTAGAAGACAAGGAAGTGATAGTTTGAGTGTAGAGTAGAAGATGGAAGTGATAGTTTGAGTGTAGAGTAGAAGACAAAGAAGTGCATGTTGTTGAAGTGCTATTGTTGATTTTGTCCTCAGGAATCCATAAGTCTGCCTTGGTCTATGAAGACTTCATTGTACTCCATGGTAGAACACCTGGTGAAGCTACACCACAAAGCGGCAAGGGTCTGGGAGGACAGTCCGAGAGACCAGGAGACAGCCGTGTTTTATGTGAAGCTCATTGAGAGTCAAGTGTCTTTGTTGAAGTCACAGAACAGGTGAGTTGTGAGTTTCTTGGTATATCTGTCACATAAAAAATGAGTTGTTCTATCCTGTGATGTGTTGCTGTAAGCCTGAGAACTGTTGTTCCTCACTGACCGTTAAGTGCTGGGGGAGTTTGTTCTCCATCTTCAGCCACATGTGTTTAGCTCTACAACCAGTGTTGCCTCAGTACTGGGCTCTAAACAGTTCATTCTCACCAGGTGTCATCCAGGTGACTTTCTGTTGTCTCTCTACACATTCTCATTCTCACTAGGTGCTGTCCGGGTGACTTTCTGTTGTCTCTCTACTCATTCTCACTAGGTGTTGTCCGGGTGACTTTCTGTTGTCTCTCTACACATTCTCACCAGGTGTCATCCAGGTGACTTTCTGTTGTCTCTCTACACATTCTCACCAGGTATCGTCCAGGTGACTCTCTGTTGTCTCTTTATACATTCTCACCAGGTGTTGTCCAGGTGACTGTCTGTTGTCTCTCTACACATTATCACCACGTGTCATCCAGGTGACTGTCTGTTGTCTCTCTACACATTATCACCACGTGTCATCCAGGTGACTGTCTGTTGTCTCTCTACACATTCTCACCAGGTGTCATCCAGGTGACTTTCTGTTGTCTCCCTACACATTCTCACCACGTGTCATCCAGGTGACTCTCTGTTGTCTCTCTACACATTCTCATTCTCACCAGGTGTTGTCCAGGTGACTTTCTGTTGTCTCCCTACACATTCTCACCAGGTGTTGTCCAGGTGACTCTCTGTTGTCTCTTAACACATCTCATTCTCACCAGGTGCCGTCCAGGTGACTTTCTGTTGTCTCCCTACACATTCTCACGAGGTGTTGTCCAGGTGACTTTCTGTTGTCTCCCTACACATTCTCACCAGGTGTTGTCCAGGTGACTTTCTGTTGTCTCTCTACACATCTCATTCTCACCAGGTGCCGTCCAGGTCACTTTCTGTTATCTCCCTACACATCTTCACCAGGTGTTGTCCAGGTGACTTTCTGTTGTCTCCCTACACATTCTCACCAGGTGTTGTCCAGATGACTCTCTGTTGTCTCTCTACACATTCAGTACATGGAGTGGTGACTGGTTTTTCTAATTTCATCTTTTTCAGATTCTGTCTCTTCTGTATTCTTTAGCACTTTATATATAAAGCTGGTGCTTGTGTGCTGTACTTGTTGTGTTGTGCTGCTGCTGTTGTGTTGTGCTCAAGCTTTCAGTAAATCCATAATCAGGTGTAGGTAATGCTGTGACAATTGATGTTTAATTCAGGCGTGCGGAAGCTGTGGCTACATGCAGGAGTGTGCTGTCAGAGCACAATCTGGTGGACGTGTGGCTGCTTCTGGCTGACCTCCATGCTGCATCTGATGACAGGGATACAGTCCAGAAGGTTTGTACTGTTGCCTGTATATTGTGTTGTCTGTATATGGTGCTGTATGTGTGTACTGTGTTGTCTGTATATGTGTACTGTGTTGTCTGTATTTGTGTACTGTGTTGTCTGTATTTGTGTACTGTCTCTATGTGTGTACTATGTCTGTATGCGTGTACTGTGTTGTCTTTATATGTGTACTGTGTTGTCTGTATATGATTCTGTATTTGTGTACTGTGTTGTCTGTATATGATGTTGTATTTGTGTACTGTGTTGTCCATATCTGATGCTGTATGTTTGCACTGTGATGTCTGTATATCGTGCTGCTTGTGAGTGCTGTGTTGTCTGTATATGAAGCTGTATGTTTGTACTGTGATGTCTGTATATGAAGCTGTATGTGTGTGTTGTGTTGTCTGTATATGAAGCTGTATGTGTGTACTGTGATGTCTGTATATGATGCTGTATGTGTACTGTGATGTCTGTATATGAAGCTGTATGTGTACTGTGATGTCTGTATATGAAGCTGTATGTTTGTACTGTGATGTCTGTATATGATGCTGTATGTGTACTGTGATGTCTGTATATGACGCTGTATGTTTGTACTGTGATGTCTGTATATGAAGCTGTATGTTTGTACTGTGATGTCTGTATATGAAGCTGTATGTGTACTGTGTTGTCTGTATATGATGCTGTATGTGTACTGTGATGTCTGTATATGAAGCTGTATGTTTGTACTGTGTTGTCTGTATATGAAGCTGTATGTGTACTGTGATGTCTGTATATGATGCTGTATGTTTGTACTGTGATGTCTGTATATGAAGCTGTATGTTTGTACTGTGTTGTCTGTATATGAAGCTGTATGTGTACTGTGATGTCTGTATATGATGCTGTATGTGTACTGTGATGTCTGTATATGAAGCTGTATGTTTGTACTGTGATGTCTGTATATGAAGCTGTATGTGTGTGTTGTGTTGTCTGTATATGAAGCTGTATGTTTGTACTGTGATGTCTGTATATGAAGCTGTATGTTTGTACTGTGATGTCTGTATATGAAGCTGTATGTTTGTACTGTGATGTCTGTATATGAAGCTGTATGTTTGTACTGTGATGTCTGTATATGATGCTGTATGTGTACTGTGATGTCTGTATATGACGCTGTATGTTTGTACTGTGATGTCTGTATATGAAGCTGTATGTTTGTACTGTGATGTCTGTATATGAATTTGTATGTTTGTACTGTGTTGTCTGTATATGAAGCTGTATGTTTGTACTGTGATGTCTGTATATGAAGCTGTATGTGTGTGTTGTGTTGTCTGTATATGAAGCTGTATGTTTGTACTGTGATGTCTGTATATGAAGCTGTATGTTTGTACTGTGATGTCTGTATATGAAGCTGTATGTTTGTACTGTGTTCTCTGTATATGAAGCTGTATGTTTGTACTGTGTTCTCTGTATATGAAGCTGTATGTTTGTACTGTGATGTCTGTATATCGTGCTGTATGTGTGTGTTGTGTTCTCTGTATATGAAGCTGTATGTTTGTACTGTGATGTCTGTATATGAAGCTGTATGTTTGTACTGTGTTCTCTGTATATGAAGCTGTATGTTTGTACTGTGATGTCTGTATATCGTGCTGTATGTGTGTGTTGTGTTCTCTGTATATGAAGCTGTATGTTTGTACTGTGATGTCTGTATATGAAGCTGTATGTTTGTACTGTGATGTCTGTATATGAAGCTGTATGTGTGTACTGTGTTGTCTGTATATGAAGCTGTATGTTTGTACTGTGATGTCTGTATATGATGCTGTATGTGTACTGTGATGTCTGTATATGATGCTGTATGTTTGTACTGTGATGTCTGTATATGATGCTGTATGTGTACTGTGATGTCTGTATATGATGCTGTATGTGTACTGTGTTTGTATATGATGCTGTATGTGTACTGTGATGTCTGTATATGATGCTGTATGTGTACTGTGATGTCTGTATATGGTGCTGTATATGTGTACTGTGTTGTCTGTATATGAAGCTGTATGTTTGTACTGTGATGTCTGTATATGATGCTGTATGTGTACTGTGATGTCTGTATATGATGCTGTATGTTTGTACTGTGATGTCTGTATATGATGCTGTATGTGTACTGTGATGTCTGTATATGATGCTGTATGTGTACTGTGTTTGTATATGATGCTGTATGTGTACTGTGATGTCTGTATATGATGCTGTATGTGTACTGTGATGTCTGTATATGATGCTGTATGTGTACTGTGATGTCTGTATATGATGCTGTATGTGTACTGTGTTTGTATATGATGCTGTATGTGTACTGTGATGTCTATATGATGCTGTATGTGTACTGTGATGTCTGTATATGATGCTGTATGTGTACTGTGATGTCTGTATATGATGCTGTATGTGTACTGTGATGTCTGTATATCGTGCTGTTTGTGAGTGCTGTGATGTCTGTATATGATGCTGTATGTGTGCATGACTGAATGTTGTGATGTTCAATGCGGATTATCTGTCAACTAACTAACTAGTGTTTACCTTTTATTTCAGGTGTTCACCGAAGCACTGTCCGTCAACAGTGACAGCTCCAAGCTGCAGTTCTACCAGTGTGTCTACCTGTGCCAGCAGGTAAATGTTCATATCAACATGTAAACATGACTGTAGTGCCAGCAGGTAAATGTTCATATCATGTAATCATGGCTGTAGTGTCAGCAGGTAAATGTTCATATCAACATGTAAACATGACTGTAGTGCCAGCAGGTAAATGTTCATATCAACATGTAAACATGACTGTAGTGCCAGCAGGTAAATGTTCATATCAACATGTAAACATGACTGTAGTGCCAGCAGGTAAATGTTCATATCAACATGTAAACATGACTGTAGTACCAGCAGGTAAATGTTCATATCAACATGTAAACATGACTGTAGTGCCAGCAGGTAAATGTTCATACCAACATGTAAACATGGCTATAGTGCCAGCAGGTAAATGTTCATATCAACATGTAAACATAGCTGTAGTGCCAGCAGGTAAATGTTCATATCAACATGTAAACATGACTGTAGTGCCAGCAGGTAAATGTTCATATCAACATGTAAACATGACTGTAGTGCCAGCAGGTAAATGTTCATATCAACATGTAAACATGACTGTAGTGCCAGCAGGTAAATGTTCATATCAACATGTAAACATGACTGTAGTGCCAGCAGGTAAATGTTCATATCAACATGTAAACATGACTGTAGTGCCAGCAGGTAAATGTTCATATCAACATGTAAACATGACTGTAGTGCCAGCAGGTAAATGTTCATATCAACATGTAAACATGACTGTAGTGCCAGCAGGTAAATGTTCATATCAACATGTAATCATGACTGTAGTACCAGCAGGTAAATGTTCATATCAACATTTAAACATGACTGTAGTGCCAGCAGGTAAATGTTCATATCAACATGTAAACATGGCAGTAGTGCCAGCAGGTAAATGTTCATATCAACATTTAAACATGGCTGTAGTGCCAGCAGGTAAATGTTCATATAAAATGATGTGATTATTTTCTGTATCAATTTGGCAGGGTGAAGCAGAAGTGGCCTTGAGGAATCTGCAGCAGTTTGCTGTAGGTCACTTTGATGTGAGTTCCAGAAACATCCATCACTACGATTCCCGCCTGCTCTACAGGTAAACATCGACTAGATACCTTGCTGAATTTTCCAATGCCAAATTATCTGGCCATGTCTGACGCCTAATGCAAACCTTTTGAACATAAATCTAGCATTGTGACTGCCCAGACACTTGTCCATGGAAACAATATGGTAGTTTCGTCCTGTCTTCCAAATTATGATTAAGACATTTATATACTGTTATTCTATCCCTTCCTATCATCATCAGATCTGAATCACATCATGCTGACCGAATGGCGCCAGTTGTCAGTGGTTTTCTTTTACTGTGTCTGAAGCCCACTGTCTTTGCATTCCTGTGTGATATAGTACATTCTTGGGCATCCTCTTTGTCTGGTCTGCTGGAGTTTTCCCTTCTGTACTGCTTTATTGACTACACAAAAGCTTTTGTAGGGAGTTAGACATGTCAACATGGTAAATATGCTTGCAGATCTACAAATTGACAAGAAAGACATTGGACTTATAAAAAACATATATGGGAAACAACAAGCTGCCATAAGGATTGATAATGAAGTGGGACAATATCAACCTATTAAGAGAGGTGTTAGGCAGGGATGTGTAATGTTTCCAGGTCTTTTTTCAAGAAGATATAAATGGAATCAGCATTGGAGGATGAAACGTCAATAACATTAGATATGCAGATGATACAGTATTGATTGCAGACAATGCACAAGATCTACAACAATTAGTAGACTCAGTTGTTGTACACAGTGAGCAGCTGGGGTTGGAATTAAATTGTAAGAAGACACAGGTTATGGTGTACCACAATGTAATATACAAGTAAATGGGAATATTCTTCAACAAGTGAATCGGTACAATTATCTCGGAACAGTCATAACATCTGATGGGAGATGCCTTGAAGAGATTAGAACAAGAATCGCCATGGGGAAAGTAGCCTTTAGCAAGATGAAAAACATTCTGACCAATAAAAAGATGTCAATTGAAATGAGAAAAAGAGTGTTGAGGGGATACATAGAACCTGTTCTTTTGTATGGATGTGAAACTTGGACAATGTGCAGTCAAGCTGAAAAACATCTGATGGCTGCAGAAATGTGGTTTCTGAGGAAAATGCAAAGAATACCATGGACAGACAGAAAAACCAATGACCAAGTACTACAGGAGACAAATGAAAATCATAAATTGATTAGAGAAATTAGACGTATGACAGTCACAATTTTTTGGACATGTTATGAGAAGAAATGGATTGGAGAACTTAGTGACAACTGGCAAGATCGAAGGGAACAGACCAAGAGGAAGACCGAGAGGAAAATACCTGGATGGCTTGGCCACATGGCATGGACGAGACAGGAACACTGAGATGATCCACTACGCTAGTGATAGAGTGAAATGGCGAGTCATGACCGCCCACGCTTTCCGGCATGGCACATGATTGATTGACTAGACCTCCATGTCCCAGATGATGACCTGTCCTACGCTTCCCACTTGTAAGTGGTTGATTGGTTGGAAACCCTCTTGAGTGATTTTGTCTCGTGCATTGACATGCAGGTCATCTGATCCCAGGCCAGGGCTTGCATCTCATAGAGTGAGTTTTCTCCCAACATGGTACCACAGTACCATCTGTTGGAGTGAGCTTTCTCCCAACTTGATGCCACAGTGCCATCTGTTGGAGTGAGCTTTCTCCCAACTTGATGCCACAGTGGAGTCTTCGTGGCGAAGTGGTCAAGCCGTTTAACTCAGGCTCCGAAGGTTGTGGGTTCGATTCCGCGTCCTTCGGTTCACAAGTTAAATTTTTCGGAGACTCCTGTGGGTCGTCACTAGAGCTACGGAGTTTGTGCTTTGTGTGACGCTTTCCGTGCTGCGGAAAGAGACCGAGCCATATGGGATAAAACCCGGTGCAATGAAGTTGACTGTGAAGCGACTTTTTGATGCCACAGTGCCAACTGTTGGAGTGAGCTTTCTCCCAACTTGATGCCACAGTGCCATCTGTTGGAGTAAGCTTTCTCCCAACCTGATGCCATAGTACCATCTCATGGAGTGAGCTTTCTCCCAGTCTCATGGACCTCACCATGAAGAGCTGTTGTTAGGACACACTAGAGACCCAGTCTGTAAATGGACCTCACCATGAAAAGCTGTTGGACACACTAGCGACCCAGCATGACAAACATCAGGCCACACAGACCACTTATATAGAGTTCACAGAAAGTTTCAGCGAAAGCGTGATAAACATAAGGTCAAACAGGCCACTTATATAGAGTTCACAGAAAGTTTCAGCGATAGCGTGATAAACATAAGGTCAAACAGGCCACTTATATAGAGTTCACAGAAAGTTTCAGCGATAAGCGTGATAAACATAAGGTCAAACAGGCCACTTATATAGAGTTCACAGAAAGTTTCAGCGATAGCGTGATAAACATAAGGTCAAACAGACCGCTTATATAGAGTTCACAGAAAGTTTCAGCGAAAGCGTGATAAACATAAGGTCAAACAGGCCACTTATATAGACTTGTTGCTTATGCAGGGTTCCTCTTGTTGATGTTCCTTGTGTAGGGTTTCTCTTGTTGATGTTCCTTATGTAGGGTTTCTCTTGTTGATGTTCCTTGTGTAGGGTTTCTCTTGTTGATGTTCCTTATGTAGGGTTTCTCTTGTTGATGTTCCTTGTGTAGGGTTTCTCTTGTTGATGTTCCTTATGTAGGGTTTCTCTTGTTGATGTTCCTTATGTAGGGTTTCTCTTGTTGATGTTCCTTAAGTAGGGTTTCTCTTGTTGATGTTCCTTGTGTAGGGTTTCTCTTGTTGATGTTACTTATGTAGGGTTTCTCTTGTTGATGTTCCTTGTGTAGGGTTTCTCATGTTGATGTTCCTTAACCCTTTTCTGAAGAAGACGGAGCCATTTTTTTGGGGTACAGAAATGACTGAAGTGACAATTTTATAAATTCAAAAAAAAAATATTAGAAGCCTATATAGGTATATACAAGTATATATATTCTTAAAGAGGATATAGTAAAGTTTATTTCTGTGTATGATTGAAGTTGTTTTGTTCATGTTTATGCAAATTTGATGACCTCATTTGTATTTTGTGAAAAATAAAATATTTCATACCACTATGTATGAATTGGTACTAAATATTTTTTTTAAATGGTACTCACCTAAAATTTCCTCATTGAATACCTACACCACTTTAGAATAATTTTAAACACTTATGGTTAAATAAACAACACCTATGAAGTCCCTATTGACATTTGTAATAGGTGGGCTATCAACTGGTGACATGTTTTTTAGTCCGGCCATTGGCATGAATGGGTATAGATAAAACGATCCTTTTTATTCCCAATACACAAAACTACGGGGACACGAGGTTGAAATCCTCATGGGCACTTTCTGTATCACTAAAGTCATTATCTGAGAGTCCTGAACTGACAAAATCGCTACTATCAGAGCTAGTCAATGCTAGTATGTCTTCGGGTTCAAAGCTGGCCATTTTAGAACTCAAAAATCCATGAAAAAATGGGTTACTTCGGAAAAAACTGCACAAAATCATATCCACTAGTTTGAATCACGCTACAAACGGCATGTAAAGGCTAAAATGGCTGACGATTGCAAGGAAGCATTTGATTGGTCTGTACTATTAAAAGCTAACCAATCAAAGCAGTTCTTACAAACAAGGATGATCATCGGCCTCGCCGTCTGTTTGAATAGAGCAACATGGTGACTCAAGGGCCGACTTATCGGCCGAGTAGGGTTTTAAGGGTTAAGTAGGGATTCTCTTGTTGATGTTCCTTGTGTAGGGTTTCTCTTGTTGATGTTCCTTATGTAGGGTTTCTCTTGTTGATGTTCCTTGTGTAGGGTTTCTCTTGTTGATGTTCCTTAAGTAGGGTTTCTCTTGTTGATGTTCCTTGTGTAGGGTTTCTCTTGTTGATGTTCCTTATGTAGGGTTTCTCTTGTTGATGTTCCTTAAGTAGGGTTTCTCTTGTTGATGTTCCTTGTGTAGGGCTTCTCTTGTTGATGTTCCTTATGTAGGGTTTCTCTTGTTGATGTTCCTTATGTAGGGTTTCTCTTGTTGATGTTCCTTATGTAGGGTTTCTCTTGTTGATGTTCCTTAAGTAGGGTTTCTCTTGTTGATGTTCCTTATGTAGGGTTTCTCTTGTTGATGTTCCTTATGTAAGGTTTCTCTTGTTGATGTTCCTTATGTAGGGTTTCTCTTGTTGATGTTTCTTATGTTGGGTCAATTTTTTATGTTTGTTAGTTATGTTATGTGATCTGTGATATGATCTTGTTGATGTTTCTTATGTTGGGTCAATCTGTTATGTGATCTTATTGATGTTTCTTATGTTGGGTCAATCTGTTATGTGATCTTGTTGATGTTTCTTATGTTGGGTCAATCTGTGATATGATCTTGATGTTCCTCATGTTGGGTCAATCTGTGATGTGATCTTGTTGATGTTCCTTATGTTGGGTCAATCTGTGATGTTAGTTAGTTATGTTATGTGATCTTGTTGATGTCCCTTAAGTTGGGTCAATCTGTGATGTGATCTTGTTGATGTTCCTTATGTTGGGTCAATCTGTGATGTTAGTTAGTTATGTTATGTGATCTTGTTGATGTCCCTTAAGTTGGGTCAGTCTGTGATGTGATCTTGTTGATGTCCCTTAAGTTGGGTCAATCTGTGATGTGATCTTGTTGATGTTTCTTATGTTGGGTCAGTCTGTGATGTGATCTTGTTGATGTTCTGTATGTTGGGTCAGTCTGTGATGTGATCTTGTTGATGTTCCTTATGTTGGGTCAATCTGTGATGTGATCTTGTTGATGTTCCTTATGTTGGGTCAATCTGTGATATGATCTTGTTGATGTTCTGTATGTTGGGTCAGTCTGTGATGTGATCTTGTTGATGTTCTGTATGTTGGGTCAGTCTGTGATGTGATCTTGTTGATGTTCCTTATGTTGGGTCAATCTGTGATGTGATCTTGTTGATGTTCTGTATGTTGGGTCAATCTGTGATGTGATCTTGTTGATGTTCTGTATGTTGGGTCAGTCTGTGATGTGATCTTGTTGATGTTCCTTATGTTGGGTCAATCTGTGATGTGATCTTGTTGATGTTCCTTATGTTGGGTCAATCTGTGATATGATCTTAATGATGTTCTGTATGTTGGGTCAGTCTGTGATGTGATCTTGTTGATGTTCTGTATGTTGGGTCAGTCTGTGATGTGATCTTGTTGATGTTCTGTATGTTGGGTCAATCTGTGATGTGATCTTGTTGATGTTCTGTATGTTGGGTCAGTCTGTGATGTGATCTTGTTGATGTTCTGTATGTTGGGTCAGTCTGTGATGTGATCTTGTTGATGTTCTGTATGTTGGGTCAATCTGTGATGTGATCTTGTTGATGTTCCTTATGTTGGGTCAATCTGTGATATGATCTTGTTGATGTTCCGTATGTTGGGTCAGTCTGTGATGTGATCTTGTTGATGTTCCTTATGTTGGGTCAATCTGTGATGTGATCTTGTTGATGTTCTGTATGTTGGGTCAGTCTGTGATGTGATCTTGTTGATGTTCTGTATGTTGGGTCAGTCTGTGATATGATCTTGTTGATGTTCTGTATGTTGGGTCAGTCTGTGATGTGATCTTGTTGATGTTCTGTATGTTGGGTCAGTCTGTGATATGATCTTGTTGATGTTCTGTATGTTGGGTCAGTCTGTGATGTGATCTTGTTGATGTTCTGTATGTTGGGTCAGTCTGTGATGTGATCTTGTTGATGTTCTGTATGTTGGGTCAGTCTGTGATGTGATCTTGTTGATGTTCTGTATGTTGGGTCAATCTGTGATATGATCTTGTTGATGTTCTGTATGTTGGGTCAGTCTGTGATGTGATCTTGTTGATGTTCCTTATGTTGGGTCAATCTGTGATATGATCTTGTTGATGTTCTGTATGTTGGGTCAGTCTGTGATGTGATCTTGTTGATGTTCTGTATGTTGGGTCAGTCTGTGATGTGATCTTGTTGATGTTCTGTATGTTGGGTCAATCTGTGATGTGATCTTGTTGATGTTCCTTATGTTGGGTCAATCTGTGATATGATCTTGTTGATGTTCTGTATGTTGGGTCAGTCTGTGATGTGATCTTGTTGATGTTCCTTATGTTGGGTCAATCTGTGATGTGATCTTGTTGATGTTCTGTATGTTGGGTCAGTCTGTGATGTGATCTTGTTGATGTTCCTTATGTTGGGTCAATCTGTGATGTGATCTTGTTGATGTTTCTTATGTTGGGTCAGTCTGTGATGTGATCTTGTTGATGTCCCTTAAGTTGGGTCAATCTGTGATGTGATCTTGTTGATGTCCCTTAAGTTGGGTCAATCTGTGATGTGATCTTGTTGATGTCCCTTAAGTTGGGTCAATCTGTGATGTGATCTTGTTGATGTCCCTTAAGTTGGGTCAATCTGTGATGTGATCTTGTTGATGTCCCTTAAGTTGGGTCAATCTGTGATGTGATCTTGTTGATGTCCCTTAAGTTGGGTCAATCTGTGATGTGATCTTGTTGATGTTTCTTATGTTGGGTCAGTCTGTGATGTGATCTTGTTGATGTTCCTTATGTTGGGTCAATCTGTTATGTGATCTTATTGATATTTCTTATGTTGGGTCAATCTGTTATGTGATCTTGTTGATGTTTCTTATGTTGGGTCAATCTGTGATGTGATCTTGTTGATGTTTCTTATGTTGGGTCAATCTGTTATGTGATCTTATTGATGTTTCTTATGTTGGGTCAATCTGTTATGTGATCTTGTTGATGTTTCTTATGTTGGGTCAATCTGTGATATGATCTTGATGTTCCTCATGTTGGGTCAATCTGTGATGTGATCTTGTTGATGTTCCTTATGTTGGGTCAATCTGTGATGTTAGTTAGTTATGTTATGTGATCTTGTTGATGTTCCTTATGTTGGGTCAATCTGTGATATGATCTTGATGTTCCTCATGTTGGGTCAATCTGTGATGTGATCTTGTTGATGTCCCTTAAGTTGGGTCAATCTGTGATGTGATCTTGTTGATGTTTCTTATGTTGGGTCAGTCTGTGATGTGATCTTGTTGATGTTTCTTATGTTGGGTCAATCTGTGATGTGATCTTGTTGATGTCCCTTAAGTTGGGTCAATCTGTGATGTGATCTTGTTGATGTTTCTTATGTTGGGTCAGTCTGTGATGTGATCTTGTTGATGTCCCTTAAGTTGGGTCAATCTGTGATGTGATCTTGTTGATGTTTCTTATGTTGGGTCAATCTGTGATGTGATCTTGTTGATGTTTCTTATGTTGGGTCAATCTGTGATGTGATCTTGTTGATGTTCTGTATGTTGGGTCAGTCTGTGATGTGATCTTGTTGATGTTCCTTATGTTGGGTCAATCTGTGATGTGATCTTGTTGATGTTCTGTATGTTGGGTCAGTCTGTGATGTGATCTTGTTGATGTCCCTTAAGTTGGGTCAGTCTGTGATGTGATCTTGTTGATGTCCCTTAAGTTGGGTCAATCTGTGATGTGATCTTGTTGATGTTCTGTATGTTGGGTCAGTCTGTGATGTGATCTTGTTGATGTCCCTTAAGTTGGGTCAGTCTGTGATGTGATCTTGTTGATGTCCCTTAAGTTGGGTCAATCTGTGATGTGATCTTGTTGATGTTCTGTATGTTGGGTCAGTCTGTGATGTGATCTTGTTGATGTCCCTTAAGTTGGGTCAGTCTGTGATGTGATCTTGTTGATGTCCCTTAAGTTGGGTCAGTCTGTGATGTGATCTTGTTGATGTCCCTTAAGTTGGGTCAATCTGTGATGTGATCTTGTTGATGTTCTGTATGTTGGGTCAGTCTGTGATGTGATCTTGTTGATGTCCCTTAAGTTGGGTCAGTCTGTGATGTGATCTTGTTGATGTCCCTTAAGTTGGGTCAATCTGTGATGTGATCTTGTTGATGTTCCTTATGTTGGGTCAATCTGTGATGTGATCTTGTTGATGTTCTGTATGTTGGGTCAATCTGTGATGTGATCTTGTTGATGTTCTGTATGTTGGGTCAATCTGTGATGTTAGTTAGTTATGTTATGTGATCTTGTTGATGTCCCTTAAGTTGGGTCAATCTGTGATGTGATCTTGTTGATGTTCTGTATGTTGGGTCAATCTGTGATGTTAGTTAGTTATGTTATGTGATCTTGTTGATGTCCCTTAAGTTGGGTCAATCTGTGATGTGATCTTGTTGATGTTCTGTATGTTGGGTCAATCTGTGATGTGATCTTGTTGATGTCCCTTAAGTTGGGTCAATCTGTGATGTGATCTTGTTGATGTTCTGTATGTTGGGTCAATCTGTGATGTGATCTTGTTGATGTCCCTTAAGTTGGGTCAATCTGTGATGTGATCTTGTTGATGTTCTGTATGTTGGGTCAATCTGTGATGTTAGTTAGTTATGTTATGTGATCTTGTTGATGTCCCTTAAGTTGGGTCAATCTGTGATGTGATCTGTTGATGTTCTGTATGTGGGTCAATCTGTGATGTTAGTTAGTTATGTTATGTGATCTTGTTGATGTCCCTTAAGTTGGGTCAATCTGTGATGTGATCTTGTTGATGTTCCTTATGTTGGGTCAATCTGTGATGTGATCTTGTTGATGTTCTGTATGTTGGGTCAATCTGTGATGTGATCTTGTTGATGTTCCTTATGTTGGGTCAATCTGTGATGTGATCTTGTTGATGTTCTGTATGTTGGGTCAGTCTGTGATGTGATCTTGTTGATGTTCTGTATGTTGGGTCAATCTGTGATGTGATCTTGTTGATGTTCCTTATGTTGGGTCAATCTGTGATGTGATCTTGTTGATGTTCTGTATGTTGGGTCAATCTGTGATGTGATCTTGTTGATGTTCCTGTATGTTGGTCAATCTGTGATGTGATCTTGTTGATGTTCTGTATGTTGGGTCAGTCTGTGATGTGATCTTGTTGATGTTCTGTATGTTGGGTCAATCTGTGATGTGATCTTGTTGATGTTCTGTATGTTGGGTCAATCTGTGATGTTAGTTAGTTATGTGATGTGATCTTGTTGATGTCCCTTAAGTTGGGTCAATCTGTGATGTGATCTTGTTGATGTTCTGTATGTTGGGTCAGTCTGTGATGTGATCTTGTTGATGTTCCTTATGTTGGGTCAATCTGTGATGTTAGTTAGTTATGTTATGTGATCTTGTTGATGTCCCTTAAGTTGGGTCAATCTGTGATGTGATCTTGTTGATGTTCTGTATGTTGGGTCAATCTGTGATGTGATCTTGTTGATGTTCTGTATGTTGGGTCAGTCTGTGATGTGATCTTGTTGATGTTCTGTATGTTGGGTCAATCTGTGATGTTAGTTAGTTATGTGATGTGATCTTGTTGATGTCCCTTAAGTTGGGTCAATCTGTGATGTGATCTTGTTGATGTTCTGTATGTTGGGTCAGTCTGTGATGTGATCTTGTTGATGTTCCTTATGTTGGGTCAATCTGTGATGTTAGTTAGTTATGTTATGTGATCTTGTTGATGTCCCTTAAGTTGGGTCAATCTGTGATGTGATCTTGTTGATGTTCTGTATGTTGGGTCAATCTGTGATGTGATCTTGTTGATGTTCTGTATGTTGGGTCAATCTGTGATGTGATCTTGTTGATGTTCTGTATGTTGGGTCAGTCTGTGATGTGATCTTGTTGATGTTCCTTATGTTGGGTCAATCTGTGATGTTAGTTAGTTATGTTATGTGATCTTGTTGATGTCCCTTAAGTTGGGTCAATCTGTGATGTGATCTTGTTGATGTTCTGTATGTTGGGTCAATCTGTGATGTGATCTTGTTGATGTTCCTTATGTTGGGTCAATCTGTGATGTTAGTTAGTTATGTTATGTGATCTTGTTGATGTCCCTTAAGTTGGGTCAATCTGTGATGTGATCTTGTTGATGTCCCTTAAGTTGGGTCAATCTGTGATGTGATCTTGTTGATGTTCTGTATGTTGGGTCAATCTGTGATGTGATCTTGTTGATGTTCTGTATGTTGGGTCAGTCTGTGATGTGATCTTGTTGATGTTCTGTATGTTGGGTCAATCTGTGATGTGATCTTGTTGATGTTCTGTATGTTGGGTCAATCTGTGATGTGATCTTGTTGATGTTCTGTATGTTGGGTCAATCTGTGATGTGATCTTGTTGATGTTCTGTATGTTGGGTCAATCTGTGATGTGATCTTGTTGATGTTCCTTATGTTGGGTCAGTCTGTGATGTGATCTTGTTGATGTTCCTTATGTTGGGTCAATCTGTGATGTGATCTTGTTGATGTTCTGTATGTTGGGTCAGTCTGTGATGTGATCTTGTTGATGTTCTGTATGTTGGGTCAGTCTGTGATGTTAGTTAGTTATGTGATGTGACCTTGTTGATTTCAGCCAGTTACTGAAGCAGCAGGAGGCATTCTCCTTACACATGGCGCCACTCAGGGCAGGGGTGGCCCAGGATATACATCAAGATGTCTACATGTGGTTGTGTTACAGGTGAGATGTGGTTTCTGTGTTCCTCACAGTCATGTAACAGGTGGGGTGTTGTTTGTGTGTTTCACACAATCATGTTACAGGTGGGGTGTTGTGTGTTTCACACAATCATGTTACAGGTGGGGTGTTGTGTTTCACACAATCATGTTATAGGTGGGGTGTTGTGTGTTTCACACAATCATGTTAGAGGTGGGGTGTTGTGTGTTTCACACAATCATGTCACAGGTGGGGTGTTGTGTGTTTCACACAATCATGTTACAGGTGGTGTGTTGTTTGTGTGTTTCACACAATCATGTTACAGGTGGGGTGTTGTTTGTGTGTTTCACACAATCATGTTTGTTACAGGTGGGGTGTTTGTGTTTCACACAATCATGTTACAGGTGGGGTGTTGTGTGTTTCACACAATCATGTTACAGGTGGGGTGTTGTTGTTTGTGTGTTTCACACAATCATGTTACAGGTGGGGTGTTGTGTGTTTCACACAATCATGTTACAGGTGGGGTGTTGTTTGTGTTTCACACAATCATGTTACAGGTGGGGTGTTGTTTGTGTGTTTCACACAATTATGTTTGTTACAGGTGGGGTGTTGTTGTTTGTGTTTCACACAATCATTTTACAGGTGGGGTGTTGTGTGTTTCACACAATCATGTTACAGGTAGGGTGTTGTGTGTTTCACACAATAATGTTACAGGTGGGGTGTTGTGTGTTTCACACAATCATGTTACAGGTGGGGTGTTGCTTGTGTGTTTCGCACAATCATGTTACAGGTGGGGTGTTGTTTGTGTGTTTCACTCAGTCATGTTACAGGTGTAATGGAGATGTACACTGTGTAATGTACATGTGCACTATATAATGTAGATGTGTATTTTGTAATGTAGATGTGTGGTGTAGATGTGTGGTGTAATGTGGATGTGTACTGTGTGATGTAGATGTGTACTGTGTAATGTAGATGTGTACTGAGTAAGGTACATGTGTACTGTGTAAGGTAGAAATGTTACATAGATGTGTAATGTACATGCATACTGTGTACAGTAGAAATGTTATTTAGATGTGTGCTGTATAATGTATATGTGTAATGTAGATGTGTGATGTAGAAATGTTATGTAGATGTGTACTGTGTATTGTAGATGTGTACTGGGTAATGTAGATGTTTACTGTGTAATGTAGATGAATAATTAGATGTGTACTGTGTAGTGTAGATGTGTACTGTGTAATGTACATGTGTACTGTGTAATGTACATGTGTACTGTGTAATGTAGATGTGTACTGTGTAATGTACATGTGTACTGTGTAATGTACATGTGTACTGTGTAATGTACATGTGTACTGTATAATGTAGTTGTTGTGTGTACATGAGTGCAGCTCTCCACCAGTTATTTCACTTCTGTTCCAGCTTGCTGCTGGAGCTGCAGGGCCACACACAAGACACCATGGAGGTCTTTGAAAGGTCGCTGACCCACGCTCAGACACCCAGTGATGTGGTTCTTGTCTGGCAGACGTGAGTGGATAATTAGATTGTGTTCTAATGTGGATAATTAGATTGTATTCTAATGTGGATAATTAGATTGTATTCTAATGTGGATAATTAGATTGTATTCTAATGTGGATAGATTGTATTCTAATGTGGATAATTAGATTGTATTCTAATGTGGATAATTAGATTGTATTCTAATGTAGACAGTCTGGTAGAAGTCAGTGGATAATTAGATTGTATTCTAATGTGGATAATTAGAGTGTATTCTAATGTGGATAATTAGATTGTATTCTAATGTGGACAGTTTAGACACCTCTTGTTGCTGTCGGGCGTTGACCGCCATGGCTTGTTTGTCTGCTCTAAATTCAAGTCTTGGAAGCACTGCTGCTACTGCTGCTGCTGTTAGGGAGATCGCCCTGCACTCAATGTTTGTTCTGTTTCCTTGTATTGTTCTAGTAGTTTACAGTTTGTAAAAGTTCCTGCTGTCTCCTTTCGGTACAGACTGCATGCTTCCTTCAGAAAATTAAACCAATATCGCAGATTGTTTGAGAGCCCTTGGTGTGCAGTATTTTCCCCTGAACCTTGTTACAATTACCATAATAATTGGTATTAGTTGGTTATGTAGTGTTTTTGCAGATTCTCATGCATTTACAATGCCTATAATATTATTGTTTAAGATTAATCTACTAAGTGATGTGCTCTGTGAAGGGACTCTGTGCGCTGAAAATCATGGCAGCAATGGACATGGAGCACAGAATGTTGTTCATACTCTATCAACAATGTGATTCTCTCAGTAACTGAATGCGGATTGAGACTGCTCACAGTGTCAAAGATTCAGCTGGTGAAACTAGAGCTTATACAGAATGAAGTTACGCAGGATGCACATGGACATGCCAGTAGTGTGTGTGTGTGATGCGTCCAAACTTGACCCATGATTGCAGACAGGTTCAAGGTACTGCAGGCTAAATCATATCTCTGAGTGGCTGCAGACACGGAACACCCCTTGCATGAATCCCTGGACACAGTTAAGGTCAACAGGCTGATAAGAGGAAAATTATGGATGACTCAGGCAGTGAACACAATCAGAGAAGTGTGCATTGGGAGTGGAGTGTCAGAATATCAGTGGGAAAAGTCAGATCTGGGCAGGGTCATAATCACATTGGATGGGGAATGTGGGGATTGGGCAGCAGATTGCACTAAATAGGAGATGCAACAATTGATCCCAGACAATTCACAACCGGGTGATGTAATCATCTACACAGATGGCTCTGTGCTAAGAGGTGAAAGAAATGCCTTTGGGTTTGTGGTGAAGGATGGTGTTTGGTACAGTAGAGCCTGGCATATACTGCTGCCTGACTTAGACATGCATAGTTAGGTGTGGCCATCTTGGGATCAAACATGGCAGCAGGTTGTGTGTATTTCTGACTTAACTGCTCTTGTTTTGGTTGAATGTGCAGTCAGGATAATGTGTCAACTAACTGGAGTGTGTATCCATTCCTAAAGTGTTGCAGGTACCTACAAGACTCAGACATGTTTTCTTTAGCATCTTCTTCTTCTTTGGGGGAATCACCCTGGTAATGGCACTGCTTGTGATGTGAACCTGGTTTAACAATTAGCAAAAAGAAGAGACAGATTATGTCACAAGGTGCACATGGGGTACCATCAATCTTTATTGACGACGCTGAACTAGAGATGGTAGACCATTTTACATATCTAGGATCAGCGGTAAATAGCAAATTACCCCAAGATCAGGAAATCAACATCTGGATTGGTAAGACAGCAACAACAATGAACAGGTTAAGAAAAAGAGTCTGGGAGAACAGGAAGCTTACTGCCAAAACATCAAGCCTGTGTCCATAGTACTCTTCTTTATGGCAGTGAAACCTGGACAACTTACTCACACCAAGAGAAATGTTTAAACAGCTTTCATATGCGGTGTCTGCGAAGAATTCTTGGTATTAAGTGGCAAGACAAGATCACAAATACTGAAGTATTGGAAAGATCAGTTGTGTGACGGTGTGTTCCATGCTCAGTCTTCATAGACTTAGATGGATAGGACACGTTAGGAGGATGGATGATGGTAGAATACCAAAGGACATCTGTTTTGGTGAATTACAGATGGGTAAGAGATCTCAGGGTTGGCCTCTACTACAATACAAAAATGTGTGTAAGCGGGACATGATTGATACAGGCATTGATAATGCACATTGGGAGCAGGTCACCGCTGAACGTGTGGCATGGAGGGCAACTATCAGAAATGGAATAAAGACAAAGGAGAAAATTATTGCAGATAAGTCACACACCGAGCGTGTGAGACATAAGATGGTGCATGATGGTGAAAATGACCATGTGTTCACATGCATCCACTGTGGACAGACATTTACAGTGCGAATTGGCCTTAACAGTCACATTCGCCATCGCCATGGGTTGTAGTTATTAAGCCTTTTTGAAGCACAGTGTAACAAACTATCGTCTGTCAAGACGGCAAGGTGGCAATGATGGTGATGTGAACCTTGAAGATAAACTCGCGTTAGATATGACTACTATAATTGTGTCAGTCAGGCAATGATATTCTGTTTTTATATATATATATATGCGTGTGTGTGTCTTGCTTCCCCTAGTTACATATTCTATCTGGCAAGATGTGGAGCTTCACAGAAGGACATCCGAGAGACAGTCATGCGATCATTAATCTCAGTGCCAGTCAGGTTCCCCACCCCCTTCTCACCCCCTGCCTCTGCCATGTGGGTTGACTATTACCACAGCAACAGACTAGTGGAGGCCTGGCTGGCTGTGTGCTCACCTGAAGATGGCCTTGACCTGGTGGAGATGTGCCTGACCTTCATGCCCAGCAATGTCCAGCTTGTACTCAGGTTTGGAAAGAGGGAGGGGGGCATAGAATGAGAGAGAGAATGTGTGTGTGTGAGAGAGAGGAGGAGGCAGAAAGAGAATGTGTATGTGTGAGAGAGAGAAGTGAGTTAGTAAAATTCAGTGGCGGAGGGGGGATGTTTTCATGTCAGCTATAACTGGATAAGATAAGATAAACTCTGACCAGTAGTATTAGACAGACAAAAGGCGGAGTGGTATACATACGTGCACACTCCAGTCAACATCAATAATATTAGACACTCATTAAATAATCCTGTTTACACATCGTTATTAGAGCCTCATGTCACATGTCACTGATGGAACAGCATGCCATGACTCATGGCTAGCCTCGTCAATGTCATACATGACTGAATTCTGTTGCAGCTGCTGCTACAGCCCACTACTGGGGAAGGTTTATTGTGCCTAGTAATTGGTGACCTTGTCTGAGAAGTCTAGGCTTGCCATCCCAAGATGACAAGAGTTTGTGATATTATCAGGCTGTGGTGAAACATGTCCCCAGCTGAACTCCAGCCTGTCAGAGGTGGATACCACTACGCAGCCAGCCCACCACCACAGTTGTAGTCATAATTAACAAATAATAATCCTGAGTCTCGTGTAGTAGTGTTTGTTATGTGATGATGCCAAACACATTCTATACAAGCAACAATTGTACCATGTGATGATGCCAAACATATTCTATACAAGCAACATTTGTACCATGCGATGTTGCCAAACATATTCTATACAAGCAACAATTGTACCATGTGATGATGCCAAACATATTTTATACAAGCAGCTATTGTACCATATGATGATTCCAAACATATTCTATACAAGCAGCTATTGTACCATGCGATGATGCCAAACATATTATATACAAGCAACAATTGTACCGTGTGATGATGCCAAACATATTCTATACAAGCAGCAATTGTACCATGTGATGATGCCAAACATATTCTATACAAGCAACAATTGTACCATGCGATGATGCCAAACATATTCTATACAAGCAGCTATTGTACCATGTGATGTTGCCAAACATATTCTATACAAGCAACAATTGTACCATGTGATGATGCCAAACATATTCTATACAAGCAACAATTGTACCATGTGATGATGCCAAACATATTCTATACAAGCAACAATTGTACCATGTGATGATGCCAAACATATTCTATACAAGCAACAATTGTACCATGTGATGATGCCAAACATATTCTATACAAGCAACAATTGTACCATGTGATGATGCCAAATATATTCTATACAAGCAACAATTGTACCATGTGATGATGCTAAACATATTCTATACAAGCAACGATTGTACCATGCGATGATGCCAAACATATTCTATACAAGTAACAATTGTACCATTTGATGATGCCAAACATATTTTATTGCAAGCAACAATTGTACCATTTGAAACACTCTTACTCCATCTCAGAGCCGTTGAGCTGAGTCTGAGACAGAAGATGACCCGAAGAGCCTACAGTTGGTGTCAGTTTCTGGTGGCTCAGACCGACAGACCGGCCAACCTGGCCTTCTGGAAGATGTGAGTTCACACTTGTCTTCATGCTTCTGCTTGGTTTCATATGTGTCTGTGTCAGATTGGTGTTATTGTCTTCATGCTTCTGCTTGGTTTCATATGTTTCTGTGTCAGATTGGTGTTATTGTCTTCATGCTTCTGCTTGGTTTCATATGTTTCTGTGTCAGATTGGTGTTATTGTCTTTCATGCTTTCTGTTGGTTTATATGTTTCTGTGTCAGATTGGTGTCATTGTCTTCATGCTTCTGCTTGGTTTCATATGTTTCTGTGTCAGATTGGTGTTATTGTCTCATGCTTTCTGCTTGGTTTCATATGTTTCTGTGTCAGATTGGTGTCATTGTTTCCATGCTTCTGCTTGATTTCACGGCTTTCTGGGGCTGTCTGTGTCAGATTGGTGTTATTGTCTTCATGCTTCTGCTTGGTTTCATATGTTTCTGTGTCAGATTGGTGTCATTGTCTTCATGCTTCTGCTTGGTTTCATATGTTTCTGTGTCAGATTGGTGTTATTGTCTTCATGCTTCTGCTTGGTTTCATATGTTTCTGTGTCAGATTGGTGTCATTGTTTCCATGCTTCTGCTTGGTTTCACGGCTTTCTGGGCGTTTCTGTGTCAGATTTGTTTCAGCAATGTTAAGATGTATGTATGTGAGTGACTAGTTGTGTCTGTGTGGTATACTGGCAGTATACAAGAACAGTTGAAGCTTGAACTTCTAGTGTTTTCATTTGATTTATGAGGACATCAGTGTGCTCAGAGGTAATATCCATGCTTTATTTATGGGGCAGCAGTGTATGCACAGGTAATGACCATGTTTGTTGTGTAGAGGATGTCTGTGCACAGAGGTAACATCCATGTTTGGTGTATAGGGATGTCTGTGCACAGAGGTAACATCCATGTTTCGTGTGTATAGGGACATCAGTGTATAAGTGTGTCAAACAGGAATCTGGCACAGGGGTAACATCCATATTTCGTGTGTATAGGGACATCAGTGTATAAGTGTGTCAAACAGGAATCTGGCACAGAGGTAACATCCATGTTTGGTGTATAGGGATGTCTGTGCACAGAGGTAACATCCATGTTTGGTGTATAGGGATGTCTGTGCACAGAGGTAACATCCATGTTTCGTGTGTATAGGGACATCAGTGTTTAAGTGTGCCAAACAGGAATCTGGCACAGAGGTAACATCCATGTTTGGTGTATAGGGACATCAGTGTATAAGTGTGTCAAACAGGAATCTGGCACAGGGGTAACATCCATGTTTGGTGTATAGGGACATCAGTGTATAAGTGTGCCAAACAGGAATCTGGCACAGGGGTAACATCCATGTTTGGTGTATAGGGACATCAGTGTATAAGTGTGTCAAACAGGAATCTGGCACAGGGGTAACATCCATGTTTGGTGTATAGGGACATCAGTGTATAAGTGTGTCAAACAGGAATCTGGCACAGGGGTAACATCCATGTTTGGTGTATAGGGACATCAGTGTATAAGTGTGTCAAACAGGAATCTGGCACAGGGGTAACATCCATGTTTGGTGTATAGGGACATCAGTGTATAAGTGTGTCAAACAGGAATCTGGCACAGGGGTAACATCCATGTTTGGTGTATAGGGACATCAGTGTATAAGTGTGTCAAACAGGAATCTGGCACAGGGGTAACATCCATGTTTGGTGTATAGGGACATCAGTGTATAAGTGTGTCAAACAGGAATCTGGCACAGAGGTAACATCCATGTTTGGTGTATAGGGACATCAGTGTATAAGTGTGTCAAACAGGAATCTGGCACAGAGGTAACATCCATGTTTGGTGTGTAGAGGATGTCTGTGCACAGAGGTAACATCCATGTTTGGTGTATAGGGACATCAGTGTATAAGTGTGTCAAACAGGAATCTGGCACAGGGGTAACATCCATGTTTGGTGTATAGGGACATCAGTGTATAAGTGTGTCAAACAGGAATCTGGCACAGAGGTAACATCCATGTTTGGTGTATAGGGACATCAGTGTATAAGTGTGTCAAACAGGAATCTGGCACAGAGGTAACATCCATGTTTGGTGTGTAGAGGATGTCTGTGCACAGAGGTAACATCCATGTTTGGTGTGTATAGGGACATTATGTATAAGTGTGCCAAACAGGAATCTGGCACAGGGGTAACATCCATGTTTGGTGTGTATAGGGACATTATGTATAAGTGTGCCAAACAGGAATCTATCACAGGGGTAACATCCATGTTTGGTGTGTATAGGGACATTATGTATAAGTGTGCCAAACAGGAATCTGGCACAGAGGTAACATCCATGTTTGGTGTGTATAGGGACATTATGTATAAGTGTGCCAAACAGGAATCTGGCACAGAGGTAACATCCATGTTTGGTGTGTATAGGGACATTATGTATAAGTGTGCCAAACAGGAATCTGGCACAGGGGTAACATCCATGTTTGGTGTGTATAGGGACATTATGTATAAGTGTGCCAAACAGGAATCTGGCACAGGGGTAACATCCATGTTTGGTGTGCATAGGGACATTATGTATAAGTGTGCCAAACAGGAATCTGGCACAGGGGTAACATCCATGTTTGGTGTGTATAGGGACATTATGTATAAGTGTGCCAAACAGGAATCTGGCACAGGGGTAACATCCATGTTTGGTGTGTATAGGGACATTATGTATAAGTGTGTCAAACAGGAATCTGGCACAGGGGTAACATCCATGTTTGGTGTGTATAGGGACATTATGTATAAGTGTGCCAAACAGGAATCTGGCACAGGGGTAACATCCATGTTTGGTGTGTATAGGGACATTATGTATAAGTGTGCCAAACAGGAATCTGGCACAGGGGTAACATCCATGTTTGGTGTGTATAGGGACATTATGTATAAGTGTGTCAAACAGGAATCTGGCACAGGGGTAACAGTCATGAATTCTACTGTTGATGTCTGAGATTGGTTTGACAAATTCAGACGTGTATGTCTTATGTAAGCTAGAATGAAAAGATCCAAGTGTAGAGGAGGACAGATTGTTTGGATGTGCATGTCTAAGAATAGAATTGAATGATTTCAGTCCTCAAAAAGGCAATGCTTTGTTTCCACTGTTGCTGTGTTGTTGCTAACAACTGTGTGTGTTTTGTGAGCAGTCTGTAGTAAATATGTGGTGCTGCTGCTGCTTGGAGCTGTGTGAGTTTCTGTGAACAGTCTGTAGTAAATATGTGGTGCTGCTGATGATCACTGTGTCATGTGATTCCATGTGTATGGGACGGATGCAGGGGATGTGTGTTTATGTGGGTGGAGATGTGTGGATGGTTTGAGGAAGTATGTGTGGGAGGCGGGGTTGTGTGGGTAGGGGATTGTGTTGAGTGGATTTGGGATGGAAGGGCGGATGGGGAGAAGTGTATGGTGTGTGGGTTTGAGATATGTGTGCGGTATGTTGGTGGGGGATGTGTGAATGATGTGTGGGTGGAGGGTATGTTTGTGGTGGTATGGGTGGAGGATAGTGTGTGGTCTAGGGGATGTGTGTGATGGGTGTGGGGAATGTGCGTATGGGTGGAGTATATGTGTGGGTGAGCAGGGGATTGTGGTGGTTGGGGGAAGTATGTGTGGGAGATGTGTGTATGTGGATGGGGAATGTGTGGGTGGGGGTGTGTGAGTGGCTTAGGGATGTGTAGGTGGGTGAGGGAGTTGTATGTGTCGGGGTGGGATGTGTGAGTGGGTGGAGGATGTGTGTGGGGGTAGGGGTATTGTGATCGAGAGGTTTGGTTGGGAGTGGGTTGGTGGGGGTGTGTGGGTGCGTAGTGGAGGATGTGTGAGTGAGTGTGTGTTGGTGGACGGGTAGGGAATGCGTGTGTGGGTGGGGAGAGGTGTGTGGTGTGTTGGTTGGTGATATTGTGTGGGTGAGGTATGTGTGTGTGGGTGGGGGATGTTTGTGGTGTGTGAGTGGGGGTATGTGGGGTGGATGGGTAAGGGTATCTGTGTGGGTGTGGGTGGGATTATTTTGTGGTATCTGGGTGGGGGATATGTGTGGGGATGTGTTGGTGAGGGATGTGTGTGTGTGTGGTGCGTGGGTTGGGAATAGTGCGTGGTAGGAGGTGTATGTGATGTGCGGGTGGGGGATTGTGTGGTGGGGGATTAGGTTAAGGCATGTGTGGGTGGGTGGTGGTGTGTGTGTGAGTGGATTGGGGATGTATGGGTGGTTAGGGAGATGTGTGTGTGTGGGGGGGGGGGGGGGGGGGGTAGGGACATGTCAGTTGGTGGGGATGTGTGTGTATGGTTTGGGGATGTGTGAGTGGATGTGCGATGTGTGGGTTGGTGGGGGATTGTGTGTGTGGGTGGGGAATATGTTGTCGATGGAGATGTGGCTGGGGGAAGGGTGGTTTGAGGTGTGGGTGGGGAGAGGATGTGTGGGGTAGAATGTGGATGGGCGTGGGATGTGTGGGTTGGTGGGGGAATGTTTGTGGGTGGCGAGTGTGTTTTGGTTGGGGGATCAGGTGAGGGCAGTGTGTGTGGGTGGGAGATGTGCGGGAGGGGGATGGGTCGGTTGGTGGGGTATGTATGTGTCCCTTGGTGTGCGTGTGTGTCGGTAGGTGGGGGTGTGTATGTGTCCCTTGGTGCGCATGTGTGTGGGTAGGTGGGGGTGTTGTGTGGGTGGGGTGATGTATGGATAGATGGGAGATGGGCTTCATACCATGGTAATTAGCCTTGTTTATGTTTACAACATTCATTTCACAATGTTTATTTTTCTTCATATGCAAATGTATACTGCTCTTGATGAACGAAAGACAAGTGATTGGAAGGGCCGAATGTAAGACGGGCCTGCACGCCCAATTTGTGACCCTAATAAAGTTGATTTGATTTGATTTGCTGTTTCTGGGAGTTGTTGCAAACTGTTGTGCCATTGCAAGAAGTTGTACTGTTACAGAAAGTTGTACTGTTGTCTAAAAACTCGGGTTGTAGGAAGTTTCTTTGTTACAGAACACTGTTCTGTTGCAAAACATTCTGTTGTTGTACAGAAAGCTGTACTGTTACAGAAAGCAGCACTGGTATGTTAAAAAGAAAAACTGCTGTTGTGTAGAAAGCTGTGCCAGTGCTGTTACATACTTGTTTCTAGTTGTGCGTATAGTGTTAGTGACATGATTGCTGTTGTGTTTCTAATTGTGAGTATAGTGTTAGTGACATGATTGTTGTGTTTCTAGTTCTGAGTATAGTGTTAGTGACATGATTGCTATTGTGTTTCTAGTTGTGAGTATAGTGTTAGTGACATGATTGCTGTTGTATAGTTGTGAGTATAGTGTTAGTGACATGATTGCTGTTGTGTTTCTAGTTGTGAGTATAGTGTTAGTGACATGATTGCTGTTGTATAGTTGTGAGTATAGTGTTAGTGACATGATTGCTATTGTGTTTCTAGTTGTGAGTATAGTGTTAGTGACATGATTGCTGTTGTGTTTCTAGTTGTGAGTATAGTGTTAGTGACATGATTGTTGTGTTTCTAGTTGTGAGTATAGTGTTAGTGACATGATTGTTATTGTGTTTCCAGTTGTGAGTATAGTGTTAGTGACATGATTGTTGTGTTTCTAGTTGTGAGTATAGTGTTAGTGACATGATTGCTGTTGTGTTTCTAGTTGTGAGTATAGTGTTAGTGACATGATTGCTGTTGTGTTTCTAGTTGTGAGTATAGTGTTAGTGACATGATTGTTGTGTTTGTAGTTGTGAGTATAGTGTTAGTGACATGATTGCTGTGTTTCAAGTTGTGAGTATAGTGTTAGTGACATGATTGCTGTTGTTTCTTGTTGTGAGTATTGTGTTAGTGACATGATTGCTGTTGTTGTATAGTTGTCTGGAGGCTGTACTATTTGTGTTTACCTTTTGCCGCCTGCTGTCAGTAACAGCCAAGTTGCTGTGTGTGTCTCAATATCACTGATGCTATTTTCAGGGCTACTGCACTAGCTCAAGTGGAAGGCACTCCAAGGGAGGTTAGTATGTTCTGTATATTTGGGTTTGCTCCCCTTCGTGTCACTGTGTTGCTTTGCCCCAAGAAATTAAGAGTGTCCTGATTTATATTGTGTGTTATATTTCATGATTCTGTGCTGCTAGGCAAGTATGCTATCCTCTGCACCACTGTGACTTGCAACTGTGTCATGAACAGGGATTGTTTGAAGTATTTTGGCATTTGCACATGTGGAGTACCAAAGCAAAACCCAGACTTGCAACTCTGTCATAAACAGGGATTGTATGAAGTATGTTGACATTTGCACATGTGGAGTACCAAAGCAAAACCCTGACTTAAAGACTGTCCTGACTTTGCTGAATTATTAATGAGATCCCAGCAGTCAACACTTGATGCTATCCCAGCAGTGAAGTAACTCACTCGTGTCCAGCATGCTCATAATCTCTCCAAGCAGAGAGTGCAACATTTGGGTGCTGATTGCAAATCCATCATTGATGGTGTGGGGGAATTGCTTGTATTCTTGTCCGGTCTGTCAGAGCGCAGTTTGTAGTTCCCAGCAGAATTCATTACAACAGAGATCATCAGGACATTGTATAGGTGTTTGTTATTAAAACATGATTGTAGGACATTGTGTAGTTGCGTTTGTTGTTAAAACATGCAATTGTAGGACATTGTATAATTTTGTTTGCTGTTAACAACATATGATTGTAGGATGTTGTATAGTTGTGTTGTTGAGAACATATGACATTGTTTAGTTGTGTTTGTGGTTAAAAATATAAGATTGTAGGAAGTTGTATAGTTCTTTGTTGTTAAAACATATGATTGTAAGACATTGTATAGTTGTTTGTTGTTAAAACATATGATTGTAGGACATTGTATAGTTGTTTGTTGTTAAAACATATGATTGTAGGATGTATTATAGTTGTGTTTATTATTAAAAACATATGTTTGTAGGACGTGATATAGTTGTTTGTTGTTAAAAACATATGATTGTAGGATGTGGTATAGTTGTTTGTTGTTAAAAACATATGATTGTAGGACATTTTATAGTTGTGTTTGTTGTTAAAACATATTATTGTAGGACATTTTATAGTTGTGTTTGTTGTTAAAACATATTATTGTAGGACATTTTATAGTTGTGTTTGTTGCTAAAACATATGATTGCAGGATGCAATATAGTTGTGTTTGTTGTTAAAAACATATGATTGTAGGACAGAGTATAGTTGTGTTTGTGTTAAAAACATATGATTGTAGGACATTGTATAGTTGTGTTTGTTGTTAAAAACATATGATTGTAGGATGTAGTATAGTTGTATTAGCTGTTAAAAACATAGATTGTAGGATGTAGTATAGTTGTGTTTGTTGTTAAAAACATATGATTGTAGGACAGAGTATAGTTGTGTTTGTTGTTAAAAACATGATTGTAGGATGTAGTATAGTTGTGTTTGTGGTTAAAAACATATGATTGTAGGACAGAGTATAGATGTGTTTGTGGTTAAAAACATATGATTGTAGGATGTAGTATAGTTGTGTTTGTTGTTAAAAACATATGATTGTAGGATGTAGTGTGTGTTGGTCTATTCTGTAGACTTGAAGAATGTGGTCTCCAATTGTTTGCTACTTGCAGGTGGAGAACTTGCTGGTTGGCTGTGTCAGGACTATGCCGCTGGCTGTGACTGCCTGGAAAGATGTAATAATTTTCTGTTTTCCTCCTCTGTTTACAACTTTCAGAATTAATCAGCCTGTTTTAAGTATGCCACCCCCTCTCCCCTACCCCTTGTACCTGTGGGTACAATTTCTACTTGAGGACTATTTGTTTGTCCTCTTTCAGAGGCTCACTCGACATACTGACCCCATTCAGTCTGTCCTGGGGGAACTCAAGTCTTGTACTCTTAATTGATGAGCACCCCCCCCCCCTCCCACACACACACACATGCACACACTCTCTCTCTCTCTCTCTCTCTCTCTCTCTCTCTCTTCTCTCTCTCTCTCTCTCTCTCTCTCTCTCTCTCTCTCTCTCTCTCTTTTCATATGTGACACATCTCTATGTAATACATGTCTGCCTCACATGTCCTGTACTTTTACTTGTTTTTACTTTTTATGACCTTGCTGTGTACGAGGGTGAGTCAATAAGTAAGTCACACAGTTTTGTGGGATGGCAGGTAAATGTTGTTGGTGTTTTCTACAGGTGTCATTAGGTGACAGCAACATAGAACTTTATATTCCCGTTTGTCAGGTGGCGCATGCACAGCGCAAAAACAAAATGGCGACTGTACTTACGGAGTTTTTTGTGGGCAAAAGGGGCTGCCCGCAAAGGACATTCATAAGGAAATGCTTCCTGTTTATGCTAACATAGCTGGGTAGGAAACATCCTTCTTCACCTTGTGTCCAAAACTTCAACAGGGAAGGTTATGCTGACAGTGTTCTGGGATTGTCAAGGAGTGCTTTTAACAAATTTCAAGAAGACAGGTGACAATGTGAATTCTGAATCGTACTGTGAACTTCTATCGATGCTTCATTATGCAATTCAAAGAAAACGTCCAGGACTGCTGACTAGAGGAGTGTTGCTTCTTCATGACAATGCCAGACCACATACGGCTTGATTAACTCAGGAGAAAATGAACCAACTAAGGTAGGAAGTTCTGGAATATCCACCTTACAGTCCAGACTTAGCCCCTAGCGATTTCCATCTTTTTGGTCCACTGAAAACCCACCTTGGCAGGAGACATTTCGCAAATGACGCTGAAGTTGAATGTGAATTGAAAAACATGGTTTGAAAACAGACCATGCAGTTCCATGCAGACGGTTTGGGAGGAATAATAAAACGATGGGATAAGTGCATCAGTGTTGGTGGAAATTATGTTGAGAAATAAAGGGATTATGTATGTATAAAAATATTTAGTTATTTTTCTACAGCCATTTGTGACTTACTTATTGACTTCCCCAGTATGTATCCTACTTTACATGTCCTATACTTCACTTACCATATATTGTATGACCCACACTTTACATATCCCATACTGTACACATCATGTACTGTATGACCCACACTTTACATATCCCGTACTCTACATACCTTTATTGTATATCCCACACTTTACATGTCCTATACTTTACCCTGTACTGTATGACCCACACTTTACATATCCCGTACTGTTCATACCTACTTTACATACCCTGTACTGTATGTCCCACACTTTACATACCCTGTACTGCATGTCCCACACTTTACATACCCTGTACTGCATGTCCCACACTTTACATACCCTGTACTGTATGTCCCACACTTTACATGTCCTATACTTTACCCTGTACTGTATGACCCACACTTTACATATCCCGTACTGTTCATACCTACTTTACATACCCTGTACTGTATGTCCCACACTTTACATACCCTGTACTGCATGTCCCACACTTTACATATCCCGTACTGTTCATACCTACTTTACATACCCTGTACTGTATGTCCCACACTTTACATACCCTGTACTACATGTCCCACACTTTACATACCCTGTACTGCATGTCCCACACTTTACATACCCTGTATTGTATGTCCCACAATTTACATGTCCTATACTTTACCCTGTACTGTATGACCCACACTTTACATATCCCGTACTGTTCATACCTACTTTACATACCCTGTACTGTATGTCCCATACTTTACATACCCTGTACTGTATGTCCCACACTTTACATACCCTGTACTGCATGTCCCACACTTTACATACCCTGTACTGCATGTCCCACACTTTACATATCCCGTACTGTATGTCCCACACTTTACATACCCTGTACTGCATGTCCCACACTTTACATACCCTGTACTGCATGTCCCACACTTTACATACCCTGTACTGCATGTCCCACACTTTACATACCCTGTACTGTATGTCCCACACTTTACATACCCTGTACTGCATGTCCCACACTTTACATACCCTGTACTGCATGTCCCACACTTTACATACCCTGTACTGTATGTCCCACACTTTACATACCCTGTACTGCATGTCCCACACTTTACATATCCCGTACTGTTCATACCTACTTTACATACCCTGTACTGTATGTCCCACACTTTACATACCCTGTAATGCATGTCCCACACTTTACATACCCTGTACTGCATGTCCCACACTTTACATACCCTGTACTGTATGTCCCACACTTTACATATCCCGTACTGTTCATACCTACTTTACATACCCTGTACTGTATGTCCCACACTTTACATACCCTGTACTGTATGTCCCACACTTTACATACCCTGTACTGTATGTCCCACACTTTACATACCCTGTACTGTATGTCCCACACTTTACATACCCTGTACTGTATGTCCCACACTTTACATATCCTGTACTGTATGTCCCACACTTTACATACCCTGTACTGTATGTCCCACACTTTACATACCCTGTACTGCATGTCCCACACTTTACATACCCTGTACTGTATGTCCCACACTTTACATACCCTGTACTGCATGTCCCACACTTTACATACCCTGTACTGTATGTCCCACACTTTACATACCCTGTACTGCATGTCCCACACTTTACATATCCCGTACTGTTCATACCTACTTTACATACCCTGTACTGCATGTCCCACACTTTACATACCCTGTACTGCATGTCCCACACTTTACATACCCTGTACTGTATGTCCCACACTTTACATGTCCTATACTTTACCCTGTACTGTATGACCCACACTTTACATATCCCGTACTGTTCATACCTACTTTACATACCCTGTACTGTATGTCCCACACTTTACATACCCTGTACTGTATGTCCCACACTTTACATACCCTGTACTGTATGTCCCACACTTTACATACCCTGTACTGTATGTCCCACACTTTACATATCCTGTACTGTATGTCCCACACTTTACATACCCTGTACTGTATGTCCCACACTTTACATACCCTGTACTGCATGTCCCACACTTTACATACCCTGTACTGTATGTCCCACACTTTACATACCCTGTACTGCATGTCCCACACTTTACATATCCCGTACTGTTCATACCTACTTTACATACCCTGTACTGTGTGTCCCACACTTTACATACCCTGTACTGCATGTCCCACACTTTACATACCCTGTACTGCATGTCCCACACTTTACATACCCTGTACTGTATGTCCCACACTTTACATGTCCTATACTTTACCCTGTACTGTATGACCCACACTTTACATATCCCGTACTGTTCATACCTACTTTACATACCCTGTACTGTATGTCCCACACTTTACATACCCTGTACTGTATGTCCCACACTTTACATACCCTGTACTGTATGTCCCACACTTTACATACCCTGTACTGCATGTCCCACACTTTACATACCCTGTACTGCATGTCCCACACTTTACATACCCTGTACTGCATGTCCCACACTTTACATACCCTGTACTGCATGTCCCACACTTTACATACCCTGTACTGTATGTTCCCACACTTTACATACCCTGTACTGTATGTCCCACACTTTACATACCCTGTACTGTATGTCCCACACTTTACATATCCTGTACTGTATGTCCCACACTTTACATACTCTGTACTGTATGTCCCACACTTTACATACCCTGTACTGCATGTCCCACACTTTACATACCCTGTACTGTATGTCCCACACTTTACATACCCTGTACTGTATGTCCCACACTTTACATACCCTTTACTGTATGTCCCACACTTTACATATCCTGTACTGTATGTCCCACACTTTACATACCCTGTACTGTATGTCCCACACTTTACATACCCTGTACTGCATGTCCCACACTTTACATACCCTGTACTGCATGTCCCACACTTTACATACCCTGTACTGTATGTCCCACATTTTACATACCCTGTACTGTATGTCCCACACTTTATATGTCCAGTAGTGGCAGTATGTCATTAAGTCGACACAGCTCTCGCATCAATCCAGTCTCCTACAATGACTACAGATAATTTTCTGGGAGGAAAATGTGTTGAAGAAAGTTAGTCACCTCATCCCTTTCTGCCATAACCTGGTATATATGAAGCAGAGATGAAGAAGAGAACAGGAAAGACCAAAAATATGTTCAACAACATGGGAAAAAAATATTAGCATCTAGTGAAACAAGCAATTGGAGCCTTGAGATTTGGAGCACAAAAGATCAGGTTTCAGGGAAATGTGAACAAATATAGAGGTTCTAAAGAGACTGGGAGTGACAAGGAAGTTGATGAATACAAATATAAAGGTTCTGTAGAGACTGGGAGTGACAAGGGAGTTGATGAATACAAATATAAAGGTTCTGTAGAGACTGGGAGTGACAAGGAAGTTGATGAATACAAATATAAAGGTTCTGTTGAGACTGGGAGTGACAAGGAAGTTGATGAATACAAATATAGAGATTCTAGAGAGACTGGCAGTGACAAGGCAGTTTAAGAATACACATATATAGGTTCTAGAGAGACTGGAAGTGACTAGGAAGTTGATGAATACAAATATAGAGATTCTTTAGAGACTGGCAGTGACAAGGAAGTTGATGAATACACATATAGAGGTTCTAGAGAGACTGGCAGTGACAAGGAAGTTGATGAATACAAATATAGAGGTTCTAGAGAGACTGGGAGTGACAAGGAAGTTGATGAATACACATATAGAGGTTCTAGAGAGACTGGCAGTGACAAGGAAATTGATGAATACAAATATAGAGGTTCTAGAGAGACTGGGAGTGACAAGGAAGTTCATGAATACAAATATAGGGGCTCCATAGACACTGGCAGTGACAAGGAAGTTCATGAATACAAATATAGAGGTTCTAGAGAGACTGGGAGTGACAAGGAAGTTCATGAATACAATTATAGAGGCTCCATAGAGACTGGCAGTGACAAGGAAGTTCATGAATACAAATATAGAGGTTCTAGAGAGACTGACAGTGACAAGGAAGTCGATGAATACAGATTAAACAGAAATAAGTTCAATATGTTGCCCACGTTCACAGATATAGCACTTTTGTAAAAACCATACTGGAGGGAAGAGTTGAAAGCAGATGAGCAAGAGGTAGACAGCGAGACAAGTGGACAGATAACATCAAGAGATAAATGAACAGGGGTCTGTCAGAGTGTACAACCAAGATGAGAGACGGTTGGAGATTTATGGCAGCCAACCTTCATTGTGGAGATGGCAGCTGATTGATTCCTGCTTTGATTTAATGAAACAGAATAATCAAATTGTTTAAGGAAACAGAGATTATTGAAAGAAACAGAGATTATTGACAACTTTTTAAAATGAGATGAATCTATGTTATTGGAGGAATGTTGGAATGTGGCATGAAATGTGAATGTTTTAATCTGACGTAGTAGAATCTTCCTAAACGTACTGTGTGTTTGGCTTGCATGTGTAGAATGTGGCAAGGGAGGGGAGATGTAGCAACATTGTTGTATTGTGTGTTTAGAACTTGTGGTTCCCCACAAACTGGTCAAGTCAGTGAAGTGATAGCTGCAGGTGACTGGACATGCAGTCCCACAGTCAGGTGTGACTGTTCTTACCTGATCTTGTTACTGATCTTTGTCTTTCAGCTACTGCTGTTTGAGGTCACCCGGGAGAACATGGCAGCAGTCCAGAAATTGCTGACATATTGCCAGCACCTACAGCTAAACATTCATGGCTTTGTGGCCACATTGTCGGCACCTTCATAGTCACAGTGACAGGCAGCACAAGAAAACCGTCTCCCAAGCAGTAAGTAGAGTGCAGTATGTCTGTGAGGGAGAAGTTGGTGTGAACCCTATGTGAACAGCAGCGTCCGGTTGAGCAGTTGATGGGAGTAGCCACTGAGAGGGATAGGATTGGTGGAGCCCACTCCACCAGCACAGCATGAGTGCCTGCCCAACACTTGTGTTGGGGTGTAGTTGACACACATGATGGCTGGGAAGTGCTCCGACCACCACAAGGAACTGGACATGAGCAAATATTGTCCCTGGATTCTAACTATAGTTTCTTATAGCTTGGCAAGGTCAAGGCCACAGGAAGAGTTGAGCTTGTTTATTCTGGTTGTGCCTGCAGCCCTGATGTATGGAGCACAAACTGAGTTTTGAGTGACTGCAACGATGTTCTGTGCTGATGTTCTATGCAGTACTTGACTTGAACAGAAGATCTAGTACATATAAGTGACTTACTGGAGACCTTGCCAGTTTGGACTCTATGAAATCACAGTAAGTACCAGACTTGAGGTTTATGGTCAACCTTTGTTTGTATGTTCCAGTGGAAGTCTTTTGTTCTTGTTTAGTGTTCTTTGTTTGTGGCGTGTACATGCCCGCTGTGTTCACACACATGTGCTCATGTTGCTTGTGTGCACACATTCTCTGTCATAACTTGATATAATGGCTTTTCTTTTGTCCAGGTTTAACATCACACAAGTGAACATTGTATCTTTGTATACTGTCAGTTTTGTGTGTGTTTATTCTGGGCTGGCGAAGGCTTTAGCCACAACATCCATTTTGTCTTGTAATCATGTTCTAGTAAAGCTCATAATTCTACTTCTCATGTTCTGATGATTCATTCATTGCCTATCTGTAGCAGATGAACTCCGTGAGTGGTATTGGACATGAGGTTTCTACCTGTAGATTCAGCCTGACTATTCCTGTATGAACACCTGTACAGCTATGGTCAGATGTCAGTTCATTGTCTCCACTAATGTTGCTGCAAGTACTGGTTCTGTGAATGATATGACTGCTTCATCAATTTTATGTACTCACTATTTACTTGCACTGATTCTTGTGACAATACATGAAGTGTGTCACAGATGTGTGACAGTTCTGGAGGTCTAGATGTGTGAGCACCCATCACGACTATGTTACTATGCAGATCTCGGTCATGTTGCCTTGACTACCCCATGTTGTATTACATGTCACAATGACTGTTTGCTGGCAATGTATGGTCACCTCACGGTTGTTGTGTTGGATTCATTTCTTCATGTTTGTTTCCCTTGTACATAAAGCTTCTTATTTGATTTCAACATGGTTGTTCTTGTTTGGAAACTGCAGCATGTGTCAATGTTTGAAATAGCCATGGCTTTGTCATTAGAGACATGCACAAGTCATGGTGTCAGTCTTCTGTCATGTTCCTCCTCTAATCTGGAGAGGATCTGTAAATGTTGACTGTGTCTACACTGGGCATTTTATTATTCAGGTTAATCCTTCATACACAGTTTGTTCCAGCCATGTTGCAGTTTTCATTTTTTTTAATAAATCAATCATTTAAACACTCTCTTTTACAATTATATTTACATAATTCTATAAAATAGTCAGCTTTATTTCTGTTGCAAAAGTGCCCATCATACTTCTCAATGTCTATGATCAGTTTTTCCTCAATGCATATGATTGATGAGCACTGGCCTGAGGGTCTAGCCAATGTTTGCCCTCCCAGCCCCTGGATGAGCATGGACACGCCCAGCCATTTGGTGTTCTTCTGTCAGCGTTGTTGTTGTTGGCCTTGTCTACAGTTCTCATCTGAAACATGACCATTTCTCACAAGAAGTTATGTTGTCAACTGTTATTTTATGTTAATGCCATGCTGTTGTAATCATTTACTTTAGAACATAACTGCTGATTGTTTTCATTCCGATTTAGTTGATTGTGTGATTGTGATACAGGTCATTGTTTTGATTATAGACCACTTCTGAGTTCAATGCATCAAAATTGTTGTTCTCCATTTTTGTCACTCACACTTCTGTCACATGACCACCATCAGACACAGTTGTCGCCACCTTTGTCACATGATCACCAGCAGACACAGTTATCTCCACTTGTCACATGACCACCAGCAGACAAGTGGCATGTTGTCAAGCCAACCGTCTACACACAACAACAGAATTAAGTTTAACTAGTGACCTAGGACCAAACTGCCGGAGAAAAAGTGTCCGGAGAAATGAGTTCACAAAAACAGACACAATAAAGATTGTGTTTCCACCTAATACGTGAGACCAATTTGTTGTCAGATCAGTTATTTTAGGACAATTTCACCTTACGTATTCATGTTATGTTGTTCAACTGCTTGGTCAAGTTCAGCTGTGGTATTCCGCTGTATTTTGTTTTACCTCCCTGTTGTTGTTTTTTTATGTTCCCAGCTCTACTGTCTTTCAGGTATCAGTTATGTGAATGGTTTTCATCTGTTGTTGTTCATCAGTTCACTTCATATTTCACCTTATGCTATTAGAATATGAATTGTAACAACATTATTTGTATTATTATATATGCCACAGTAGCTTCTCGCCTAAGTTGTTTCTGCTGACAATTTTTCAGTATTAATTTTGGTTTTTTTTGTTTTTTTTTTTCAAATATCTGTATACCTCAAACCGTACCATGGGAGTCAGAGTTGTGTTTGTATGCCATTGCTGGTATTCCTTTATTCACAAATAATATAATAAGCAAGACACATCGGCCTCAAAATTGCCAGTTTGAACGCCCCACAAATGTGCCACTATGTCAAGCTTTTCACAAATGTGTCCCATGAGGGTTCAACAGACTCGAATGCTCCACGAGACTGCCAAGTATGATCATCTGAACATTACCGAGTGAGTGCTACAGTGTGACCTTAGCCATGGAAGTGCTGGTTCTGGTCCAGCCAGGGACATGCTCCGACAGCTTGTGTTCTCTGTCAGGCTACTCATGTGGTTGTGTTTGTGTGGCCAGCTGTGACAGTCCTGCAGTTTGTACACGTGGCTGCCAGCTGGCATGCAAAGATGAAAGCAGTTTCACCTAGAGGGTACCTCTGATAGAAATCACACAACATTCTCTTGTACACAAAGGCATGACAACATTCTCTTGTGATTACACAAAGACGTGACAATATTCTCTTGTGATGAAACAAAGACATCACAACATACACAAAGACGTGACAACATTCTCTTGTGATGACACAAAGACACAACATTCTCTTGAAAATGCAGAGAAACTGCTGTCCTGGTTTTGGTCATTTGTTTGAGAAACTGCTGTCGTGGTTTTGATCACATGTTTTAAAATCAATTAGAAACTGCTTTCATGTTTGCATTTATGGTTTTGTTCACCACTCGGGGCATTTTATGCTTTCCTAACTGTTTTTTAATTTGTTAATAAACGTATCATTATTTATGTGTATGTGTGTGTGTGTGTGTGTGTCTTTGTTTATTTTAATTTGTTGAGCTGCCTGGTTGCATTTGTGATCCAAGCTAGAGACTGGCTTCCTGCAGTGTGGAGGAGAGTCATCATTGTATCTTGGTTTGCCAATATTCTCTTGACCTGTTTTTTGTTTACACTTGTCAATATTGCCTACACAAGCATTCATTGAGCCAATGATATGACAGAAAATAAAAGTCATGAATCATATAGATTTTGTTGGTTTGATAATCAGTGACCTACCTACCTCCCTCCCTCCCTCCCTCCCTCCCTCTCTCTCTCTCTCTCTCTCTCTCTCTCTCTCTCTCTCTCTCTCTCTCTCTCTCTCTCTCTCTCTCTCTCTCTCTCTCTCTCTCTCTCTCTCTCTCTCTCTCTCTCTCTCTCTCTCTCTCTCTCTCTCTCTCTCTCTCTCTCTCTCTCTTTCTTTTTCTTTCCTTCTCTTTCTCCAAGTCTCTCTCTCTCTCTCTGACCATCCTCTCTCATTTTCTACTCTTTCACCTAGTGTTGAACCAAACAATCACTCACATACACAACACCTGGTGGTGAATCAAACACAATCACTCACATACACAACATCTAGTGTTGAACCAAACAATCACTCACATACACAACACCTGGTGGTGAATCAAACACAATCACTCACATACACAACACCTGTTGGTGAATGAAACAGTCACTCACATATGCAACACCTTTTGATGAACCAAACACAATCACTCGCATACGCAACACCTGGTGGTAAACCAAAACCAATCACACACACACAACACCTGGTGATGTACCAAACACAATCACTCACATATGCAACACCTGGTGATGAACCTAACACAATCACTCATGCACACAACACCTGGTGGTGAACCTAACACAATCACTCATGCACACAACACCTGGTGGTGAACCAAACACAATCACTCATGCACGCAACACCTGGTGGTGAACCAAATACAATCACTCACACACACAACACCTGGTGGTGAACCAAACACAATCACTCACATATGCAGCACCTGGTGGTGAACCAAACACAATCACTCACATACGCAACATCTGGTGGTGAACCAAACGCAATCACTCACATATGCAACACCTAGTGGTGAACCAAAGACAATCACTCACATATGCAACACCTGGTGGTGAACCAAACAATCACATACAAAACACCTTTTGATGAACCAAACACAATCACTCACATATGCAACACCTGGTGGTGAACCAAACACAATCACTCACATATGCAACACCTGGTGGTGAACCAAACACAATCACTCACATATGCAACACCTGGTAGTGAACCAAACACAATCACTCACATATGCAACACCTGGTGGTGGACCAAACACAATCACACACACAACACCTGGTGGTGAACCAAACACAATCACTCACGCACACAACACCTGGTGGTGAACCAAACACAATCACTCATGCACACAACACCTGGTGGTGAACCAAACACACTCACGCACACAACACCTGGTGGTGAAGCAAACACAATCACTCACATACGCAACACCTGGTGGTGAACCAAACACAATAACAGGTGGTGCATATGTGAGTGATTATGTTTGGTTCAACACCACCAGGTGTTGCATGAGTGGTGTAGTCAAGAATAAGAGCATTTCTGACTTTCAAGGTGCTGACCTCATCTGGCAGAGGACAAGGGCAAAGCCCTCTTTGAATGCTATCTAGAGCAGAGGAACCAGACAGACATGGGAGGCCGAAATCTTGCCAAGGAGGGCACCTCAGACAGATGCAAGGCCCAGAACACATCAGATGAAGACACCGTGACAGTGAAAGAAATCAAGGCTGTGCTTCGACGATCAAAAAACAGCGCTCAGGGCCTGATGGCATAAGATACGACGACATCAATAGGTGTACCGACAACGAGCTAGAGAAACTAGCAGATATGTACAACAACAGTATAGGGAAAGACCACACAAAAATTCAGGGATATCGAATTATAACCATGCAGAATACAATAGGCAAGCTTCTGGAGAAGGTAATTGCCAGGAAAATATCAAGCCAGCTAGAGAGGCAAGGTGTTTTCCCACCTACCTTGGGTGGGTAACGTCCAAAAAGAGAAACTTGGACCAATGCAGCAGTTTTTGCCCATAATGTCTATGGTTTCCACTCAGGCATTGAAACCTTTGCTGCAGCGATTGATCTTGAGGACGCGTACAACAGAGTACCATTGGATTTTTTAATGCTTCAGCTTCTTGAACTAAAAGTCAGTCCATTCCTCCTTAGTTGGATCGCAGCAGCCCTCTTCCAACGGAAAGTAGTTTTTAGATGTGGCAGTTGGACTTCGGAACCAACAACAATATATATCCTGGCCTACCACAGGGATCACCATTATCCCCGGTACTGTTCAACTCCTACACAATGAGAATCACCAGTGAGCAGATCACTGGACCTGGCAGGACATTGTCATATGCCGATGATGTTTTAGTGTATCGTCAGGGTAAGGATAGAGAGCAGGTTGCTGTGGAACTACAAACCGAACTCAATCGCATAAGTACTTGGTGTGATGAAGCTGGGGCAATGGTCAACCCAACGAAGGCAACAGTGACTTGGTTCTCGTTGAATAATCATATTGTCAACACTCCAACACCAACTGTAATGCTGTGTTCAGAGACGGTGGAAAGAACGCAGGCAATGAATTACCTGGGGATACGGTTTGATCGAGGCCTTGCTTATAATGAGCACATAGACCAGGTGATAACAAAGGCCAAGCGGGGTTTGGCTGCGATGCGGGTGATGGCGGCAGCAAACTGAGCAGCGCCATCTATGTCTTCTGTACGAGGGGCTGGTCATGTCTGTTTTTGAGTATGCAATGGCAATCCTGACTCTCAGCAGTAAACAAATAGAAGGATGGAAAGGATACAGAATGAAGCTATGCGCATTATTCTTGGATGTACAAGAGATACAGCATGCAGGACGATGCGCTACCTTCTTGATTTTCCAACCATTGAAGACAGAATACAAGTTTGCAGAGCACAGCGCCTACCTCAGAATTAACGCAAACACACAACATCCACTGCATAGTGAAATTAGGAAGGTGAAGGGCAGCAGGTTAAAAAGAGGACGGTCGTGGATGGGTCAAGCCGAAGACATTCTTCAACAGGTGTGTTCACTTGAGGACTTAGAACCTGGCGAGGAGTGGGTACAAGTGCCAACAGATTTCTGCACATCCTTTTCAGTTTGCATCCAACTAGATAGAAAATGCAGACAAGAAAATCCGGCTGCTGTGGAGGCTGAAGTACAAGCGTTGATTTTCAAGAATTCGCTAGACGGTGATGCTGTCATCTACACAGATGGGTCGGTCGTCCGACATGTGAGAAGCTCATGGGCCTTTACGGCTCGGGCCGGAGGGAAAATTGTGAAGGAGGACTCTGGTGCTTTCACTGAAACCACAAGTAGCCTGACTATGGAAGTCATGGCAGTAAGTAGAGCAATAACATGGCTCGAGACACAGGCATTCACTAGGGCATGTTTCCTTAGCGACTCAATGAACATGATCAAGAGGATAGAGGAGGGGTCGATCCGAAGAGAATGGTTGCTGCCTCTGGAGCGGTCTCGGCTGGCAAAGATTAGTTTCACCTTCGTGCCAGGGCATGCGGGAGTACAAGGAAATGAGCGGGCTGACAAGCTCGCAGGTGAGGCTACTGTGGTGGGCGGACGCGCCATGGACCAGGCTGACATTCTGAATGCTCTACGAGAAGTAAGACTTTTGCGTGAACCAAGTGATGACTGTGAATCTACAACCATGGCCAGACTGCGAGAACAGCAAATTAAAAGAGGGTGGCCAAACAAGAACACTACGCAGGAAGCCAAAGAAGATTGATAAACCAACACAGAACTGGCGTCGTTAGCCGCTACACGTTGCAGGATTTGCTGAGGAGGGGATCCGAGCACTTATGGACTGAATGGTTCTATGTGCAATGAGGATGATCTGTCGACTAACTAACTAACTAACACAATCACACACACAACACCTGGTGGTGAACCAAACATGTTGCCTGGTTGGTGTTGAAAATAACGAATGTATCCAATTCCTGAACTTCAATATTCAGGCGACACAGTCATCCTCTCAAAGATAGTGCAAAGAGATACGAATAGTGGAACATGTTAGACACCATGAAAACTAACAAGTGAACTTATGTTTCGCTCTCGTTTGAGCTCGTCAGTAGTGTACTGACTGGACCCGGGATTGAACTCCGGATTACTGGCGTTTGAGGCGGGTGTGTAGCCACTAGACCACGCTGCTCCTGCAAGACGAGACCAAATTATCATACTAGTATATAACAACGTCACCCATTGTAGGCTATAGCTCAGGCGCGGCGATCGGGCAAACTTTGAGCTATAATCTATCTACAATGGGCGATGATGTAATATTCTAGTACGATAATTTAACCTGAGCATCAGAATTTCATCAGTACACCAGGATTGGGTGCACAGTTAACTAATACTACTTCCCATAGCCAGGCAAAGATAAGTTAGTTAGTTAGTTAGTCGCAGTTCCAACTTCACAGCAACGGGTCGTCCCCATTATGCTCCGTTCCTGTGCCAGTGAATATCACACAAAACGCTCCCCACTGCCCAATGTGAAAAGTGGAAAAGACAGGAGTCTCGACAAACAACAGCCCGCACAGATACACTGTGCATAATGCCGCCGCCAGAATGTCAACACACCAATCCCCCACGAAACACCCAATTCATCTCTGATGGAATCAGCAGTTATTTCCTATCTGGATGTTTCCTAGATGTTCACCTACACAGTCCACGAACATACAGTTCATCACCGACGGCAGTGGCAGTCAACCCAGCAGCCACGCATTTCTGCATAAGGCAAAAACTGGTCAACTCTGGGACATAGCCACCTGCCATCGCCCCGAACATGCAGTCACGTTCCAAAAATAAAAACTTGGGCAGATTCAAAAGCACTTCACACGAAACTCGCAGCTCACAGTGTCGCGCCACACACTCACTCAGCAGGGCGACGGAACCATCAAGCCTCCTTAGTCGCCTCTTCTTACGACATGCGTGGTAGGCTACAGTGTTGCTATTCTTTGCTTTCCTTATGGGCCCCGACTACACACGGGAGCAGGCAAAGATAATTCAAAGCTAAATGGGTACAGGATTATCACACTACAGAAAACTTTTGGTCAGGTGCTGGAGAAGATCGTTGCTGTTAAGCCTCAGGAATATTTAGAAAGGGAAAAGCTCCTCCTTAAGGATTTGGGAAGTACCGGCCAGGGAAAGATTTGAGCAAATGCAACCACTTTTGCCAATGATGTTTAAGAGGGGTTCCAAAACAGACGAGAGACGGCGGTGGCAGTATTCAGTCATGAGGACGCGTACAACAGTCAGATATGCCATTTTTATGTACGCTCTCGTGGAGATGAGTTTTCCTTGGTTGGTGAACCGGATTGCAGCTGTTTTTGTGTTCTCGTAGAGTGGTTCTCCGGCTGGGTGCATGGAACTCTGTGTCATATATCATAGCCCCCGGACTACCACAGGTGTCAGCAATTTCACCTGTGCTGTTCAATGTGTATGCGAGCAAGATTGCACGTCTCGAAGCACCAGAGGCTGGAAGAATACCAAAAGTTGCAGATAATATTCTCGCATACAGGCAGGGGAGGGACAGAAATAAAACAGCTCAGGAGCTGCAGGCGACACTGGATAAAGTGATGGATTGGTGCACGGCGCTTAATATTATCAGTACCCTAGAAAATACGTCTGTCTTGTGGTGCTCTCTGGGCAATAGGATTGTTAAAGCTGACTTCCCAAGTTTCACAATAAATGGTAGAACTATGAATGGAGAAAGCAGGCTGAAGTACCTGGGAATCACTGTTGATAAGTCTGTCCTCATGTTGAAGTGGTTACAAAGTGCCAGAAGGGACTCAATCTACTGGAGTGTATGGCAGCAAGGGACATGGAGCAGAAAATGATATTCACACTTTTTCAATATTTCAGTGGTAGAGTATGATCTAGGAATGCTGACTGTCTCAAAGAGTCAGCTGGTGAAACTAGAACACATAAAGAATGAAGCCACGAGGGTGATTCTTAGGTGTATAGGGGACACCCCAATAGTGTCTATATGATACATCCTGACGTTCCCGACCATTACAGACATATTCAAGGTGTTGCAGGCAAGATCATACCTCAAGGTAACTGCGGACAAGGAACACCTCCTGCATGATTCCCTGGATGCAGTCAAGGGCCACATGCTGCTAAGAGGAAGATCACGGATGGCTCCGGCAGAAGATATCATCAGAGAAGAGTAAACACTTGAGAAGATTGACAGAGGCAAGGAGTGGGTCAGAGTGCCGAATAGAAATTCAGACGTTTAGAGTTATAATCACATTGAGCCATGTCTGTAGGGAGTGGCCAACAGAGGTTACGGAAGTAGAAATTCAGCAATTACTTCAGGACTACTCTTGTCCTGGCGATGTGATTATCTATGCCGATGACTATGTGTTAAGAGGCAAAACAAGTCCCTGGGAATTCATAGCAAAATGGTTAGTAAAGAAGAGCTTATCATATGACACAACTATCTCAAGTCTGAGAATGGAGGTAGTTACTGCAGCTTTCCACTAGTGTCAGAACAAACTGTATTCGCATGTTGTGATTGTAACTGATTCACAAAGCATGCTGACAGAGATGAAGACAGGCATGCTTCGTGCTGAATGGTATGTATGCATCGATTCAGAGGTCGCAGGTTGTGAGCATTCGCTGAGTATTTTCTCAAGGAAAGTGTGGTTGGAAATGAACAGGCGGACAGATTGGCTGATATTGCATCACTGAGGGGGATTTGATGCATGATAAGGCAGATGGTGTAGGCTCTCTGGGCGCAATTGAATAATGCAGAAGAATAGACAGACTATGGTCTAGAGCAGTGGTTCTCAACCGGTGGGGAATTCACCCCCCCCCCCCAGGGGGGAATTTCAGGGTTTCCAAGGGGGGGGGGGGGGGAATTAAGACCATTTCAAGATCGTGTTAATACAAGAACCGATTACTTGACATAGTTTTTCCCTTCATACTTTACAGTTATTCATTTTATAAAGTAAGTAGACCCACAAATCATGTTTTATGTGGATCTCTAGACTTGTTTTAGTATATGCTATTACATTTGCCTTCCACTTTTACGTATACTGTGTAGGGGTGAAGGGATTTTTAGATAGGAAATATGAAAGGGGGGGGGGGGGAAATGACGTTCTGAAATATGGTGAAGGGGGAACGGGCCAAATTTTTGATAGGAAGGGGGGGGGGGGGAATGGCGTTCTGAAAATATGGTGAAGGGGGGGAATGGGCCAAAAAAGGTTGAGAACCACTGGTCTAGAGAGAATGTGACATCAAGGGGTGGTCAGGGGATCTGATGGACAGTCATCACTCAGAGGTAAAGCAAGACGGACATATAATCAGACTGTAACGGGCACCATTAGTATTGGAACTCTACGCTGGCTGTTGAAGATGAGGACTGGGTGCAACGATGTCGGTTCGACTCATCTCAACTCGACAAGGATTACATCTCACAGGTAGGCTGCTGATTACAACATCTCTCATAGACTGCTGATTACAACATCTCTCATAGACTGCTGATTACATCTCTCATAGACTGCTGATTACATCTCTCATAGACTGCTGATTACAACATCTCTCATAGACTGCTGATTACAACATCTCTCATAGACTGCTGATTACAACATCTCTCATAGACTGTTGATTACATCATCTCTCATAGACTGCTGATTACATCTCTCATAGACTGCTGATTACATCTCTCATAGACTGCTGATTACATCTCTCATAGACTGCTGATTACATCTCTCATAGACTGCTGATTACAACATCTCTCATAGACTGCTGATTACAACATCTCTCATAGACTGCTGATTACAACAACTCTCATAGACTGCTGATTACAACATCTCTCATAGACTGCTGATTACAACATCTCTCATAGACTGCTGATTACATCTCTCATAGACTGCTGATTACATCTCTCATAGACTGCTGATTACAACATCTCTCAAGGACTTTGATTTACAACATCTCTCATAGACTGCTGATTACAACATCTCTCATAGACTGTTGATACATCTCTCATAGACTGCGATTACAACATCTCTCATAGACTGCTGCTACATCTCTCATAGACTGCTGATTACAACATCTCTCATAGACTGCTGATTACATCTCTCATAGACTGCTGATTACAACATCTCTCATAGACTGCTGATTACATCTCTCATAGACTGCTGATTACAACATCTCTCATAGACTGCTGATTACATCTCTCATAGACTGCTGATTACAACATCTCTCATAGATGCTGATTACATCTCTCATAGACTGCTGATTACAAACATCTCTCATAGACTGCTGATTACATCTCTCATAGACTGCTGATTACAACATATCTCATAGTCTGCTGATTACACCTCTCATAGACTGCTGATTACAACATCTCTCATAGACTGCTGATTACATCTCTCGTATACTGCTGATTACATCTCTCATAGACTGCTGATTACATCTCTCGTAGACTGCTGATTACAACATCTCTCATAGACTGCTGATTACATCTCTCGTAGACTGCTGATTACATCTCTCGTTGACTGCTGATTACAACATCTCTCGTAGACTGCTGATTACAACATCTCTCGTAGACTGCTGATTACAACATCTCTCGTAGACTGCTGATTACATCTCTCGTTGACTGCTGATTACAACATCTCTCGTAGGCTAATGTCGTGTCCTCCTTTAAAGTGTCGTCCCTGGAGTGAGGAGAGTCAACACCCACATTATAATATTTTTTCCCTTATCAATATCCTGGAGAATCCACCAGCTTCCGTCCAACACACTCCCTCAGTTCATGGACACCTTTTCCTATCACTCTCTCACTGTCGTACTATGCCCCCTCTCATACTTCTCCAACGCAACATACTCAACTCTTGCTTCCAAAAAATTAATAAAGATTAATTTATTAAAAGAAAAGTGTAACGTATATGAGACGTGTATGCGAAGAAAATGTGTGTCGTGTATTCTAATGTAAATGTATATGTCAGCCTTCAAAGTTCAGGATCAGAGTCCACACATCATGGCAAGGATTACACGACATCACACGAGTCAGTACAATAGACCTCACCGAAGTCGTATCCTTCTCTCCAGACATGTCCTCCTCCAGGAGCTCTGATGACCATGAGATCTGAATCCCATGTAAATATATAATCCGTGGAAAATACTATTATTGTTCCTAACACAACGGTTCCTATTAGTTCTGTATTTTCACTCTTACACAGTCAATGTATCTAGACAAAAATGGCTTGCTTTATTCACTAGATATAGTCTGAAAGTTCTGATTTCCTTGATACGTGGAACAACTACACATCAATGTTTGGTTTCATCTAATGTGAACATCAGTTCCTACTGATCTAGTTCCACATGGGCTGAACATCCATCACTTCAGGTGTGTTAACGATTGGTATGCACTCATGTAGGATACTTATACCATTAAGCTCCACCGAGCAATGTGTATTAATTTCTTCCGTTGCGAAAGTTGCTGGCCCATCTCTCTACATCATAATTTATCCGGGATCGGATTTTTCATTGGTTCCGGGTTCTTCATTCCAACCAGAGGGAACCTTAGGCAACACCGCAGTTAGATCAATTTACATCTACTCTTGCCATGACAGGCACGTGTAAAATTAAATTAACTCAATTCGCACACGGTAGACATATTTCCACTCAGAACCGCAGGGCCAAAGCACGTCTGCCTCAATCAACGGTTTTAGTTCAACTCCCTATCTCCAATCATGGTTTTTGGCAAAACCTAAAATTGGTCACGTGACGGTATTCTTCCTGTCCACACAGGTGTTATTTGGACATCTCATCCATTGTCAAGAATCCATTTTCCCTGGCTTAGTCACTGTCAGAGTTGTCATCACTTGTTTTGGCATCCCCAACAAGCTAGCGAGTTACTGTATGATCCCAACAACAGTTTTCCCAACAAGCTGCCAATCTTCTTGATGTCCGGAAACTATAAATTGACAGACGGACTGTTTTCTTCCGAGCTGAGTACTTCCGCTTTCAATCCGACATGTTTATGAACTGTCAAAGCGATGTATGATTCAGCTCACCCACTTCCCCTACACATCTGCAGCTGTTAACTTTGCCCGACCCGGGATGGCTGACATCCGATTGCAACCAGGATCCGACGGGTTCCATCTGTATTCAAATGTTGACAAACTGTCAAAGCGAAGCAGGGATTTGTCTCACTCACCACCGAATGTTCCCAATCCGTCGACCAGATGTAAACACGTGCAGCTACATTTTCTGGATTTGTTGAAACAACCCTTGGCCTCGAACTTCCGCTAATTCAGATCGCCTTTTATAGTAATCAGCTGGTCAATCGCGGGGTTTTATTTTGTGACAGCTAATGATTACATCTCTCGTAGACTGCTGTCAAATTCCCACTTCTGCCGCGGGAGTTTGGCGCATAGACATGTATAATTGTGATGTTCCTTTAGTTAGTTTAGTCAATGGATCAACATCACGGCACACGGGTGCATCCCATAAGTGCTCCGTTCTCCTCCTACCTCAAACCTGAGTCTGGAAAAACTCAGCTCAGTGCACGAACTCCGTAACACCAGAGACGATCCTGAAATTGGGTAGATTTTTAACTCGAAATTTTGCCCAGCAGCACCGTTAGGCTACTTTTTTTTCGATTTCCAACTGCCAAGGGATTTTTTTACGTGCGCAACAATACACACGGGCGTCCGATCTCACAACCCAGAGACCAGGGGAAATTTTATTATTAGAAGTCCACGAGAAAAAATCCCGATGTTCCTTTTCTTTGTTTAAAGTCCGGGAGCACTAAGTCAATCGTTGACTGCACTGTATCCAAGAAGTGCTGAAGAAACTTTATCTAGAGAAAACAAGCCAGCTGTCCCCAATTTTCTGTCCCTGAATATACGAATCCCTCCCTTGTTTGTGTCACAGTGTCCCTGTCCCGCCCACCTGTGTTCGGAAATTCCCAGTGTGTCAGTTTTGTTTCTGGACAATTCCCCCACTAATTATAAATAGTGCGCCTTGGTATCAACCTCTGACATTCCACGTTGCCATCCTCACTTTCTTTTCAGTCCAATGACAGAGCTAGCTAGGTAGGTAGTTTAGTTAGTTAGTTTAGGTTAGGTTAGTTTAGGTTGTTAGGTTAGGTTAGTTTAGGTTAGGTTAGTTTAGGTGAGGTGTGGTGTGGTTGGTTGGTTGTTTGGTTGGTTGGTTGGTTGGTCGGTCGAGGTTCCAACTTCACGGCAACGGGTCGTCCCCATTATAATCCACTCTGGTGCCAGTGAATATCACACAAAATGCTCCCCACTGTGAAAAGTCCAACAGACAGGAGTCTCGGCAATCCAACAGCCCGCACACAGGTACACTGTGCGTAATGCCGCCGCCAGAATGCCAACACAAAATTCATCCACGAAAACCACAGTTCATCGTCGATGGACTCGGCAGTCACCAGAAAGACCTCATTGACCCGGGTTTTCTCACATGGCTCGGTCTTTTACCGCAGGGCGACCCGCCGAAAGTGTTACCATAAAGCACGAACTCCGTAGTTTCAGTCTACTGAAAATGCACTCGTGAACCGAAAAGGCAAATCAGTCAATTCAACAACAGCCGGTAGCCATTGTTCCGAACATGCAGGTCACTGTACAGGACAGATATAAAAGCATTCCACGCGAATGACAGAGCTTAAAATCGCTTAAAAGTCGACAGGGTCGACTTCATTGCACCGGGTTTTATCCCGTATGGCTCGGCGTCTTTCCGCAGCACGGAAAGCGTCGCACAAAGCACGAACTCCGAAGCTTTTAGCGACGACCCACAGGTGTCTCCGAAACATTTAACTCGTAAACCGAAGGACACGGCCGGAATCGAACCCACAACCTTCGGAGCTCGAGACAAACGGCTTGACCACTTCGCTCACAGTAGTGCCGGCAGATTTGTTGTCACATACCCCGCCTACAAAACTGCACCAAACGATTCTGAATTGGTGTGACAGAAGGCAACATTCAGTTCTAAATGCTTTCTTTGCTGTCCAAGCATGTTCATATTTTTAAGATCTACACAAACCGTCCAGTTATGTTCTAAATACTTCAATTTTTTTTTCGGAACTGTGCCTATTGTAGCATACTCCTCCTTCATTTTAGTAGAACGGACAATTTGAAGTGAACAATATTTGTTACCATTGTGTAAGTAAACATCTTGCAAACTTCTTTTAGAGCTGTCAACGAAACGTCGCCACTTATCAGGTATACATAACTTACACCCACTTCGTTTACCAGACCTCCTACTTTAGTACAAAACACAAAGTTGTTTTCTTTACAAAAGAATGGAAGAAAACCTTGCTCTCTGCTGCGATAAAATGTAACCTTTGTTTCAGCAATAAGTATTTTTTTTCCTTCAATCTTGAAGCCAAAAGTTCTGAAGATTCCTTGGAGAGATATAGATCTCGGATTAGATCATTCAGTTCACGCTGGTCGAAGCGCGGAGCAGCTGGGAAATCATCTTCGAAATCACTATCAGTCACTTGTACAACATGCCACTTTGTTTCATCTTCTAGCAGTGAATCCGAAATCTGACTGCAAGTTGGAATTGGTATGTCATCTCCGCGTGGAGCAGGTCGTCTATTAGAATATAATTTCCGGATATTACTTGGGGGGGGGGGGGGGGGGGGGGGGGGAAGATTTTTCATTAATTCCCTTAATATTGACAACATAGAAATAACAGCCCTTAATATTGACAACATAGAAATAACAGTCATCATAGTGGTTCTTGGGCTCTCTCCAAACCATTAGAATTTAAAATTTTGTAAGCGACTCGATAGCAATAGGTTTTTTTTTTTTAAAGAATCTTATATAGGAAAACTAGCAGACCCGGCCCGGCTTCGCCCAGTCCCTGGTGGGGAGCATCTCATTTAATTCATATAAGTAGTCATATAAGCTCCCGTTCCCGTTCCTGTCTGTCTGTCTGTCTGTCTGACCCTGCCCGGCATCGATCTCATTTAATTCATATAAGTAGTCATATAAGCTCCCGTTCCCGACTATCTATCTGTCTGTCTGTCTGTCTGACCCGGCCCGGAGGGAGGAGGAAGGGAGTAGGATGGAGGAGGAAGAGGGAGAAGGAGGAGGAGGAGGAGGAGGGAAGAGGAGGGAGGAGGCGGAGGGAGAAGGAGGAAGGAGTAGGAGGGAGGAGGATGGAGGAGGAAGGGAGAGGAAGAGGGAGGAGGGAGAGGGAGGAGGAGGAGGGGAGGAGGAAGAGGAGGACGAGGGAGGAGAGAGGAGGAGGAGGCAGGAGGCAGAGGGAGGAGGAGAAGAGAGGAGGAGGGAGTTCGCCATTCCGAATTCATACTCGTCTAGGTTCTGTGATTTCGGTCCTTCCATTGATTGTTCTTCCCTTCTACATGACTGTAGATAACTTCCTTACATATAAAAAGATGAATTGTTATTGATATTGCCGTGGCATGGAGGAATATCAGCAGCAGAGTTGATCCAGAAAACCAAAGACCGAGATCTATGGAGAGCCATGAACGCCTACGCCAGCCGGCACAGCACTTGATGATGATGATGATTGCGGTGTGACGATTCTGTGTAGTCACGTCATTTTCTTCGCTTTTCCTAGCGTTTTGGTTCGGGGATTCTTTCATCATCATCATCATCATCATATATTTACGTACGTATTTAGGGAGGGGGAGGAGGGAGGAGGAGGAAGAAAAAAAATATGACAGTTGGCAGAGCTGGAATGAGAGGAAGACGTGTAGAAAATTTCATCTCAATCGGATGGACCGTTCGCGAACGTATAAAGGACATACATACATACATATATACATACACTCTGTTTTATAGATATAGATAATGTAATAACATTAATTAAATACACAAATGCCTTATCTTTAAAAAAAAAAAAAATCCTGCTACAGACAACTAAATGTGATATTTGGATTTAGCAGACCTCACTATTCAAAATCAGGTGTAAAATGTTTGGCACCCAAAAAAATTTTGTTACAGGGTTGTGTTGTCTGTGGTATTTCATAATGCGTCATCAATCTCCAAAGAAACTCCCTATCAATGCTATCAAAGGTACAATACAAAGACAACAATGCGAATGAAATATAATATACAGGCTGGTAATTTCCACATATACAACTACATCACAAATGAAACAAATGTTATGTTTGCATAGCAACGTATATAAGACTGTTTATAATTGCAAGATGTGTATTTCATTCATAAATATTTTAATGAGGCAGTTCTAACGTTGGCAAGTGGATGTCTCTAGGCACTGGCGAGTATAAACAATATAGACAAACAAACTACCTAGATGGCAGGCCTAGAGGACATGCCAGAGAAATGGTGCTAGGCTCACGTTTTTGCTGACCAAATGGCACATGATGATGATATGGTCACAATTCTGCTGGATGAGTTCACTTTCTCCATTGAACAGGCGTAGTTTACTGTCCCCATTGAAAAGGCGTAGTTCACTTTCCCCATTGCCCATCCATGGTTTACTTTCCCCATTGCCCATCCATGGTTTACTGTCCCCATTGAACAGGCGTGGTTTACTGTTCCCATTGCCCATCCATGGTTTACATTCCTCATTGAACAGGCGTAGTTTACTGTTCCCATTGCCCATCCATGGTTTACTTTCCCCATTGACCAGCCGCGGTTTACTGTCCCCATTGAACAGGCGTAGTTCACTTTCCCCATTGCCCATCCATGATTTACTTTCCCCATTGCCCATCCATGATTTACTTTCCCCATTGCCCATCCATGATTTACTTTCCCCATTGCCCATCCATGATTTACTTTCCCCATTGCCCATCCATGATTTACTTTCCCCCTTGCCCATCCATGATTTACTTTCCCCATTGCCCATCCATGATTTACTTTCCCCATTGCCCATCCATGATTTACTTTCCCCATTGCCCATCCATGATTTACTTTCCCCATTGCCCATCCATGATTTACTTTCCCCATTGCCCATCCATGATTTACTTTCCCCATTGCCCATCCATGATTTACTTTCCCCATGCCCATCCATGATTTACTTTCCCCATTGCCCATCCATGATTTACTTTCCCCATTGCCCATCCATGATTTACTTTCCCATTGCCCATCCATGATTTACTGTTCCCATTGCCCATCCCATGATTTACTTTCCCCATTGCCCATCCATGATTTACTTTCCCCATGCCCATCCATGATTTACTTTCCCCATTGCCCATCCCATGATTTACTTTCCCCATTGCCCATCCATGATTTACTTTCCCCATTGCCCATCCATGATTTACTTTCCCCATTGCCCATCCATGATTTACTTTCCCCATTGCCCATCCATGATTTACTTTCCCCATTGCCCATCCCATGATTACTTTCCCCATTGCCCATCCATGATTTACTTTCCCCATTGCCCATCCATGATTTACTTTCCCCATTGCCCCATCCATGATTTACTTTCCCCATTGCCCATCCATGATTTACTTTCCCCACTTGCCCCATCCATGATTACTTTCCCCATTGCCCATCCATGATTTACTTTCCCCATTGCCCATCCATGATTTACTTTCCCCATTGCCCATCCATGATTTACTTTCCCCATTTGCCCATCCATGATTTACTTTCCCCATTGCCCATCCATGATTTACTTTCCCCATTGCCCATCCATGATTTACTTTCCCCATTGCCCATCCATGATTTACTTTCCCCATTGCCCAATCCATGATTTACTTTCCCCATTGCCCATCCATGATTTACTTTCCCCATTGCCCATCCATGATTACTTTCCCCATTGCCCATCCATGATTTACTTTCCCCATTGCCCATCCATGATTTACTTTCCCCATGCCCATCCATGATTTACTTTCCCCATTGCCCATCCATGATTTACTTTCCCCATTGCCCATCCATGATTTACTTTCCCCCATTGCCCATCCATGATTTACTTTCCCCATTGCCCATCCATGATTTACTTTCCCCATTGCCCATCCATGATTTACTTTCCCCATTGCCCATCCATGATTTACTTTCCCCATTGCCCATCCATGATTACTTTCCCCATTGCCCATCCATGATTTACTTTCCCCATTGCCCATCCATGATTTACTTTCCCCATTGCCCATCCATGATTTACTTTCCCCCTTGCCCATCCATGATTACTTTCCCCATTGCCCATCCATGATTTACTTTCCCCATTGCCCATCCATGATTTACTTTCCCCATTGCCCATCCATGATTTACTTTCCCCATTGCCCATCCATGATTTACTTTCCCCATTGCCCATCCATGATTTACTTTCCCCATTGCCCATCCATGATTTACTTTCCCCATTGCCCATCCATGATTTACTTTCCCCATTGCCCATCCATGATTTACTTTCCCCATTGCCCATCCATGATTTACTTTCCCCATTGCCCATCCATGATTTACTTTCCCCATTGCCCATCCATGATTTACTTTCCCCATTGCCCATCCATGATTTACTTTCCCCATTGCCCATCCATGATTTACTTTCCCCATTGCCCATCCATGATTTACTTTCCCCATTGCCCATCCATGATTTACTTTCCCCATTGCCCATCCATGATTTACTTTCCCCATTGCCCATCCATGATTTACTTTCCCCATTGGCCATCCGTGGTTTACTGTCGCTACTGAACAGGCGTGGTTTACTTTCCCCACTGAACAGGTGTGGTTAACGTTCCCCACTGAACAGGCGTGGTTTACTTTCCCCACTGAACAGGTGTGGTTTACTTTCCCCACTGAACAGGTGTGGTTTACTTTCCCCACTGAACAGGTGTGGTTAACGTTCCCCACTGAACAGGCGTGGTTTACTTTCCCCACTGAACAGGTGTGGTTTACTTTCCCCACTGAACAGGTGTGGTTAACGTTCCCCACTGAACAGGCGTGGTTTACTTTCCCCACTGAACAGGTGTGGTTTACTTTCCCCACTGAACAGGTGTGGTTTACTTTCCCCACTGAACAGGTGTGGTTAACGTTCCCCACTGAACAGGCGTGGTTTACTTTCCCCACTGAACAGGTGTGGTTTACTTTCCCCACTGAACAGGCGTGGTTTACTTTCCCCACTGAACAGGTGTGGTTTACTTTCCCCACTGAACAGGTGTGGTTTACTTTCCCCACTGAACAGGTGTGGTTTACTTTCCCCACTGAACAGGCGTGGTTACTTTCCCCACTGAACAGGCGTGGTTTACTTTCCCCACTGAACAGGTGTGGTTTACTTTCCCCACTGAACAGGTGTGGTTTACTTTCCCCACTGAACAGGTGTGGTTTACTTTCCCCACTGAACAGGTGTGGTTTACTTTCCCCACTGAACAGGTGTGGTTTACTTTCCCCACTGAACAGGTGTGGTTTACTTTCCCCACTGAACAGGTGTGGTTTACTTTCCCCACTGAACAGGTGTGGTTTACTTTCCCCACTGAACAGGCGTGGTTTACTTTCCCCACTGAACAGGCGTGGTTTACTTTCCCCATTGCCCATCCATGATTTACTTTCCCCATTGCCCATCCATGATTTACTTTCCCCATTGCCCATCCATGATTTACTTTCCCCATTGCCCATCCATGATTTACTTTCCCCATTGCCCATCCATGATTTACTTTCCCCATTGCCCATCCATGATTTACTTTCCCCATTGCCCATCCATGATTTACTTTCCCCATTGCCCATCCATGATTTACTTTCCCCATTGCCCATCCATGATTTACTTTCCCCATTGCCCATCCATGATTTACTTTCCCCATTGCCCATCCATGATTTACTTTCCCCATTGCCATCCATGATTTACTTTCCCCATTGCCCATCCATGATTTACTTTCCCCATTGCCCATCCATGATTTACTTTCCCCATTGCCCATCCATGATTTACTTTCCCCATTGCCCATCCATGATTTACTGTCGCTACTGAACAGGCGTGGTTTACTTTCCCCATTGAACAGGTGTGGTTAACGTTCCCCATTTACCAGGCGTAGTTTACTGTCCCCATTTACCAGGTGTAGTAGACCTCATGGTCCGCAGGTCAGGTCAGGTGAGAGCATCCTGTTACAAGGGATTAAGCCCGGACCACAGTGTGAGTAGACTAGAGCAATAGCCATTATTTTATATTATAGAACCACTAACTGGTTCTCACTTCCCAAGGCAACATTAACCCCGGAGTTGTCACTGTTGAGAGTTTGAGGCCCAGACTCTTGTACTGGCAGGCCAATACACTAAACTGCCTATGATCAAATTGTGTAAAGTCAAGTCAAGTAAAGGACCACTTTACACCTTGAGCTGAAGAGGGCATACGGTCAAGCCAAGTCAAGGACCCTTTTGCATGCCATAAGGTACATTGGGCATATAGGAGAGAACTACAACCTGACTGCCTATAACACATAGGAGAGAACTACAACCTGATTGTTTATAACACATGGGAGAGAACTACAACCTGACTGTCTATAACACATGGGAGAGAACTGCAACCTGACTGTTTATAACACATAGGAGAGAACTACAACCTGACACATGGGAGAGGACTACAACCTGACTGTTTATAACACATGGGAGAGAACTACAACCTGACTGTTTATAACACATGGGAGAGAACTACAACCTGACTGTTTATAACACATGGGAGAGAACTACAACCTGACTGTTTATAACACATGGGAGAGAACTACAACCTGACTGTTTATAACACATGGGAGAGAACTACAACCTGACTGTTTATAACACATGGGAGAGAACTACAACCTGACTGTTTATAACACATAGGAGAGAACTACAACCTGACTGTTTATAACACATGGGAGAGAACTACAACCTGACTGTTTATAACACATAGGAGAGAACTACAACCTGACTGTTTATAAGACATGGGAGAGAACTACAATGTGACTGTTTATAACACATGGGAGAGAACTACAACCTGACTGTTTATAACACATGGGAGAGAACTACAACCTGACTGTCTATAACACATGGGAGAGAACTGCAACCCGACTGTTTATAACACATAGGAGAGAACTACAACCTGACTGCCTATAACACATATGAGAGAACTACAACCTGACTGTTTATAACACATAGGAGAGAACTACAACCTAACTGTTTATAACACATGGGAGAGAACTACAACCTGACTGTTTATAACACATGGGAGAGAACTACACCCTGACACATGGGAGAGGACTACAACCTGACTGTTTATAACACATTGGAGAGAACTACAACCTGACTGTTTATAACACATGGGAGAGAACTACAACCTGACTGTTTATAAGACATGGGAGAGAACTACACCCTGACTGTTTATAACTCATAGGAGAGAACAACAACCTGACTGTTTATAACACATGGGAGAGGACTACAACCTGACTGTTTATAACACATGGGAGAGAACTACAACCTGACTGTTTATAACGCATGGGAGAGAACTACAACCTGACTGTTTATAACACATGGGAGAGAACTACACCCTGACTGTTTATAACTCATAGGAGAGAACAACAACCTGACTGTTTATAACACATGGGAGAGGACTACAACCTGACTGTTTATAACACATGGGAGAGAACTACAACCTGACTGTTTATAACGCATGGGAGAGAACTACAACCTGACTGTTTATAAGACATGGGAGAGAACTACACCTGACTGTTTATAACTCATAGGAGAGAACTACAACCTGACTGTTTATAACACATGGGAGAGAACTACAACCTGACTGTTTATAACACATAGGAGAGAACTACAACCTGACTGTTTATAACACATAGGAGAGAACTACAATCTGACTGTTTATAACACATGGGAGAGAACTACAATCTGACTGTTTATAACACATAGGAGAGAACTACAATCTGACTGTTTATAACACATGGGAGAGAACTACAATCTGACTGTTTATAACACATGGGAGAGAACTACAATCTGACTGTTTATAACACATGGGAGAGAACTACAATCTGACTGTTTATAACACATAGGAGAGAACTACAATCTGACTGTTTATAACACATGGGAGAGAACTACAATCTGACTGTTTATAACACACGGGAGAGAACTACAATCTGACTGTTTATAACACATGGGAGAGAACTACAATCTGACTGTTTATAACACATGGGAGAGAACTAAAACCTGACTGTTTATAACACATGGGAGAGAACTACACCATGACTGTTTATAACACATAGGAGAGAACTAAAACCTGACTGTTTATAACACATGGGAGAGAACTACAATCTGACTGTTTATAACACATGGGAGAGAACTAAAACCTGACTGTTTATAACACATAGGAGAGAACTAAAACCTGACTGTTTATAACACATAGGAGAGAACTAAAACCTGACTGTTTATAACACATGGGAGAGAACTACAACCTGACTGTCTATAACACATGGGAGAGAACTGCAACCTGACTGTTTATAACACATAGGAGAGAACTACAATCTGACTGCCTATAACACATATGAGAGAACTACAACCTGACTGTTTATAACACATAGGAGAGAACTACAACCTGACTGTTTATAACACATGGGAGAGAACTACAACCTGACTGTTTATAACACATGGGAGAGAACTACAATCTGACTGTTTATAACACATGGGAGAGAACTACAACCTGACTGTTTATAAGACATGGGAGAGAACTACACCCTGACACATGGGAGAGGACTACAACCTGACTGTTTATAACACATGGGAGAGAACTACAACCTGACTGTTTATAACACATGGGAGAGAACTACAACCTGACTGTTTATAAGACATGGGAGAGAACTACACCCTGACTGTTTATAACTCATAGGAGAGAACAACAACCTGACTGTTTATAACACATGGGAGAGGACTACAACCTGACTGTTTATAACACATGGGAGAGAACTACAACCTGACTGTTTATAACGCATTGGAGAGAACTACAACCTGACTGTTTATAACACATGGGAGAGAACTACACCCTGACTGTTTATAACTCATAGGAGAGAACAACAACCTGACTGTTTATAACACATGGGAGAGGACTATAACCTGACTGTTTATAACACATGGGAGAGAACTACAACCTGACTGTTTATAACGCATGGGAGAGAACTACAACCTGACTGTTTATAAGACATGGGAGAGAACTACACCCTGACTGTTTATAACTCATAGGAGAGAACTACAACCTGACTGTTTATAACACATGGGAGAGAACTACAACCTGACTGTTTATAACACATAGGAGAGAACTACAACCTGACTGTTTATAACACATAGGAGAGAACTACAACCTGACTGTTTATAACACATAGGAGAGAACTACAACCTGACTGTTTATAAATCATGGGAGAGAACTACAACCTGACTGTTTATAACACATGGGAGAAAACTACAATCTGACTGTTTATAACACATGGGAGAGAACTACAATCTGACAGTTTATAACACATAGGAGAGAACTACAATCTGACTGTTTATAACACATGGGAGAGAACTACAATCTGACTGTTTATAACACATGGGAGAGAACTACAATCTGACTGTTTATAACACATGGGAGAGAACTACAATCTGACTGTTTATAACACATAGGAGAGAACTACAATCTGACTGTTTATAACACATGGGAGAGAACTACAATCTGACTGTTTATAACACACGGGAGAGAACTACAATCTGACTGTTTATAACACATGGGAGAGAACTACAATCTGACTGTTTATAACACATGGGAGAGAACTAAAACCTGACTGTTTATAACACATGGGAGAGAACTACACCATGACTGTTTATAACACATAGGAGAGAACTAAAACCTGACTGTTTATAACACATGGAAGAGAACTACAATCTGACTGTTTTTAACACATGGGAGAGAACTACAATCTGACTGTTTATAACACATGGGAGAGAACTAAAACCTGACTGTTTATAACACATAGGAGAGAACTAAAACCTGACTGTTTATAACACATAGGAGAGAACTAAAACCTGACTGTTTATAACACATGGGAGAGAACTACAATCTGACTGTTTATAACACATGGGAGAGAACTACAATCTGACTGTTTATAACACATGGGAGAGAACTAAAACCTGACTGTTTATAACTCATGGGAGAGAACTACACCCTGACTGTTTATAACACATAGGAGAGAACTAAAACCTGACTGTTTATAACACATAGGAGAGAACTACAACCTGACTGTTTATAACACATAGGAGAGAACTACAATCTGACTGTTTATAACACATGGGAGAGAACTACAATCTGACTGTTTATAACACATGGGAGAGAACTACAATCTGACTGTTTATAACACATAGGAGAGAACTACAATCTGACTGTTTATAACACATAGGAGAGAACTACAATCTGACTGTTTATAACACATAGGAGAGAACTACAATCTGACTGTTTATAACACATGGGAGAGAACTACAATCTGACTGTTTATAACACATAGGAGAGAACTACAATCTGACTGTGTATAACACATGGGAGAGAACTACAATCTGACTGTTTATAACACATGGGAGAGAACTACAATCTGACTGTTTATAACACATGGGAGAGAACTACACCCTGACTGTTTATAACATATAGGAGAGAACTAAAACCTGACTGTTTATAACACATGGGAGAGAACTCAACCTGACTGTTTATAACACATAAGAGAGAACTACAACCTGACTGTTTATAACACATGGGAGAGAACTACAACCTGACTGTTTATAACACATGGGAGAGAACTACAACCTAACTGTTTATAACACATGGGAAAGAACCACACCATAACTGTTTATAACACATAGGAGAGAACTACAACCTGACTGTTTATAACACAAGGGAGAGAACTAAAACCTGACTGTTTATAACACATGGGAGAGAACTACAACCTGACTGTTTATAAATCATGGGAGAGAACTACAACCTGACTATTTATAACACATGGGAGAGAACTACAACCTGACTGTTTATAAATCATGGGAGAGAACTACAACCTGACTGTTTATAACACATGGGAGAGAACTACAACCTGACTGTTTATAAATCATGGGAGAGAACTACAACCTGACTGTTTATAAATCATGGGAGAGAACTACAACCTGACACATGGGAGAGAACTACAACCTGACACATGGGAGAGAACTACAACATGGCTGTTTATAACACATAGGAGAGAACTACAACCTGACTGTTTATAACACATGGGAGAGAACTACAACCTGACTGTTTATAAATCATGGGAGAGAACTACAACCTGACTGTTTATAACACATGGGAGAGACCTACAACATGACTGTTTATAAATCATGGGAGAGAACTACAACCTGACTGTTTATAACACATGGGAGAGAACTACAACCTGACTGTTTATAAATCATGGGAGAGAACTACAACCTGACTGTTTATAAATCATGGGAGAGAACTACAACCTGACACATGGGAGAGAACTACAACCTGACACATGGGAGAGAACTACAACCTGATACATGGGAGAGAACTACAACATGGCTGTTTATAACACATAGGAGAGAACTACAACCTGACTGTTTATAACACATGGGAGAGAACTACAATCTGACTGTTTATAACAATGGGAGAAAACTACAATCTGACTGCTCTACAAGAGACCCGCATGTTGTACTAGGCTCTACAAGTTACCTGCATGTTGTACTAGGCTCTACAAGTTACCTACATGTTGTACTAGGCTCTACAAGTTACCTGCATGTTGTACTAGGCTCTACAAGGGACCCACATCTTGTACTAGGCTCCACAAGTGACCCGCATGTTGTACTAGGTTCTACAAGAGACCTGTATGTTGTACTAGGCTCTACAAGGGTCCCACATGTTGTACTAGGCTTTATGAGAGACCCGCATGTTGTACTAGGCTTTATGAGAGACCCGCATGTTGTACTAGGCTCTACAAGGGACCTACAGGCTATATCAAACTCCACAAGGGACTCTAGACTATCACATGTATCCACAGATATCACAAGATCATCAAATGTATCCACAGATATCACTAGACCATCAAATGTATCCACAGATATCACAAGATCATCAAATGTATCCACAGATATCACAAGATCATCAAATGTACCCACAGATATCACAAGATTATCAAATGTATCCACAGATATCACAAGATCATCAAATGTATCCACAGATATCACAAGATCATCAAATGTATCCACAGATATCACAAAATCATCAAATGTACCCACAGATATCACAAGATCATCAAATGTACCCACAGATATCACAAGATCATCAAATGTATCCACAGATATCACAAGATCATCAAATGTATCCACAGATATCACAAGATCATCAAATGTATCCACAGATATCACAAGATCATCAAATGTACCCACAGATATCACAAGATCATCAAATGTATCCACAGATATCACAAGACCATCAAATGTACCCACAGATATCACTAGACCATCAAATGTATCCACAGATATCACAAGATCATCAAATGTATCCACAGATATAACTAGACCATCAAATGTACCCACAGATATCAGTAGATCATCAAATGTATCCACATATATCACAAGATCATCAAATGTATCCACAGATATCACAAGATCATCAAATGTATCCACAGATATAACTAGACCATCAAATGTACCCACAGATATCACTAGACCATCAAATGTACCCACAGATATCACTAGAGCATCAAATGTATCCACAGATATCACTAGACCACCAAATGTATCCACAGATATCACTAGACCATCAAATGTACCCACAGATATCAGTAGATCATCAAATGTACCCACAGATATCACTAGATCATCAAATGTATCCACAGATATCACTAGAGCATCAAATGTATCCACAGATATCACTAGAGCATCAAATGTATCCACATATATCACTAGAGCATCAAATATATCCACATAGTTCTCTAGACTATTACATGTATCCACAGATATCACTATACCATCAAATGTATCCACAGATATCACTAGACCATCAAATATATCTACAGACTTCTCTAGAGCATCAAATGTATCCACTGACTTTTCAGCATCAAATGTATCCACAGATATCACTAGAGCATCAAATATATCCACATAGTTCTCTAGACTATCACATGTATCCACATATCTCACTAGACCATCAAATGTATCCACAGATATCACCTGACCATCAAATGTATCCACAGATATCACCTGACCATCAAATTTATCCACAGATATCACTAGACTGTCAAATGTATCTACAGATTTCTCTAGAGCATCAAATGTATCCATTGACTTTTCAGCATCAAATCTATCCACAGGTATCACTAGAGCATCAAATGTATCCACATAGTTCTCTATACTATCACATGTATCCACAGGTATCACTAGACCATCAAATTTATCCACAGATATATAACTAGACCATCAAATGTATCCACATAGTTCTCTATACTATCACATGTATCCACAGATATCACTAGACCATCAAATTTATCCACAGATATATAACTAGACCATCAAATGTATCCACATAGTTCTCTATACTATCACATGTATCCACAGATATCACTAGATCATCAAATTTATCCACAGATATATAACTAGACCATCAAATGTATCCACATAGTTCTCTATACTATCACATGTATCCACAGATATCACTAGACCATCAAATGTATCCACAGATATATAACTAGACCATCAAATGTATCCACATAGTTCTCTATACTATCACATGTATCCACAGATATCACTAGACCATCAAATTTATCCACAGATATATAACTAGACCATCAAATGTATCCACAGATATCATTAGACCATCAAATGTATCCACATACTTCAGAAGGCTTGACCAAACATGGTCTGCAGTCTTCAGTAGTCTGTCAACTGTAGTCTGTCACATGGGAAATATGGCTGAAAAGTCCTGATAGATATAATTATCAGTTGTAAAACAAACAGCAAATTAAATAACAAAACATAGATACAAACATAAGTGCCACATGCATATCTGGTGCCAGGTGAGGTAATAATTGTAATACAGCATTCACACGATGCACAGCAGGCAGTCACATACATCTATGTTGTCATTCACATGTAATCATGTTCTGTCAGTGCACATCAGCTTGTACATTGGCCAGATTTTTATGAACACTTGTTAACACAATAGTTGGCTTTTGTCAACTGGTTGCAAAAGTCGCAACTCAACATGGTTAGTTATTTTGTTAAACCCAGCTCCCAAGATTATCTATCATTACTGATGCACATGGGGATGGTTTATCAAGAGCTGGGGACATCAAAGCTACCTGCCAGAACAGTCACCATGCAGGTCTAGGATTTATTTGACATTTGACACCACCTTGCCATACTGAGCATCATAACTAGGGTGTCCTGACGGGAGAGACGTGCGTCTCCTGTGAGGCAAAACTCACTTCCTAAAATGATCACAACAACTGAATGAGTAATTTTAAAATATGGTGTTTTTATAATCAATGGATAAACCCCATAAATAATTATTATATTTACTGGTCGGTTCAAGTCTAAAAGTGGTATAATCAAGGCTTCAGAACTTCACCAAACTTTGGCCTACGCCCGCTGCATTTGAATACAAGCTTTATGGAGATGTCAACAACCTCAGGTGGCCGGCTGTTTTCTTTAAATATATTCAGGTGGATGTCCTCAGTTGTAAGCAGGAGAAGAAGGAGCAGGAGAAGGACTAGGAGATGGAGAAGCTTTACCAAAATTAAGGAAAAACATGTTTGAATTTAACAGTTAACTTTATACATTGATAAAAAAAAACATATTACCATAGAAACATTTACATTTAGTACTGAAAATTAACATCTAGTTACAGAAACTTGAACACTCAATGTCTGTCTATAGTCTGGCCAATGTGACTGTGACAATGAGGCTGAGTGATCATACATTATGTGACAATGTGACATCAAGGCTGTGTGATGATGACATTATGTGACAATGAGCCTGTGAATGAAGGCATTATGTGACAATGAGACTGTGAATGAAGGCATTATGTGACAATGTGACATCAAGGATGTACGATGATGACATTATGTGACAATATGTGACAATGAGCCTGTGGGAATGGAGACATTATGTGACAATGAGCCTGTGAATGGAGACATAATGTGACAATGAGACTGAATGGAGACGTAATGATGTGACAATGAGACTATGTGAATGGAGACATTATATGACAATGAGATTATGTGAATGGAGACATTATGTGACAATGATACTGTGTGAATGAAGACATGAACAAAACAGTGCAACCCTGGTGCAGATTGCTGGCATTATCCACACAAGATGACTGAAATGGTGCACACAAGATGATTAAAATGGTGCACACAAGATGATTGAAATGGTGCACACAAGATGATTGAAATGGTGCACACAAGATGGTTGAAATGGTGCACACAAGTCCATTCAGTGGTCAGTGTTTGTCCGGTCACTTGAGGTGATAGAAAAGTCTAGGGTGAAGCTGCTCAGAAATTACAACCAGCCGTGAAATATCAAGTTTCGGTTTCATGCTTTCTTCATCTGAAATAGAAAATTCTAGAATGAGCATGTTTGTCGAAGCTATCAGTTTCAGAACTAAATGTTCAATCTCTAATGTACAAATGTTCAACATGCATCCCCCACAGATGTCAGAACTAAATGTTCAATCTCTAATGTACAAATGTTTAACATGCATCCCCCACAGATGTCAGGACTAAATGTTCAATCTCTAATGTACAAATGTTCAACATGCGTCCCCCAGAGATGTCAGAACTAAATGTTCAATATCTAATGTACAAATGTTCAACATGCGTCCCCCAGAGATGTCAGAACTAAATGTTCAATATCTAATGTACAAATGTTCAACATGCGTCCCCCAGAGATGTCAGAACTAAATGTTCAATCTCTAATGTACAAATGTTCAACATGCGTCCCCCAGAGATGTCAGAACTAAATGTTCAATCTCTAATGTACAAATGTTCAACATGCATCCCCCACAGATGTCAGAACTAAATGTTCAATATCTAATGTACAAATGTTCAACATGCGTCCCCCAGAGATGTCAGAACTAAATGTTCAATCTCTAATGTACAAATGTTCAACATGCGTCCCCCACAGATGTCAGAACTAAATGTTTAATCTCTAATGTACAAATGTTCAACATGCGTCCCCCAGAGATGTCAGAACTAAATGTTCAATCTCTAATGTACAAATGTTCAACATGCATCCCCCAGAGATGTCAGAACTAAATGTTCAATCTCTAATGTACAAATGTTCAACATGCGTCCCCCAGAGATGTCAGAACTAAATGTTCAATCTCTAATGTACAAATGTTCAACATGCATCCCCCACAGATGTCAGAACTAAATGTTCAATCTCTAATGTACAAATGTTCAACATGCGTCCCCCAGAGATGTCAGAACTAAATGTTCAATCTCTAATGTACAAATGTTCAACATGCGTCCCCCACAGATGTCAGAACTAAATGTTCAATCTCTAATGTACAAATGTTCAACATGCATCCCCCACAGATGTCAGAACTAAATGTTCAATATCTAATGTACAAATGTTCAACATGCATCCCCCAGAGATGTCAGAACTAAATGTTTAATCTCTAATGTACAAATGTTCAACATGCGTCCCCCAGAGATGTCAGAACTAAATGTTCAATATCTAATGTACAAATGTTCAACATGCATCCCCCACAGATGTCAGAACTAAATGTTCAATATCTAATGTACAAATGTTCAACATGCGTCCCCCAGAGATGTCAGAACTAAATGTTCAATATCTAATGTACAAATGTTCAACATGCGTCCCCCAGAGATGTCAGAACTAAATGTTTAATCTCTAATGTACAAATGTTCAACATGCGTCCCCCACAGATGTCAGAACTAAATGTTCAATCTCTAATGTACAAATGTTCAACATGCATCCCCCACAGATGTCAGAACTAAATGTTCAATATCTAATGTACAAATGTTCAACATGCATCCCCCAGAGATGTCAGAACTAAATGTTTAATCTCTAATGTACAAATGTTCAACATGCGTCCCCCAGAGATGTCAGAACTAAATGTTCAATATCTAATGTACAAATGTTCAACATGCATCCCCCACAGATGTCAGAACTAAATGTTCAATATCTAATGTACAAATGTTCAACATGCGTCCCCCAGAGATGTCAGAACTAAATGTTCAATATCTAATGTACAAATGTTCAACATGCATCCCCCAGAGATGTCAGAACTAAATGTTCAATATCTAATGTACAAATGTTCAACATGCGTCCCCCAGAGATGTCAGAACTAAATGTTCAATATCTAATGTACAAATGTTCAACATGCGTCCCCCACAGATGTCAGAACTAAATGTTTAATCTCTAATGTACAAATGTTCAACATGCATCCCCCAGAGATGTCAGAACTAAATGTTCAATCTCTAATGTACAAATGTTCAACATGCATCCCCCAGAGATGTCAGAACTAAATGTTCAATATCTAATGTACAAATGTTCAACATGCGTCCCCCAGAGATGTCAGAACTAAATGTTCAATATCTAATGTACAAATGTTCAACATGCATCCCCCAGAGATGTCAGAACTAAATGTTCAATATTCTAATGTACAAATGTTCAACATGCGTCCCCCAGAGATGTCAGAACTAAATGTTCAATATCTAATGTACAAATGTTCAACATGCGTCCCCCACAGATGTCAGAACTAAATGTTTAATCTCTAATGTACAAATGTTCAACATGCGTCCCCCAGAGATGTCAGAACTAAATGTTCAATCTCTAATGTACAAATGTTCAACATGCATCCCCCACAGATGTCAGAACTAAATGTTCAATATCTAATGTACAAATGTTCAACATGCGTCCCCCAGAGATGTCAGAACTAAATGTTCAATCTCTAATGTACAAATGTTCAACATGCGTCCCCCACAGATGTCAGAACTAAATGTTTAATCTCTAATGTACAAATGTTCAACATGCATCCCCCAGAGATGTCAGAACTAAATGTTTAATCTCTAATGTACAAATGTTCAACATGCATCCCCCAGAGATGTCAGAACTAATGTTCAATCTCTAATGTACAAATGTTCAACATGCGTCCCCCAGAGATGTCAGAACTAAATGTTCAATCTCTAATGTACAAATGTTCAACATGCGTCCCCCCACAGATGTCAGAACTAAATGTTCAATCTCTAATGTACAAATGTTCAACATGCATCCCCCACAGATGTCAGAACTAAATGTTCACTCTCTAATGTACAAATGTTCAACATGCATCCCCCAGAGATGTCAGAACTAAATGTTCAATCTCTAATGTACAAATGTTCAACATGCGTCCCCCAGAGATGTCAGAAACTAAATGTTCAATCTCTAATGTACAAATGTTCAACATGCATCCCCACAGATGTCAGAACTAAATGTTCAATCTCTAATGTACAAATGTTCAACATGCATCCCCCACAGATGTCAGAACTAAATGTTCAATCTCTAATGTACAAATGTTCAACATGCATCCCCCAGAGATGTCAGAACTAAATGTTCAATATCTAATGTACAAATGTTCAACATGCATCCCCCACAGATGTCAGAACTAAATGTTCAATATCTAATGTACAAATGTTCAACATGCATCCCCCAGAGATGTCAGAACTAAATGTTCAATATCTAATGTACAAATGTTCAACATGCGTCCCCTAGAGATGTCAGAACTAAATGTTTAATCTCTAATGTACAAATGTTCAACATGCGTCCCCCACAGATGTCAGAACTAAATGTTCAATCTCTAATGTACAAATGTTCAACATGCATCCCCCACAGATGTCAGAACTAAATGTTCAATATCTAATGTACAAATGTTCAACATGCATCCCCCACAGATGTCAGAACTAAATGTTCAATATCTAATGTACAAATGTTCAACATGCATCCCCCACAGATGTCAGAACTAAATGTTCAATCTCTAATGTACAAATGTTCAACATGCATCCCCCACAGATGTCAGAACTAAATGTTCAATATCTAATGTACAAATGTTCAACATGCATCCCCCAGAGATGTCAGAACTAAATGTTCAATATCTAATGTACAAATGTTCAACATGCGTCCCCTAGAGATGTCAGAACTAAATGTTCAATCTCTAATGTACAAATGTTCAACATGCATCCCCCAGAGATGTCAGAACTAAATGTTCAATCTCTAATGTACAAATGTTCAACATGCATCCCCCACAGATGTCAGAACTAAATGTTCAATCTCTAATGTACAAATGTTCAACATGCATCCCCCACAGATGTCAGAACTAAATGTTCAATCTCTAATGTACAAATGTTCAACATGCATCCCCCACAGATGTCAGAACTAAATGTTCAATCTCTAATGTACAAATGTTCAACATGCATCCCCACAGATGTCAGAACTAAATGTTCAATCTCTAATGTACAAATGTTCAACATGCATCCCCCAGAGATGTCAGAACTAAATGTTCAATCTCTAATGTACAAATGTTCAACATGCATCCCCCACAGATGTCAGAACTAAATGTTCAATCTCTAATGTACAAATGTTCAACATGCATCCCCCACAGATGTCAGAACTAAATGTTCAATCTCTAATGTACAAATGTTCAACATGCATCCCCCACAGATGTCAGAACTAAATGTTCAATCTCTAATGTACAAATGTTCAACATGCATCCCCCACAGATGTCAGAACTAAATGTTCAATCTCTAATGTACAAATGTTCAACATGCATCCCCCAGAGATGTCAGAACTAAATGTTCAATCTCTAATGTACAAATGTTCAACATGCATCCCCCAGAGATGTCAGAACTAAATGTTCAATCTCTAATGTACAAATGTTCAACATGCGTCCCCCAGAGATGTCAGAACTAAATGTTCAATCTCTAATGTACAAATGTTCAACATGCATCCCCCACAGATGTCAGAACTAAATGTTTAATCTCTAATGTACAAATGTTCAACATGCGTCCCCCACAGATGTCAGAACTAAATGTTTAATCTCTAATGTACAAATGTTCAACATGCATCCCCCAGAGATGTCAGAACTAAATGTTCAATCTCTAATGTACAAATGTTCAACATGCATCCCCCACAGATGTCAGAACTAAATGTTCAATATCTAATGTACAAATGTTCAACATGCGTCCCCCAGAGATGTCAGAACTAAATGTTCAATATCTAATGTACAAATGTTCAACATGCGTCCCCCAGAGATGTCAGAACTAAATGTTCAATATCTAATGTACAAATGTTCAACATGCGTCCCCCAGAGATGTCAGAACTAAATGTTCAATCTCTAATGTACAAATGTTCAACATGCGTCCCCCAGAGATGTCAGAACTAAATGTTCAATCTCTAATGTACAAATGTTCAACATGCATCCCCCACAGATGTCAGAACTAAATGTTCAATATCTAATGTACAAATGTTCAACATGCGTCCCCCAGAGATGTCAGAACTAAATGTTCAATCTCTAATGTACAAATGTTCAACATGCGTCCCCCACAGATGTCAGAACTAAATGTTTAATCTCTAATGTACAAATGTTCAACATGCATCCCCCAGAGATGTCAGAACTAAATGTTCAATCTCTAATGTACAAATGTTCAACATGCATCCCCCAGACATGTCAGAACTAAATGTTCAATCTCTAATGTACAAATGTTTAACATGCATCCCCCACAGATGTCAGAACTAAATGTTCAATCTCTAATGTACAAATGTTCAACATGCGTCCCCCAGAGATGTCAGAACTAAATGTTCAATCTCTAATGTACAAATGTTCAACATGCGTCCCCCAGAGATGTCAGAACTAAATGTTCAATCTCTAATGTACAAATGTTCAACATGCGTCCCCCAGAGATGTCAGAACTAAATGTTCAATCTCTAATGTACAAATGTTCAACATGCGTCCCCCAGAGCCAGTTAAGTGTAATAAGTGGAGACTGTCGGCCTGGCCTTGTTTATCTACAATAATGGTTCAGGAATCAGACTGACTGACCTTGTGGTTTATCCACAATAATGGTTCAGGAATCAGACTGACTGACCTTGTGGTTTATCCACAATAATGGATTCAATGGAAATCATTGTGCTGTGACACTCTATTAGTTTTCTTTGACATTCCATGTTTTCTCTATTTGACAGTCAATTGTGACTCTCCATTAGCTATCTGTGACTCTCCATTAGATCTCTGTGTGACAGTCAATTATTACTCTGTGACACTCTACTATTTCCCTGTGAATCGCCATTAGTACTCTGTGACTCTCCATTATTTATCTGTGACCCTTCATTAGTTCTCTGTGACACTCCATTTGTTCTCTGTGACTCTCCATTAGTTCTGTGTGACAGTCCATTAATACTCTGTGACTGTCCATTAGTTCTCTGTGTGACAGTCCATTAGTACTCTATGACTCTCCATTAGTTCTCTGTGACTCTCTATTAATTTTCAGTGTGACAGTCCATTAGTACTCTGTGACACTCCACTATTACTCTGTGAATCTCAATTAGTTCTATGTGACTCACCACCAGTTCTCTGTGACACTCTACTTGTTCACAGAGACACTCCTCTAACCCTCTGGGACACTCCTGAAGTTCTTTGGGTCACTCCACCAGTTCTCTGGGACACTTAGTTCTCTGTGATGCTCCATCAGTTCTCTGAGACACTCTACTAGTTCTCTGGGACATTCAGTTCTCTGGGACACTCCACTTCTGGTTCCCAACATGGCGGTTAGGCATTGAACCGTTACGGCCTCTGGAGTGTTTATCCTTGTGGCTACAGTTTGCATTTGCATTTTCCTCATGTTGGACTGGTAGTATAAGATTCTGTCGCCCTGCTACTGAGTGTGTGGCGCAACACTGTGAGCTGTGAAATTTGTGTGGAATGCTTTTACATATGTCCGCTATTGTTTGTACTGTGAACTGCATGTTCAGAACAATGGTTACCAGCTGTTGCTGAATTGACTGATTTGCTTTTTTGGTTCATAAGTGCATTTTTCAGGAGACTCCCGGGAGTCATCGCTGGAGCTACTGAGTTTGTGCTTTGTACGGCGCTTTTGGTGGGTCACCTACGGAAAGAGACCAAGCCATGTGGGATAAAATCTGAGTCAGTAAAGTCTTTCTGGTGACTGCCGATTCCATCGACGATGAACTGTATTTTTCGTGGAGGACTTTTGTGTTGGCATTCTGGCGGCGGCATTATGTACCTGTGAGGGCTGTTGGCTTGCCGAAACTCCTGTCTGTTCCGCTTTTTACACTGGACAGTGAAGAGCATTATGTGTAATATTCACTGGCACAGGAATGGAGCATAATGGGGACGACCCATTGCTATGAAGTTGAAACCGCGACTGACTAACTCACTCCACTATTTCTCTGGGACACTCCACTAGTTATCTGGGATACTCCACCAGTTCTCTGAAACACTCCACTAGTTCTCTTAGACATTTAATTCTTTGAGACACTCCACCAGTTCTCTGGGACACTTAGTTCTCTGAGACACTCCATCAGTTCAGTGGGACACTCCACCAGTTCTATGGGACATACCACCTGTTCTCTGGAACACTAACTTTTCTCGGACACTGCACTAGTTCTCTAATATACATTCATATACATATTTAAAGTTTAATTCAGGTTTGATGTACATTTGAAATTGTCAATAAAACTATCTTTTAATTCAGTTTAGATATGAATTTTGCCAGACCATCCCTAAATGTGTCATGTTTAGGCAGTGACATTCATATCAACATAACATGTTTAACGTACTCATTCATGTCAACATAACATGTTTAACGTACTCATTCATGTCAACATAACATGTTTAACGTACTTTCAAGAAACTTGCGAGCATTTTGGGCCTGTAGCCGTTCAGCTTATAAAAAAATCTGCTCTGCGCATGCTATCAATTGTGTTTTGAACCTGCAATGAAGAATTCAAGCTAAAGTGCATGTACAGCAAGCATGAATTCATTGACACAAGCAGACAGTGCATTATAGTGCAAATATTGGTTGATTATGAAAATTTTTGATTTGAATATCCCATTACATTTAAAAAAAAAACAACATGTGTAGGATGTCACTTCCATGCCATCCTGGCATACTGTAATGTGGTGCTCAGTTAACATTTCCTGGACCAAGTGAGTGTGTGAATGTTGTGGTACTGCCAGCCAGCTGACTTCTGGACCCAGTGACAGTGTGTGAATGATGTGGTATAGCCAGCCAGCTGACTTCTGGACCCAGTGACAGTGTGTGAATGATGTGGTATAGCCAGCCAGCTAGCTTCTTGGAGGATGTTTCCACTTCCATCTTGTGAAGGTGGGTCAGTCTTGAAACTTATAGATATATGCATGTGTGTGTGTGTTGACATATGTGTGAATATGTTCATATTGTTGACATAATGTGTGAATATGTTCTTATTGTTTACACAATGCATGATTATGTTCATACTGATGACAATGTGTAAATATATGTTCATATTGTTAACATAATGTGTGAATATGTTCATATTGTTGACACAATGTATAAATATGTTTATGGCACCAACAATGTTAATACTTCCATACTTAGTATTACCAATGTTGACTTATGCATAAGTGATAATAATATTGATTCATGCATAACTGATAATAATGTTGGTTCATGCGTAAATGATAATAATGTTCATTCATGCACAAATAATGATAATGTTCATTCATGCATACATGAAGCTATTATTGCTCAGGAATCAACCAAAAGAGAAGACAATCCACAACATGTCAGGAGAACACAACTAGGAACAGAAACTGGACACAAGGAAAAAAGCAGAAAGAAAATCAGGAGTTTTATTCATGTGTGAACACATTCAGCAAACAAACAACATTGTTCAATGTACGTCCTTGCCATCTGTAACATCAAGTCATGGAGGTAAGATTATTGATGTACACATCTAGTGCCATGTATTCTCTAGAATGGTGATTCCCACATTTGTTGATGTACACATCTGGTGCCATTATTATCTAGAACATTGGTTCATATATTTGTTGTTGTACACATCTGGTGCCATGTATTCTCTAGATCAGTGACTCCCACATTTGTTGATGTACACATCTGGTGCCATGTATTCTCAAAAATGTTGATTCTTACATTTGTTGATGTACACATCTGGTGCCACATATTCTCTATAATGGTGATTCCCACATTTGTTGATGTACACATCTAGTGCCGTGTGTTCTTTAGAGCGGTGATTCCCACATTTGTTGATGTACACATCTAGTGCCATGTATTTTCTAGAACATTGATTCTTACGTTTGTTGATATACACATCTGGTGCATGTATTCTCTACAACATTGATTCCCACATTTGTTGATACACACATCTGGTGCCATGTATTCTCTAGAATGGTGATTCCCACACTTTTTGATGTACACATCTGGTGCCATGTATTATCTAAAACAATTATTCTTACATTTGTTGATGTACACATCAAGTGCCATGTATTCTCTAGAATGTTGATTCCCACATTTGTTGATGTACACATCTGGTGCTATGTACTCTCTAAAACAATGATTCCCACATTTCTTGATATACACATCTAGTGCCATGTATTATCTGGAACAGTAGTCACCACACTGATTGTGTCTTAGGATCTCTTTATTCTGTTTACAATTACTGATGGCTCCCATGATATTATGTTCACGTGGGGGGCAATAATTGTAACTTGAAGATGAAATTGTGTAAACTCATTCTCCATTGAATAACACCCCCAATAATGTATGTAAAATAATTACCCATTGAGTAATATCCCCCAGAAATTGTCTTAATTCTCCATTGAATAATATCCCCAGTAAATTATGTACAAGCTGGCATATTTTCATGAGTATTTAACATGGTGATGACGACAGTGACACTGTCTGGCACTGGTACGTGTATTTATAAAGTGATACATTCACAATGTTTTATTCGCCATGCAGCAACATAAGACGCTATCTAGCCTGTCACAAATTCTCAGAGACCCCTTGAGATCCAGGAGCTAACAACATAGCACGCTATCTAGCCTGTCACAAATGGCAATGCTCTGGGACCCCCATGGGATCCAAGAGCCAACAACATAACATGCTATTCAGCCTTTCACAAATGCTCTGGGACCCCCTTGAGATCCAGGAGCTAACAACATAGCACGCTATCCAGCCTGTCACAAATGGCAATGCTCTGGGACCCCCATGGGATCCAAGAGCCAACAACATAACATGCTATTCAGCCTTTCACAAATGCTCTGGGACCCTCATGGGATCCAGGAGCCAACAACATAACACGTTATCCAGCCTGTCACAAATGCTCTGGGACCCCCTTGAGATCCAGGAGCTAACAACATAGCACGCTATCCAGCCTGTCACAAATGCTCTGGGACCCTATGGGATCCAGGAGCCAAATATTTAGAAACACTACTCTAGAACTGAACCATCCTGTGACAGAACACCTTGGTTTGACCTTGAACCAGAAAAAGAACCCAGGTGAGACTAGATCATACTGGTTCAGGTACTGACAACCCAAGGAACATTTCCCCAGTTCCAGCATTCTATAGCTGATTAAATTCCAGAAAACTAAAGCTGACTTAATTCCAGAATTGCTAACTAAATTCCAGAATTTTATAGCTGATTAATTTTCAAAATTCTACAACTAATTAAGTTCCAAAATTCTACAGGTGATTAAGTTCTAAACGTCTACAGTTGATTAACTTCCATAATTTGATATCTGATGAAGTTCTAGAATAATGTTCCAGAAGTCCACAGCTATGTAGTAAGTTGATGTATGTAGTAAGTTAAGTATGTAGTAAGTTAATGTAATAAATTAATGTAGTAAGTTGATGCATTAGAAATGAACTGATATTTTTTGAGAAGCTGTGGTAACATTCTTCCCAAAATATAAAGAATACAATACAGTAACAAACAGTGTAAGTTAAGATCATGCAGTAATACAACAAAGGTATGCTAAATGTTTCTCTCTCTCAGGAATTAGATTTATATGTTGAACATTCTCTGTGTCAAAGTTAGATTTATATGCTGAACATTCTCTACCTCAAAATTATATTTATATGTTGGACATTCTCTACCTCAAAAATCAGATTTATATGTTTAACATTCTCTACCTGAAAATAAGATTTCTGTGTTGAACATTCTCTCTAAAATTTAGATTTATATGTTGAACATTCTCTACCTCAAAATTTGATTTATATGTTGAACATTCTCCCTCTCAAATTTAGACATAAATGTTAAATATTCTTTCTCTCAAAATTAGATTTATATGTTGAACATTCTCTCTCTCCCTCAAAATTAGATTTATTTGTTGAATATTCTCTCTCAAAATCAGATTTATATGTTGAACATTTTCTCTCTCTCTCAAAATTAGATTTATATTTTGAACATTCTCTACTTCAAAAAAATTGATTTATATGTTGAACATTCTCTACGTCAAAAATTAGATTTATATGTTTAACATTCTCTACCTCAAAATAAGATTTATATGTTGAACATTCTCTCTAAAAATTAGATTTATATGTTGAACATTCTCTACCTCAAAATTTGATTTATATTTTGAACATTCTCTCCTCAAAATGAGATTCCTCGCAAACTTCCATTAACATGGGTGTTATATTCCTGACACTTTACAAGGCTTATACATTACTCTCTACACCAAAACATGACTGCGTACATTGGGACCTGTGCACATCGGTACGTTGCAGAACTGTTTCTCCAACTTTGTAGGGCAGGGCTGGCCGCCATGCACGGGTTTTTGTAACCTTGGGCGCTTTCGGATTTGAATGGCATTATTTCCACAGGTCTGGGAGCATGACGACCACTCGCTCCATTCTCCCATCTGACAATTTATGGCTGTCATTGAGAGAGAATAAGTCATGTGTAAGAGAGAGAATAAGTCACGTGAAAGAGAGAATAAGTCACATGTAAGAGAGAATATGTCACATGTAAGAGAGAATACGTCATGTGTAAGACAGAATAAGTCATGTGTAAGACAGAATAAGTCATGTGTAAGAAAGAGGATAAGTCATGTGTAAGAGAGAATAAGTCACGTGCAAGAGAGAGAATAAGACATATGTAAGAGAGAATAATTCACGTGCAAGAGAGAGAATAAGTCATGTGTAAGAGAGAGAATATGTCACGTGTAAGAGAGAATAAGTCACATGTAAGAGAGAATAAGTCACATGTAAGAGAGAATAAGTCATGTGTAAAAGAAAATAAGTCATGTGTAAGAGAGAATAAGTCATGCGTAAGAAAGAGAATAAGTCATGTGTAAGGGAGAGAATAAGTCACATGCAAGAGAGAGAATAAGTCATGTATAAAAGAGAGAATAAGTCATGTGCAAGAGAGAGAGAATACGTCACGTGAAAGAGAGAATAAGTCACATGTAAGAGAGAATATGTCACATGTAAGAGAGAATACGTCATGCGTAAGACAGAATAAGTCATGCGTAAGACAGAATAAGTCATGTGTAAGACAGAGGATAAGTCATGTGTAAGAGAGAGAGAATATGTCATGTGTAAGAGAGAATAAGTCACGTGTAAGAGAGAATATGTCACATGTTAGAGAGAATATGTCATGTGTAAGACAGAATAAGTCATGTGTAAGACAGAATAAGTCATGTGTAAGAGAGAGAGAGAGAGAATATGTCATGTGTAAGAGAGAATAAGTCACGTGTAAGAGAGAATAAGCGATGTGTAAGGGAGAGAATAAGCCATGTGTAAGAGAGAATAAGCCATGTGTAAGGGAGAGAATAAGCGATGTGTAAGGGAGAGAATACGCCATGTGTAAGGGAGAGAATAAGTCATTACTGAGAGAGAGAATAAGTCATGTATGTATGAAAGAGAATAAGTCATATGTAAGGGAGAGAATAAGTCTTGTGTGTATGAGAGATAATAAGTTATGTGTAAGGGAGAGAATAAGTAATATGCAGAGAGTTTGTGCAATATCCGTGTGCAAGTGTGTGTCCATGCAATACACTATACACGAGCAGGTGATTGGAGATTCTGCTGGCAAACTTGCACATAAGAGGATCAACAAAGAACAGAAAACTAGCAAACAATTAACAAATTAACCACACACATATTAGTAAACAATTAAAGAAAGAAAGAAAGAAAGAAAGAAAGAAAGAAAGAAAGAAAGAAAGAAAGAAAGAAAGAAAGAAAGAAAGAAAGAAAGAAATACAGACAGTAAGAAAGAAAGAAAAAAAAGACAGACAGACACATCTAAAGTGGTAGCAAAAGAATCTAGCAAATGTATTAAATGGCAACTCACGGCATTTCTTCTGTCGACACCTTTTCTTCTTAACCAATTTGCCCTGGCACCTGGCACCCCCGTTCAGTGGCTCGACCTTGACCATGCGGGTTTTCATGACCACTCCAGCGCCACATGTCACCGAACATTCCGACCAATCAGACCATGGCGACATCATGCAATCTACAACAGGTCCCTGCCCTTTTGCAGTGGTCTTCTCTTCACCTTCATCAGCATCATCATCATCATCATCTATCTGTAACTTCCTCTCTCGAAGTCTCTTTCTGTTTTTCTTTTTCTGAAGCATCATTTGATGTTTCCGGGTCATCCCCGCCCTCGCCTCATCACCGCCTTCAGTTCCAGCTTGACCTTGACTTTCTTTAAGCATCATCTGCTTTTTCATCATCAGACTCTAGGAACACAGAAATAGACACTTTATACGTGGACATGGATAGAGAGAAATATAACACTTTATAAGCGTACATGTAGAGAGAGAAGTAGACACTTTATACATGTACATGGAGAGAGAGAGAGAGAACGAACGAACGAACAAACTTTATTTTAAAAGGGTAACAAATTGGGCACGCAGGCCTGTCTTACATTCGGAGAGAGAGAGAGAGAGAGAGAGAGAGAGAGAGAGAGAGAGAGAGAGAGAGAGAGAGAGAAACATACACTTTATTGGTGTACATGTAGAGAGGGAAGTAAACACTTCATATATGGACATGGAGAGAGAGAAACATACACTTTATAAGTGTATATGCAGAGAGAGAAGTAGACACCTTACATGTGGACATTGAGAGAGAGAGAGAGAGAGAGAGAGAGAGAGAGAGAGAGAGAGAGACAGAGAGAGAGAGAGAGAAATATAACACTTTATATTTGGACATGGAAAGAGGGAAATAAAACACTTTATATGTGGAATAGAAAGAGAGAAATTGAACACTTTATATGTGGAATAGAAAGAGAGAAATATAACACTTTATACGTGGACATGGAAAGAGCCAAATATAACACTTTATATGTGGACATGGAAAGAGAGAAATATAATACTTTATATGTGGACACCAAGAGAGAGAAATATAACACTTTATATGTGGACATGGAAAGAGAGAAATATAACACTTTATATGTGGACATTGAGAGAGAAATATAACACGTATATGTGGACATATAAAGAGAGAAATATAACACTTTATATGTGGACATGTGGACATTGAGAGAGAGAGAGAGAGAGAGAGAGAGAGAGAGAGAGAGAGAGAGAGAGAGAGAGAGATGATACTTTATATGTGGACATTTAGAGAGAAATATAACACTTTATATGTCGACATTGAGAGAGAGAGAGAGAGAGAGAGAGAGAGAGAGAGAGAGAGAGAGAGAGAGAGAGAGAGAGAGAGAGAGAGAACACTTTATATGTGGACATTAATAGAGAGAAATATAACACTTTATATGTGGACATAGAGAGAGAGAGTGAGAGAGAGAGAGAGAGAGAGAGAGAGAGAGAGAGAGAGAGAGAGAGAGAGAGAACACTTTATATGTGGACATTAATAGAGAGAAATATAACACTTTATACGTGGACATAGAGAGAGAGAGAGAGAGAGAGAGAGAGAGAGAGAGAGAGAGAGAGAGAGAGAGAGAGAGAGAGAGAGAGAACACTTTATATGTGGACATTAATAGAGAGAAATATAACACTTTATACGTGGACATAGAGAGAGAGAGAGAGAGAGAGAGAGAGAGAGAGAGAGAGAGAGAGAGAGAGAGAGATGTAACACGTTATACGTGGTCACTGAGTGAGAGAAATATAACACTTTATATGTGGACATAGAAAGATGGAAATATATCACTTTATATGTGGACATCGAGTGAGAGAAATATAACACTACAGGCAGACATTGGAGGGGAGGGGGGGGAGAGTGGGAGAGAGAGAGAGAGAGGAGAGAGAGAGAGAGAGAGAGAGAGAGACTTTATACATGGACCATGGAGAGAGAGAGAAATAGGAACTTATATATATATATATATATATATATATATATATATATATATATATATATATATATATATATATATATATATATATATATATATATATATATACATATGTGTGTGTTACACAACAGACTGAACATGAGAAAAGTGTGCCCGCTGGGTCCCGCGCCTGCTGACATGTGAACAGAAACAAACACGGGTTGGTTGCTGTGGCCAGTTGCTCAACATGTGACTGTCGAAAAACATGTTGACAACCATGGTGACGGTAGATGAGACTTGGATTCACCATTATGACCCAGAATCCAAAATTGCCAGCATGCAGTGGAAAACCCCGGGCTCGCCAACACATGTCAAGCCAAGAGCAGACAAATCTGCAAGAAAAGTGATGCTGACTGTTTTTTGGGACGTCAAAGGTGTCATATTGAAAGATTACATGCTTCATGGCAACACGGTTAATGGGCAGTACTATGCAGATCTCCTTATCAAACTAAGAAAGGCTGTGACCAGAAAACGAGGGATAGCGCGTACGCAAATTCCGCCTTTGCTTCAAGACAACGCGTCCTCCCATAAAGTACGGCTTGTGCTGCAAACTACCAACGATTTGAATATTGAAATTCTTCCACACCCACCATATTCTCCAGATTTGGCTCCATCAGACTTTTTTATTTTCCGAAATCTTAAAAAACAGCTGAAAGGAAATCGTTGTGACAGTGAGGAAGATGCCATACTAGCTTGTGATAACTGGTTTAGTTCGAAATCTAGGTTGTTTTAATCTGAAGGTCTTTTCAAGGTCACGCAGATATGGCAGAAATGCATAAATTCACGTGGTGGCTACATTGAGAAGGAGTAAGCGTGTGTGTGTGTGTGTGCGCGCGCGCGCACACACACACACAGGTAGGCCCCAAAAAAAGTGAGAACATCGCGTGTTGCCCATGCAGCATGATCCCTCTCTCGGCCTGTCTAGTTTACTCCAGAGGAAAGGTAACACCAATGCGTCTGGAACAAGACAAGCTGCAGATGCTGTCGGATCAGCAAAGCAATGCTCTAACTGTCCGCCTGTCGAAGCTTCGATCCTAGACCAGTTGCCAACCAAGACTTAGGGCCTGGTCTGCCCTGCCATGACATTTAGTTAGGTTGCATTTCTTTGCACTAGGATAAGGCTTGTACCCTCCCAATTGCGCTCCTCCGCCCGAAAACGTTGGCACAATGTGGGGTGTCGGGTTTGGTAAGCGTCGCCCAACATTCAACACTAACAGAAGCAGGTAGTACCGTCTACTGTCATACGGTAGCTCAGTCATATCTAACTAAAACCTGATATTGAGAGAGAAATATAGACCCTTTATAAATGGACATGGAGAGAGAGCAATAGACATTTATAAATGGATGTGAAGAGAGAGCAAAACATACTTTATAAGTGGACATGGAGAGAGAAATAGACATTATACGTGGAAGGAGCGAGATAAATACACTTTATACGTAGACATACAGAAAGAGAAATAGACACTTTACAATTGGACATCGAGAGAGAAATAGACACTTTATACATGGGCATGGAGAGAGAGAGAGAGAGAGAGAGAGAGAGAGAGAGAGACTTTATAAGTGGGCATTGAGAGAGAAGTAGACACTTTATATATGGACATGGAGGGAGGGAGAGAGAGATTTTGTACGATGACATGGAGAGAGAGAGAGAGAGAGAGAGAGAGAGAGAGAGAGAGAGAGAGAGAGAGAGAGAGAGAGAGAGAGACTTTATATGCGGACATAAAGAGATAGGAATAAACACTTTATACATTGACATGTATGGAGAGAGAGCCAGAGAGAGAAAGAGAGAAATAAACACTTTATATGTGGACATAGAGAGAGAGAGAAATAAATATTTTATACGTGGAAATCAAGAGAGGGGGGGGGGGGGGGGGTAAACACTATATGTGGACAAAGATAGAGAGGAATAAACGCTTTATATGTGGACAGATAGAGAAAAATAAATACTTTATATGTGGACACTGAGAGAGAAATAGACCCTATATGTGCACATGGAGGGAGGGAGAGAGACAGACTTTGTGTGAGGACATGGAGAGAGAGAAATAGACTCTTTATATTTGGACATCAAGAGAGAGGGAGATAAAGACGTTATTCGTTGACATGGAGAGAGAGAGAGAGAGAGAGAGAGAGAGAGAGAGAGAGAGAGAGAGAGAGAGAGAGGGCGAGAAACACTTTATATGTGGACAGACAGAGAGAGATAAATACTTTATATGTGGACAGAGAAAGATAAACAAACACTTTATATGTGGACATCTAGAGAGAGAAAGAAAAACTTTATATGTGTACATTTTGAGAAAGATATAAATATTTTATATATGGAGAGAGAGAGAGAGAGAGAGAGAGAGAGAGAGAGAGAGAGAGAGAGAGAGAGAACGAGAGAGAGAGAGAGACTTTACATGTGGACATCAAGAGAGAGAGAGAGAGAGAGAGAGAGAGAGAGAAATAAACACTTTATATGTGGGCATAGAGAGAGAGAGAGGCCGGCTTCCTGGCCTAGAGGTTAGCAACTTTTCTCCGTAAACTCGTCTACTCTCGTAAGTAACGTGACGACGGCGAGAATCAGCAGTAGTTCGAATCGCGTCGGTAACTTACGGGGTATGTGAGCCGGCCGCTCAGAAAGCAATAGCAAACTACTGAGCGTAATCTTGCCAAGAAATCAACAATCAGCTGAAAGATGCTGATGTTGACAGCGATGTCCTGTAAAGGATATGCAAAAAACATAGAGAGGGAGAAAGAGGGAGAAAGAGAGAGGGAGCTAATGAACAAACAAACTTTATTATTACAGAGAGAGAGAGAGAGAGAGAGAGAGAGAGAGAGAGAGAGTGAGAGAGATAAATAAACACTCATATGTGGACATCAAGAAAGAGGTAAATAGAGAGAGAGAGAGAGAGAGAGAGAGAGGGAGAGAGAGAGAGAGAGAGAGAGAGAGAGAGAGAGAAATAGACACTTTATATGTTGACATGGAAAGAAAGAAATAGATGCTTTATATGTTTTACAGCGATGAGGGCAGACTACAAAATTATATTAATAATCTGAGTTCAACCTGCAGCAGATACAATATGAGTATAAACACAGCCAAAATCGAAGTAATGCAAGTTAGCAGAACACCGAGCCCACTAAATATACAGATAAATAACACAACTCTGAAAAATGTTAAAGAATTCAAATATCTTGGAAGTATGTTCACAGAAGATGGCAGATTGGACAGAGAAATCGAAATCATCTGTCAAAAAGCTAGTGCACTTACATATCAACTATCATCCTTACTAAAACATCCAAATATACCCATGTCCGCAAAACGACAGTTAATAAACAGCATACTCACACCAACCCTATGCTACCAACCTCAAACTTGGACTTTATTCAAATCACACTTTCGCAAAATCAACATCTGCGAGATGAGATGCCTGGGAGAGCTGCCAACTTAACAATCCGAGACCGAGTAAGAAATGCTGTTATCAGACATTCAGTGGGATCAACACCCTGTGCCACATTTATTGAAAGACAGAAGATCAAGTGGTTTGGCCATGTCGTTAGAATGCAACACCAACAACTACAATTGCTGGCCTTACATCAAAGATCATCTGCGGCGAGACCATGAGGACGTTCAAGAAAATGGATTGACGACATCAAAGACATTGTACAATCACACGGAATGACACTATCCAATGCCGCCCACCGGGCGCAAATTATTCCTCCCCACGACGCATGACGGCAGAAGTGGAAGATGATGATGATGATGATATGTGGAAAGAAGGAGAATATGAGAGAGAGTGTGTGAGTGAGTGAGTGAGTGGAAGATGATGATGATGATGATGATATGTGGAAAGAAGGAGAATATGAGAGAGAGTGTGTGAGTGAGTGAGTGAGTGAGGTTGACATATTAAATGTTGATGATCAAAAACATCACATATGTTTCCGTTTGTTTGCAAAGTTAGATGGATAAATAAACAGATATTCTTTCACATATCATCTTGTTATAATTCTGATTACATTCTGTCTTTTTACTTTCTCTTAAACTCTCTCTCTCTCTCTCTCTCTCTCTCTCTCTCTCTCTCTCTCTCTCTCTCTGTGTTTCTTTCCTTCTCTCACCCTCTGTATATTTCTAGTTTTCTTTTTCTGTGTCTCTCTTCTTTACTATCTCTCTCTTCTTTATTCACCCCTCTCGTGTCTTTTTCTCGCTGTGTATAACTATCTATCTCTCTCTCTCTTTTCCTTCCCTTTCCTCCCTCTCTCTTCTCCTCCATCTCCTCTCTCTCTCTCTCTCTCTCTCTCTCTCTCTCTGTCAGACATGTGTTGTATAATGTAGTATAAAATTACCTGATCTTACTTGTCATAGTCATTATGATGAAAAGCACACTAATGCAACAATCATACATTTGACAAAAACACTCAGTAATGCAACAATCATACATTTGACAAAAATACTCAGTAATGCAACAATCATACATTTAACAAAAACACGCAGTAATGCAACAATCACACATTTGACACAAACTAACACAGCAATCATACATTTGACACATTCACTAACACAACAATCATACATTTGACACATTAACTAACATAACAATCATATATTTGACACAAACGCTAACACAACATGTATGAGCTAACACAACATGCATTTGACACATTCACTAACACAACAATCATACATTTTGACACATTCACTTACATAACAATCATATATTTGACACAAATGCTAACACAACAATCATACATTTGACACATTCACTAACACAACAATCATACATTTGACAAAAACACTAACATAACAATCATATATTCCAATATTTAATACCTTTTCATCGTCAGCATCAACGTCATCATCTGGCTTCCCATTCTGCTCCAGCATTTTCTGTTTCTGCATCATTTCCTCCTCTGTCTGCTCCGTCATTTTCTGTTTCTGCATCATCATCTCTTTGAGCCTCATTTCTTCCTCCATCATTTTTTGTTTCTCCATCATTTTCTGTTTCTCCATCATTTCCTCCTCTGTCTGTGGCATCAATTTCTGTTTTTCCATCAACATTTGTTTCTCCATTTCCATCTGTTTGTTCATCATCTCTTGTTTGTTCAACATCTCCTGTTTATTCATCATCTCTTGTTTGTTCAACATTTCTTGTTTGTTCATCATCTCTTGTTTGTTCATCATCTCTTGTTTGTTCATCATCTCTTGTTTGTTCATCATCCTCTTGTTTGTTCATCATCTCTTGTTTGTTCATCATTTCCTGTTTATTCATCATCTGCTCCTTGCGAAACACTTCAGCTGTCAAACATGTATTGTGAAAAAATTATTAACACTGATTGCAGGATTGATCTAACTGTATGTTTAGTATAGGGTTGTATGCTTAATAATGAGGTATAACAATATAATCACAGCAGAAGATGTACTACATAACATGGACTTCAAGAGAAGAATGGGCTTCAGGAGAAGGACTGACACATCACACAGCACATTCAGCAATGTGACACATGTATGTCTTCTACAAGAATGTCACAGAACATGAAACATGTATGTCTCTCTACAAGAATTTCACAGAACATGAAACATGTACATCTCTCCACAAGAATGTCACAGAACATGAAACATGTATGTCTCTCCACAAGAATGTCACAGAATAACATGAAACATGTATGTCTCTCTACAAGAATGTCACAGAACAACATGAAACATGTATGTCTCTCTACAAGAATGTCACAGAACATGAAACATGTATGTCTCTCCACAAGAATGTCACAGAACAACATGAAACATGTATGTCTCTCCACAAGAATGTCACACAACATGAAACATGTACATCTCTCCACAAGAATGTCACAGAACAACATGAAACATGTATGTCTCTCCACAAGAATGTCACACAACATGAAACATGTACATCTCTCTACAAGAATGTCACACACCATGAAACATGTACATCTCTCCACAAGAATGTCACAGAACAACATGAAACATGTACATCTCTCCACAAGAATGTCACAGAACATGAAACATGTATGTCTCTCTCCACAAGAATGTCACAGAACATTTCTTCTTCTTTCGTTCGCTTGAAATATGTCTATATCTGCAATGTCGTCTCTTGCATGAATTGAACTGTTTTTTTCAGTTCACACAGTGGTCCATAGAGTTTATCTTCCACTGTCGTCTCTCTAGGCCAGAAGGTTTGCCTAGATATGTTATATTTTGGGCAGTCTTGGAGTATGTGCTCTGCTGTCTGCGACGCCAATCCACATGTGCACATGGCTGTTTCACCAATCTTGAATTTTGTATACATGTGGTTGCGTAATCTATTGTGTCCTGTTCTGAGGCGCAGAATAATGACTTGTTCTGGTCTGTCCATAATGTGGTAGTCATCTTGAGCAGGTTTTGGTGGCTTTCTGACTGATTTGATCATTCTTTTCTTTTGGTGGTATGTAACGGGCACATCAGGCTGTTCCTCTTTGGCTCCTTCCTTAGCCAATTGATCAGCTCTGTCGTTTCCGGGAACTCCACAGTGGGATGGTATCCACTGTATGGTGACTTTATGCTGACTGCTAAGTTCAGAAAGTAGTGTCCTTAGTACTGGCAATTTCCCAGAGAGGAGCGCCTCGAGTACTGATTTTGCATCTGTTAGTAGCACCACAGGTTGTGTACCATTGCTGTTATTTAGTAATTTCTCTGTTGCTATCTTGATTGCCTCAATTTCGGCATCATAGTTATGGCAGTACTTTCCTGTCGGTACTCTGGCTGTGTCCCTAGTATTATTTGGGTATTCTATGTACACTCCCGCTCCTCCATTTCGAACAGCATTTTGTGCTGACCCATCTGTGTAGACTCGGATCCAGAGGTCCTGTGGGTATTCTTCATCAAAGAAGCTGAGAGTGGCTGTTCTGCGCTGCACACTGTTCTGTTCTTCCTTGTCAAATATTCCTCTCACTTTTGTCTGGATTTATAACGATAGTCTATGCTCATCTTTCCATGGAGTTCGCTCTGGAATAGTTGTTAGGGGGATACCAACTGTGGGCAGATCAGTGGTTTCTCTGCAGAGTCGTTTGGCCTGGTGGATAAAACTACTTCTTTTCAACCGCCCCATAGCTAGGTTTTCAAATCTGTTCTTCATAGGGTGGCCTGGCAAGCTGAGGAACTTTTCTGCTTGTATTAGCGTTTTCGTATCTCTGCGCTCACTCAGTGCCTGTGTCCTCCCCATCTTCTCCATTTCCACTATAGGGGTTGATCTCATCCCTCCTGTGGTGACTCTAAGTGCTTGATTTTGCACCTTGTCCAGCTCTTGTAGTCACAGAACATGAAACATGTATGTCTCTCTCCACAAGAATGTCACAGAACGACATGAAACATGTATGTCTCTCTCCACAAGAATGTCACAGAACATGAAACATGTATGTCTCTCTCCACAAGAATGTCACAGAACATGAAACGTGTATGTCTCTCCACAAGAATGTCACAGAACAACATGAAACATGTATGTCTCTCTCCACAAGAATTCACAGAACATGAAACATGTATGTCTCTCAACACAAGAATGTCACAGAACATGAAGCACGTATGTCTCTCTCCACAAGAATGTCACAGAACAACATGAAACATGTATGTCTCTCTCCACAAGAATGTCACAGAACATGAAACGTGTATGTCTCTCCACAAGAATGTCACAGAACAACATGAAACATGTATGTCTCTCTCCACAAGAATGTCACAGAACATGAAACATGTATGTCTCTCAACACAAGAATGTCACAGAACATGAAACATGTATGTCTCTCTCCACAAGAATGTCACAGAACAACATGAAACATGTATGTCTCTCTCCACAAGAATGTCACAGAACATGAAACATGTACATCTCTCCACAAGAATGTCACAGAACAACATGAAACATGTACATCTCTCCACAAGAATGTCACAGAACAACATGAAACATGTACATCTCTCCACAAGAATGTCACAGAACATGAAACATGTACATATCTCCACAAGAATATCACAGAACAACATGAAACATGTACATCTCTCCACAAGAATGTCACAGAACAACATGAAACATGTATGTCTCTCCACAAGAATGTCACAGAACATGAAACATGTACATCTCTCCACAAGAATGTCACAGAACAACATGAAACATGTACATCTCTCCACAAGAATGTCACAGAACATGAAACATGTACATATCTCCACAAGAATGTCACAGAACATGAAACATGTATGTCTCTCTCCACAAGAATGTCACAGAACAACATGAAACATGTATGTCTCTCTCCACAAGAATGTCACAGAACATGAAACATGTATGTCTCTCTCCACAAGAATGTCACAGAACAACATGAAACATGTATGTCTCTCTCCACAAGAATGTCACAGAACATGAAACATGTATGTCTCTCTCCACAAGAATGTCACAGAACATGAAACGTGTATGTCTCTCCACAAGAATGTCACATAACAACATGAAACATATATGTCTCTCTCCACAAGAATGTCACAGAACATAAAACATGTATGTCTCTCCACAAGAATGTCACAGAACATGAAACATGTATGTCTCTCCACAAGAATGTCACAGAACAACATGAAACATGTATGTCTCTCCACAAGAATGTCACACAACATGAAACATGTATGTCTCTCCACAAGAATGTCACAGAACATCATGAAACATGTATGTCTCTCCACAAGAATGTCACAGAACATGAAACATGTACATCTCTCCACAAGAATGTCACAGAACAACATGAAACATGTATGTCTCTCCACAAGAATGTCACAGAACATGAAACATGTACATCTCTCCACAAGAATGTCACAGAACATGAAACATGTACATCTCTCCACAAGAATGTCACAGAACATGAAACATGTATGTCTCTCTCCACAAGAATGTCACAGAACATGAAACATGTATGTCTCTCTCCACAAGAATGTCACAAAACAACATGAAACATGTATGTCTCTCTCCACAAGAATGTCATAGAACATGAAATGTTTATGTCTCTCCACAAGAATGTCACAGAACAACATGAAACATGTATGTCTCTCCACAAGAATGTCACAGAACAACATGAAACATGTATGTCTCTCCACAAGAATGTCACAGAACATGAAACATGTATGATGAAATAGTATCAATAACGTAATGTAGGCACAACATTTGGTTGCAGTGACTTGATATAGTAGTGTCAATAACTTACTGCAGGTACAACATTTGGTTTCAGTAACATGAGTAATAGTGTCAATAACATAATGAAGGTACAACATTTGAATTTAGTGACTTGATGTAACAGTGTCAATAACATAATGTAGGTACAATATTTGGTTTTAGTGACTTAATGTAACAGTGTCAATAACATAATGTAGGTACAACATTTGGTTTTAGTGACTTGGTGTAATAGTGTCAATAACATAATGTAGGTATAACATTTGGTTTTAGTGATGTGATGTAATAGTGTCAATAACATAATGTAGGTACAACATTTGGTTTTAGTGATTTAATGTAATAGTGTCAATAACATAATGTAGGTACAATATTTGGTTTTAGTGACGTGATGTAATAGTGTCAATAACATAATGTAGGTACAACATTTGGTTTTAGTAACTTGATGTAATAGTGTCAATAACATAATGAGGGTAAAACATTGGAATTTAGTGACTTGATGTAATAGTGTCAATAACATAATAAAGGTACAACATTTGGTTTCAGTGACTTGATGTAATAGTGTCAATAACATAATGTAGGTACATCATTTGGTTTCAGTGACTTGATGTAACAGTGTCAATAACATAATGCAGGTACATCATTTGGTTTCAGTGACTTGATGTAATAGTGTCAATAACATAATGTAGATATGTCATTTGGTTTCAGTGACCTGATGTAATAGTGTCAATAACATAATGTAGGTACAACATTTGGTGTTAGTGATGATATAATAGTGTCAATAACATAATGGAGGTACATCATTTGGTTTCAGTGACTTGATGTAATAGTGTCAATAACATAATGAAGGTACAACATTTGGTTTTAGTGACTTGATGTAACAGTGTCAATAACATAATGTAGGTACATCATTTGGTTTCAGTGACTTGATGTAATAGTGTCAATAACATAATGTAGGTACATCATTTGGTTTTAGTGACTTGATGTAATAATGTCAATACCATACTGTAGATACAATGTTTGGCAACATATATAACAGATATGGATGGATGGATGACATGGCTGTAGTAATCAACTCTAACTCACTGACAAGTATTTGGTGTTACAGAGCTGCTTTTATCAACCACCACAAAATATAATATCATGGCCAATCCCTCATATTTGTCATTGCTTTAAGGAGTCTACTCTGCCAGAATTTCCCATTGACATTCAACATGAACAGAAATCCTGGGTAATTGAGTGCCCAGAAATAACTAGCTACTCACCCATGTGCTCAGCACACAAGTTGACACACTCTTCTTCTGTGTTAAATCTGTTTTCGTTACCCCTGCAACCTCCATAGGCAAAAACCTGGCACTTCTGTACAGTGTTGTTGTAAAACCATCTTGGGAAATCTCCCCGACAGGGACCCACATCTGCTGGATGCTGACATATGGCTAAGCAGAGGGAAAACGATAATTATTTTATATGTGTTTAAGTGAGCTTTTATTATTTTCATGTGTGTTTATGTGAATTTTTATTATAGTGTCAGTGACATCGAGTGCTTTTCATTATTTTATGTGTGACAGTAGTAAATCTCTAGCTATCAACACAACAAATGCTCTAGTTATCTACACAAGAAACAATAAATCATATAGCTATCTACACAGCAAACAATAAATCATATAACTATCTATGCAGCAAACAATAAATCAAATACCTATCTACACAACAAACAATAAATCATTTAACATCATATAGCTATCTACACAACAAACAATAAATCATATAGCTATCTACACAAAAAAAACAATAAATCATATAGCTATCTGAACTGGCACCTTGTCGTCTTGAGAGACAATAGTTTGTTACAATGTGCTTAAAAAAAAGGATAATAACTACAATCCATGGCAGTAGCAAATGTGACTTATAAAACCAATTTGTACGGTAAATGTTCGTCCACAATGGATGCATGTGAACATATGGTCATTTCCACAAACGCTTAATGTGTGACCTTATCTGCAATCATTTTCTCCTTTGTCTTTATTCCATTTCTGATTTTCACCCTCCATGCAACACGAACAGTGACGATTTGCTCCCAAGGTGCAATATTAATACCTGTAACAATCGTGTCCCGCTTACACGCATCTTTGAATCGTAGTAGAGGCCGCCCCCGAGATCTTTTACCCATCTGTAATTCACCAAAAAAGATTCTCTTTGGTATTCTACCATCATCCAGCCTCCCAATGTGTTCTATCCATTCTGTTTTGGCAATTAAGCTTCCTGTTCTCCCAAACTCTCTTTGTTAACCTGTTCATTGTTGTTGCTGCCTTACCAATCCTGATGTTGGTTTCCTGATCTAGGGATAATTTATTGTTTACCTCTGATCCTAGATATGTAAAATGGTATACTATCTCCAGCTCTGCGTTGTTAATAAAGACTGATGTTACCCCATTTGCACGCTGCGTCATAATCAATTTGTTTTTGCTAATTGTTAAACCAAATTCATAACGAGTACTGGAGAATGCAGATACTAGGCATTGTAATTCTTCCTCAGAGTGAGTCATAACTACATCATCATCTGCAAAAAGCAACTCCCTAATCAGCACGGTGCCTATATCTGGTCTTGACCTTCAATCTCTGAGCATTGTAGAGGCCTAACACACATATATCAATGGACTTCTGTATGGTAGACCATTGTGTCATGTTTGAATAATTCTGCTGTTAACTGACTTTGTATTAACAGATGCGGGATGGAGTCACGGCTAGTAATGGTTGGACACAGTGAGAAGCACTGAAATGTGTAAATTAGAGATAAGAAATATAACTCATATTAAACAGGCCAGTTGTTATATATATATATATATATAACAGCACAAGCAGACAGGAGAGGGAGGGAGGGGGGAAGGAAGGAAGGGGGAGGAAGGAAGGGGGGAAGGAGGGAGGGAGGTAGGGAAGGAAGGGAGGGAGGGAGGAAGGAAGGAAGGAAGGAAGGAAGGAAGGAGTTAGGGAAAGAAGGAAGAGGAAGGAAAGAAGTCAGCTATTTTGTTTAGTGAAGCTTTAATGAGCTACCCTTGGTAACATGGGTAAACAAATATATAATATAAAACCTTGTAACATTGTACACTAATATTAAATAACGTACCAGTAAAGTTTTTCATCATCATGGCTTTCTGACAGTCAAAGATCTCCCCCCTACATAAATCTTTCTCCATTAGGTGCATACCACAATTCTTTCGTTTCTCAGCGCCATGCAGAAACATGCGCCATCGTTCCTGAAAAATACAAGTACAAACAATTGTTTACATTCATAATTCAACTGGTGAGATGGGGTTAGTGCTGTTTCTTTAGTAAAATTAGGAAATAATTTGGTTTCATTTGAGGATGCCTGCTACTTTCATTCTTTATGTTTTCTTGTGTGTTGGCCAATGCGTTGCTTGATGTTTTGTCTGGTGCTTGATGTGTTGTAATGTCCAACAGACACATAAAGATGTTCACCAGACAGACAGAGATGCAATGTCCCACAGAAAGATATTCACCAGACAGACAGAGATGCAATGTCCCACACAAAGATATCCACCAGACAGACAGAGATGCAATGTCCCACAGAAAGATGTTCACCAGACAGACAGAGATGCAATCTCCCACAGAAAGATGTTCATCAGACAGACAGAGATGCAGTGTCCCCACAGTTTGTTCACCAGACAGACAGATATGCAATGTTTCACAGAAAGATGTTCACCAGACAGACAGAGATGCAATGTCCCACAGAAAGATGTTCACCAGACAGACAGAGATGCAGTGTCCCACAGTTTGTTCACCAGACAGACAGATATGCAATGTTTCACAGAAAGATGTAGATGCAACCATCAGTTACAAATATGAAATAGAACAGATCAAAAGAAATAGATTATATTAAGCAGTAGGACAAACATTGCTTAGCTACTTCAAATTATGGAGACAAACGACTGAAAAAAATATAGTTGGATAATCAAGAACTGACTTTAAAAAGCAACATATTGTAAACAGATGGTAGATAAAAGAGGTTCCTAAAAACACTGAACTAGCAGGAAAGAACCGTGCTCACAAGAAAATCTCAGCGAGGTATTAGTTCTACCACTCAAACAATTAACAGATCATTTAAACAATTACTCTGAACCGAAGACAGTAACAAACATGTTACAAACAGATATCTCTAGAGAACTGAACAATAGAGTTAAGAAATACACTACATGAATAAAGCTCCCTATACAGAGGATCACACACATATAGGATCAAATAACGGGTGTATTAAACTGATCAGTCAGAAACAGACAAAGAAACAAATGGCAAGAATATAAGCTAACTATGGTGAAATATAAAAGTAGAATACTTCACATCCCTATAAACAAAGTTGGGGCGGTCAATATAAATGTTCTAATTGCTTGAAGACACAAAACAAATAAAAAGTCAACTTTATGAAATAATTAAACATCCCAACTATAACCCAGTAGTGTTCAGCAGGTCATAATTTGTTTCAACAAACACAGCCAACATTAAACACCGGTTCTCCATAATTTGTTTCAACAAACACAGCCAACATTAAACACCGGTTCTCCATAAAACATATGGTTATTGTAGTTTACCTTCATTCCCAAGCCACAGGTGGCACTACAAGGTGACCAATCGGACCAGCCGGTGACGGCACACATGTCAGTCGGATCTCTTTGCTCGTCATGGCGCATAACAAAATTATCATGCAGTTTTTTACGTCGTGTGTCTGAAGGAAGACCATTCAACATAAATGTTATGTCAGATTCCACTTTTGTTATTGTCTCCACATAATTACTGCAAACACACACTTTTCAGACTTCATTCAACTGCCATAACCTCTTACAATCTCCATACAATTATTGTAAACACCCAGGAAGGTTAACCCGGTCAACAAACACCCGAAGAAGTTGGATGTGTCGGCCTAACGGCCCAAACACGCAGCTCTGCTGTAAACAGACACAACGCAATCACTCTCCAGATGAACGCAGCAGAAGAATAAGAATTATTGTAAATACAACACAGTATTCTACATACAACTATTGTAAGTACAACACAATAGTCTGCACACTATTATTGTAAACTCAACATAATATTCTCCACACAATTATTGTAAATACAACACAATATTCTACACACAATTATTGTAAATACAACATAATATTCAACTCAATTATCTCCACACAATTGTAGTAACTCAACATAATATTCTCCGCAAAATTTTATAAACACAATATATTCTTTTGCATATAATTATTGTAACTCAATATAATATTTCCCACACAATTATTGCCTTATTTGGTTGTTTCGGGATTTGAAGTTTGAAAATTGAGCGCACCCCACTACTGGCAATGCTGATCGTATTCCGGTTAAAAGCACTAGACTTGAGTTTCACTCTTGTTTGAGCTCGTCATTAGTGCATATTCCTGACTGGACTCGTGGTCAAACTCCGGATCACTGGTGTGTAAGGCGGGTATGCAACCACTTTTACCACGCAGCAGACACTAAACGCGACCAAATTATCATACTAGAATATCACAACGTCACCCATTGTAGGTTCAACATAATATTCTCCACACAATTATTGTAAACGCAACATAATATTCAACTAAATTATTTCCACACAATTATTTTTTTCCCCCCGCGTTTCCATCCTGTTGCGGTCAACATCAGCATCTTTCAGCTGTATGTTGATTCCTAGGCTAGATTACGCTCATCAGCACGCCACGACTTTCTGAGCGACCGGCTCCATACTGTCATAGGTCACTGGTGCGACTCGAACCGCTTCCAATTCTCGTGCACTCACGTCAACCACGAAAGTATTCGGGATTACGGAGAAAGCTGCTAACTCCTGGGCCAGGGAGCCGGCCACACAATTATAGTAACTCAAAAAAAATATACACTGCTAAATTATTGTAAACGCAACATAATATCCCATATACAATTATTGTAAACACACCAAATTATTCCCCCACACGAGTACTGCAAACACATATAATATTCCCCATATACAATTATTGTAAACACAGCATAATATTCCCCACACAAGTACTGTAAACACAACATAATATTCCCCACACAAGTACTGTAAACACAACATAATATTCCCCACACGAGTACTGTAAACACAACATAATATTCCCCACACGAGTACTGTAAACACAATATAATATTCCCCACACGAGTACTGTAAACACAACATAATATTCATATTCCCCACACGAGTACTGTAAACACAACATAATATTCCCCCACGAGTACTGTAAACATAACATAATATTCCCCACATGAGTACTGTAAACATAACATAATATTCCCCACACGAGTCTGTAAACATAACATAATATTCCCCCCCCCCCCCCCCCCCGAGTACTGTAAACATAACATAATATTCTCCACATGAGTACTGTAAACATAACATAATATTCCCCACACGAGTACTCTAAACACAACATAATATTCTCCACACGACTACTGTAAACATAACATTATATTCCCCACAAAAGTGCCATAAAAACTCACCTTTGCAGTCTCCAGTGCATGACTGGCTGTCCTCCAGCGGCTGGTCACACATGTCCGCAGTTACACTGGGGTTCTTCAGCATGCGCCGCCTCTCTTTGACTCCATCTCCACAGGAACTGGAGCAGTCTGACCAGTCGCCCCACTCACTCATGGCACACTTCTCCATCTCTGATATGCCAGGTATGACATGAAAGATGGTCACTTCATCAATATATTCACAGATATGATTCAAATATTCATTGGATATGGTTACAGGCAATTATCGTTCCTTTCTATGTACAACACTTTGGGGGTAACCAAGTAGGTCATCATCATAAGGTTAGTCAGTCTTTTTAATTGGGGATCTTTGGCATTTAACTCAAGCATATCCCATACACTTCTACTGGGCAGATTTTTGCGTGTGGATCAGCTTTTCATATTACCAATGTCCCTCGCCATCAGGTGAACCCACTCCGACTTCCGAGGTACTTGTAATTTACGTCCTCAAGTCACGGATGAGAAGTCAACATTTTAGTCCAAATTAACAGTGTAGGGGTTGAACCCGCTACCTCAGCATCAACAATCTGGAAGTTTAAGAGTGAGAGTTCTTATCCATTCGGTCGTGCTGACCTTCATTAGTCATCATCATCACCATCACCATCATCATCATCAAGTCAGTCTCAAGTCTGGTGTTGAAGTGGTCCGATCTGGCAACCTCACGTTCATGTATTCTCATGGTCATCATCATCAACAGGTTAGTCAGTCTAACATCTCGTGGGGAAATCTCCTGTTATTTCACCCCATTGCACCCTGTTTTCAGCGAGTATTTCAGCTCAGCAATAATCAAAGTTGAATCCTTCCATGCAACAACATCAGTTTTACAAACATCAATTACTGTGAATAGATCAGAATAAAGAGTGAATAAT